>JAFMSR010000004.1:8988821-9113821 GCA_022818135.1 Saxidomus purpurata
TGAAAAAGATATCAATGTCAGAGCAGAAACCGATGAAAAGGAATGTGAAATATCTGGTATAGCTCTGCTGTCGGAGCAACTGTTAGTAGTCGTAGACAGTAAGAACACGGCAGTGAAATTAATTGATATTACGAATAACTGCGTGAAGTTTGTATACAAGGTAGACGATAAGTCACCATTTGATGTAACAACAGTTGATGCAGCACAGATTGCCACGACGTATCCATATGCAAGGAAAATTGAATTTCTTGACATTAAAGAATCTTGCAGGTTGAAGATGCAGAGAGAAATAAATGCAAACGGGCGATGTTTTGGCATAGAATGTTCGGGAGATAATCTGATAGTGTCGTTCAATGATCCTCCCGCTGTGCAGATTCTCACAATCGCAGGAGCGATACTCAGAACAATAAGTTTGGGTTTGAAATATAACGATACAGACTATGTTGTAGTCAATCCGCATACGAATTTTGTTTACTTTTCAAACTGGGGATCTGGATACCCTGGTTCTGTCATCTGTGTAACACACTATTTCGCGAGAAAAGCTGTTTTTGGTGACAAAAGGTTGCAAGGACCACACGGCTTATCTGTTGACACGCATGGATTCGTGTATGTCTGCGGTCGATTTTCAGAGAATGTATATCTGTTGTCTGAAGACTGCTCAATGATACAAGAACTACTGAATAAAGACGACGGTTTGGCATATCCATTGTGTTTGGCACTGAGTAGAAAAAATGATAAACTGTATATAGGGATGGATGATGACAAGGTTAAGGTGTTCAAGTTATACTGAAAATATTCATACATGTATTAGCTAAAAGTGACACAAGTCACAAAAACTGAAAAACGAAGCTATTGCACACCGCTATAACTGCCGATATGTCTCTGATTGTATCACCTAACCGTTCATATGCAATAAAACCCGAATTGTCCATCCTACGTAGCTTTAAAGAAGAAAGTCCAAGTCTTTGCAGAGAAAAGACGGCAATAGATGAATTTGCAAGAATGTTTACAAGTTTTAGTTCGACAAACACATGATGAATTTTGTCATCTATTTGCTAGAAAAGAACAAGTCTTTTTTGCTATAGCAAACGGGCATAAGTCGAGAAAAATATATTGTCATATTATCGCTGTGTGTGGTAAACTTCGTGCACAAACATGTATGGTTAGACATGCAAAATACACAATCCGAACCAAGAATTATTGAGCCAAAAGGTACTATAGAATACAAAAAAATAAAATGAATAGATAGATGTTCGCACAAAAAAGCGATCGTAACACATGTTCGCACATGTCTAATATTCAGTTGAATCTATAATTTATACTAATTTCTCTATTTTTATTCATAAAGAGGGAATGTATGTTGATAAAGAGCGAGGCTGCAAAGCGGCATATATTTAATTGTATATACTGTCGATGCTTTAAAAAAAGGACATAAACACAGAAATTAATTAGTCGTGTTATTTACAAGTGAGCATAATGTTTGTATCCTTTTTTCTTTTGTAATGATTGTATTGTAAGGAATGTTAAGTGCTCTATAAACATATAAATCACCTGTTATATAAAGGAATTTTAAATATTTCTGCATTTACATTTTGATTGCTCGTAATATTGTTGATTTTCATTGTTTATTTTTGATTTGAATACATGTACGTCGAACATTTTAAAAATTTTATCTTCTTTTCCCCTGTAGGAACCCATTAAAAATCAGCCTTAATTCAAACACGATTGTTTTAAATTTTGTTTTGAACCAATCTGATAAGGTCGAATTACCGTCCTTGCCTCCAATCAAATACGTAAGATCTCCATCATTAAAAAAACGCGGCGGCCATTCCTGCACCGACACCTCACTTCGTGCTAAAAGCACACTCAACAGATTGTACTCAACTACGACACCCATCAGCCAACAACCATTTAGTAAGTACTTTTCAAATGCCTATAGCACAGCTAAGCCCATTACTCATGTATATGAAGGTTCTTTTTACATCCAGTCTTGTATAGACCACGTCACTCTCACTGCCGCGCACCTTCATGCACATTTACTGAGAAAAAAAAACTATGACATGCGTTCCATATTTTACACAAGTATTACTGACGTAAATGTCTATTTGAGAATTATAAATCAAATTTTATTTGGTTCAGCTAATTGATAACCGATGTGTCATGTCATGAGGGTTTTGCAGCCCAAAAAGTCAATTGACCATCATAAACGATTTATTATACGAAATTTAAGTTTCATTATGATTCCACTAAGTTACACATGTATGTTAATGAGCTCTGCATTAAGATAAGATAGTAGACATCAATCAGTACAGACTTGGCTATCAGTCGCTGAACGGCATTAAATATTAGTAGACATCAATCAGTACAGACTTGGCTATCAGTCGATAAACGGCATTAAATATTAATAGACATCAATCAGTACAGAATTGGCTATCAGTTGCAAAAACGGCATTAAACATTAATAGATTTCAATCTGTAAAGGAATAACGAAAAGGAAAGTGTTTTTCTTAAAATGACTTGAATTGACGGAAAATAATCATCTACTAAACAGTCCAGAAAGTACCTAATTACTGACAGTCATATGACATTTGGCATTAAATAATTTGTTGGCAGTGGTTAACTTCTATTACCCTTTAACGGAATCTGCATCTTCAACTTTTAACATGATTTATGAACATAGACTCTTGGGTATGGAAAGTGATCCCATTTGCCCCCTAGCCGGCATAATTGTGTGACCAGAGTACATCTAAGTCGAAACAGCAATCCATCAAAATGTATAATTGTCATCCACACATGTTCTAAAATTGCAATGTCCATCGATGTAGAAAGTATTCATCTTCAAGATGATATGCATGACAATAACTTATTTTCTCTGCTGCCAGCAGAATTCCTCCTGAAACTAAATCGAGGCAGGAAAATTGCAATAATGAAACTCGTCACCCTGTCTATAATTAGAATCATTGTATAAAATGTATGAAGAATATGACTGTCTTCTGACAAGAAAAATGATACAGTGGATTTTTGTCTATTAACGAGATAATTTTCACTGAGTGAGTATCTTAAGTAATATTCTTACAACTTGCGAAGCCATATTTGAAAATAACTATTACTGATGTCTGTGTTTTAGACAGTTTGATTTTCATAGATTAGAAATTGAGTAGTATCCGACGCGAGATGGACTTTTTTGTGCCAATGTGTCGTTAAACCAAGCAGATCAATCGATCAAAATTGAGTTTGTTTGTGACACATAGTTCTTTCAAAATGAAGGAACACGAACTATGTTTTCCTTAACATTACTACAGCTTCAGACAGTCACTCGTGTGCAAACAACGATGGCTGGTGTCGAGGCCAGTGTTTAAGCCACGAGTACGAGGACAGGTATTATAGCGCTGTCTGTGGCAGGTACAAATACTGCCGATCAGGAAACTAAACTATTCTATCGTCTGTGGATCAAACTAGCAATCAGATGTTGGATCATTCTAAATTATACACAAGACTACATTGACCACTTTTGTAAATGTTTTTAACTACTTTTGCATCATACATGTTTCTGGGAGAAAAAACAACAACCTAAATAAAAATGGCCAAATATATTGAATAACACATTAATTGTTTGTCCTATCTGTCTTGATTAATGCTAATCAACGGTTTATTTCACAACGCACAGCAAGAAACTCAAAAGTTATTTGTCGATCCAAGCTGTTACCTGATGATAAAGCTTGTTTATATTTATATTTGCGTCTCCAAGCTTTTCCAGTTTATTTCTGACGATAGCGGGAAAAGGCTAAACAACAAAAGATGGATTGAACATGTCTGGCATATGTAAGACAGGTTTATTTGAAATCAGTATGTAAAAATGCATGTATATAACTAGTATACGACTAGAAACGGTAAAAGAAGACAGAACGTTGGACGGCAAAAGTCCATAATATAAAAACTGTTCAAGACTAGAACAAACATTAAAACCTCTCTGAATATGTAACAATTGTAAATGAAGTAACCAAAAGACACTTAAATATCTGTTATGCATTAAGTTCCGGAAAGACTGTTAGATTTAAGATTTAGCAGAAAGAGCAACTAGACTCCCACTACCCCTCAAGGGGTAGTCAGTACCAAATCTTTCCTGTATTTAGGTCTGGTTGTCTTTAAATGTTGTGTGTAGGCATTATTAACCTCTCACAGTCGAATCCCGGTAGCAATCTGATTTTGTCTGAGAATGTTTGTAATTTCTTATGGTTGATATCCCTTAAATGAACAATATTTAGGTTGTGTATATACATGCATAGAACTTGAATGATGTATGAAATATGCGTTTAGAATTATACAAACAAAACAAAATCTATATTCTGGATCACATTACTTAGTTATATTACCCTTCAAAATGGTCACAATGTTTCATTGTTAAGAATGATGCTCAAAACACAGAGGATGCTTTAAAAACATATAAGAAATAAGTTTTACGAACTTCAAGTTATTTCTGTAAAGACGAATACAAATTAAGATAAACATAACCGAAAGGGTGAATTTTTTATTTTTGACTAGAATAGTCAAAAAAGATTTCCTCAATATTCTATGTGAATGAAACTGTAATACAGATCGTTATTTTTGGGTTGTAACTATGGAAATGTTTATTATTCTTGGAGTATAAATCACTGATTAATGTTTTAATGTTCAATCAATGTTGTTATATTTTCATCCTTCAGGGATTGTTATTCGTTCTAAAATGGGTGCTGTGGGGCTCGTTTTGGGGAGGCTGCGTTTTTGGTACGTGGCATTCCCTGTTTGATATTATTTTTGTTTTTATCTAAAATTGTGATGGTCACTTTGAACGGTAGTATCACTTTAATAACCCTATTATATTTTATGCTAACTAATGGAATACTGTGCTCTGTCAATGAACTATTTTCATAGTTTATCAGTCAGGGTGTGATGATATAAATCTAAAATCAGTCACAGTGTTGTGATACGTGTATAAATGTATCGGAACTACATCTTTTCAGAGGTACATGTACATTACTTGATAGTTAACATAAAATAAAAGAAAAAAAGTTTGTTTTGAGTGGATATGGAATATATCGCAACTCTAAGTGATACAATTTTCGTATTTTATTCGTGCTTCATTTTTCATTGAGTTATATTCCATATCTACTCAAAACAAACAAATATCCTTTGTATCTTGGGTCGAAAAGTGTGTTATTATCATAGTAAATATACTACTTGCAAACAATAATTATCTTGCAAGAGCCATACGTCTTCATATTGCGAATATGATGTTATCTCTTATCAATATGTTATCTGTGATATGACAAAACTGAGCCCGTACCAGTTTTCATAGACATTTTATAGATGTATCGCACCTTGTCCTTGTGTCCATTATCAATCAAAACTTGTCGATCGTGGTATGTGTCTGAAAAAATAATCCTCCTGAACGTGGGAGTTTTACACTGTATTAGATGGGACCTTCCATGTACCGCAGAATATTGAATACGTGCTATCAAATTTGACACTGGTTGTTCCACAGTTCCACAAGCTACACATTCCTATCCTTTCTGTTTAATGTTTTCTTAAATTGAACTTGTACTTCTAGAAAAACTACTGGAAGAAACAGAAAATAGCTCTTATAACAGCAAATAGACACATGCTGTTGCTTGAAACTAAAAAAAAGTTGTTAGCTATTAAGAATGTCAAACAAGTCATGTCAAAGTTTAAAAAAGGTCAGAGTTACGCGAATGAATAGCCGGAATAGTTTGGCTATTTTATGATTCATTACCATAATATGTTCTCTTTGGAAGATTGTATGTTTGTAAATGTAATAATACTAATTCCAATGACGTGACTTTTCCATGGTAACTATAGATGCTCAAGTCCTTACAATTTCTAAAATATTCATGTGAAAAAAGCAGGTATTAGAATCACATAATTATCTTGATTAATAAAATGCAGTAGGCACATATTGCGTATACATATTTTATGCACCATAACTACTTACTGCATATCAGTGATATCTCGTATCATTTGGTTATATTATCAGTCGGCAAATACTAGTAGCAAGCCACAATAAATGAACACGATAAAAACTTTTCAAAATGTATTTTAAATTAAATGTACTTTGAAACAAGAATATTTAAAAACACATTTCAAATGCTTAAATGGCAGAGTCAGGACTTAAAGAGGATTTGTCGCGGTCTGTTCCAGGAGCGTCTGAGGAAGAAACTGAATTATACTGTGATCCATGTGAACATGATGGTAACAATGTCGCAGCGGAGGGTTTTTGTATGGACTGCCAGGAATACTTATGTTCCGCCTGTTACAAAGTTCATTGCCGTCCGGCAGTGTGGCGACATCACCGCTTGCAAAATGAACAATCAATGCCAATCGTAAAGCCAGCGACCACAGTAAAAGACGTTTGTACAGAAAAATGTCAAACGCACAACAACATAATTGAATATTTCTGCAACTCGCATGAACATTTTGGGTGTTTATCTTGTATAACAACGCAGCATCAAGCATGCGAGAGAGTCGACTTTATTCCGGAAAGTGCGGCTATATTTGGCTCAAGTAAGGAACTGAAAGAACTTCAATTGAAACTTTCAGAACTTCTCATGATGAACGAAACGAACAAATCTGAACTCAGCAAGAAGTTAAAAGCCGTTGAACTTCAGGCTGAAAGGGCAAAACTGCAGATCAAGCATTTGCGTGCAATAATCACTGATCTATTTGATAAGCTAGAAGAAAAAATCGATGAATCGATCGAAGATTTGAAAAGCGGCGACGAAAAGAAAATTACAGATTTGGCAAATGAAACGGATGAAATTTCAGAAACCCTACAAAAACATATCACTGGAATAGAGTCTTGTTTAAACGAAAAGAAAATATGCCAGCTATTTATGAAAGCAAAGCGTATAAAGGATCCATTAAACGACCTCACTGAACAAGTAGCAAACATTGGCGATTTCGGCAATATTCAACGATATCAATTCACTCCAGATCAAATCATCGTCGATATGGTAACTGAGATCGAGGAAATCGGAGTTCTCGATATCATGGATCAGCATGCTAAAGTTCCAAAGTTTGAAAGAGATATCAATGTCAGAACAGAAACCGATGAATGTGAATGTGAAATATCTGGTATAGCTCTGCTGTCAGAGCAACTGTTGGTAGTCGTCGACAGCGAGAATAAATATGTTAAGTTGATTGACATGGTAAATAACTCTGTAAAATCTTCTTATATTTCGCCAAGTGGTAGCTACCCTCTAGATGTAGCAAAAGTTGATGTAGCACAGATTGCCGTCACGTATCCATGCAGTGAGGAAATTCTATTTCTTGACGTTTTAACATCTGGCAGTATAAAAATGCAGCGAGAAATAAACGCGAGCGGGGAATGTATTGGCATAGAATGTATGGAAGATAATCTGATCGTGTCGTTCAATAATCCTCCCGGTGTGAAGATTCTGACAATGACGGGAGATGTGGCCAGGGCAATAAAATTGGGTAGAAATATGAATTATACAGACTATTTAGCAGTCAATCAGCTTAAGAATCTAATTTATGTTTCAAATTGGGGATCTGGAAAGAGTGGTTCAGTCATTTGTTTAACAAATGATGGCGAGAGAAACGCTGTCTTTGAAGATGAAAGGTTAAATGGACCACACGGTGCGTCTGTTGACACACATGGCGTAGTGTATGTCTGTGGTCGATTTTCACATAATGTAGTTCAGTTGTCTGAAGATTGTTCAATGATACAAGAACTACTGAACATAGACGACGGTTTAACAGATACATTATGTTTGGCACTGAGTTTAAAAAATGATGAACTATACATTGGAAGGAAATGTGACGAAATCAAGGTGTTCAAATTATACTAAAAAGAAATCATACTAGATATACGTGATATGAACCACCAAATTGGAAAGCAAAGGTTGGTGTGCCATCGCTTTAGGTGCAAAAATGACTCTGAATGTGCATGTAAATCAAAACGTGATTCAGATCAATGTAATTTTGTTTGTAATATACATGTATATCAATGACCAATAGGAGCACAATAGTTTTTGGCATTCGTGAGAACAACCCATCCTTCTGCAGTAACAGGAATGTAGTAGATTCTAGATATATTTGCCATAGTGTTCAGAAAGTTTGATATGAAATTGACATTTTGATTTCTGTAATTCATACCGCAACAAAACAAAGATACAAGGACAAACAAAATGACAAAATAAAGTTATACAACATTTCAACATGGCCTTTATTAAAACTTAGGCATGAAAGAGTCTTAAAACGCAATGAATGCTTTGAAAACAGACAAAAATGAAAGTATACCTTACAAATCGGGTTGATTTTCAAAGTTTTACAAGGATAGTAAAAATGACTTCAGGGTTTTACGTTTTATCTAATAGGAATAAACACTAATACATACCTTTATATATACCGGGTTGTGACTTTGACAATATTCTTGTTCAAGGTGTACAAATGCATGGATATGATTAAACGTTTTGTTGCTTTTACAATCGCCTTGAATAGTTATAACACTTTAAAAACGGGTGTGCATCCTGAAACAAGGCAAACAAACACAATACGTACATTATAATTGATTTTGGCTTTGTGTTTGGTAAATTCAGTACGCTTGCAGGACAGCTTCATTTTATGCCATACCCAGGAAGAATTATACAGAAAATTATTTGAACTATATAGCAGTACTAGAAATATATTTCGAAAAAGAAACAGATTATTAAACATTCTTTAAATATAAATAATTGTTTACATACAATATCTTTACAGATGATAATGCATATACTATGGATACAAGTTAATTTTAAAGTTTCGAAGTACCTAATGTATCTGTGAATAGGTATTATATACTGCGTCAAATTTTGTTTACTATATGTATGTAAGCCAGTGTACTATCGTATTGTATTGTTGTTATGTCTCCTTACTTTTGATAAGACACAATTTTTCAGCAAAATCTGTGGGCAAGCAGTTTTTAGTTTTAAAACAGAAACGATCATGTTGCAAGCTATCTTTTTCTCTGTTTACATATACATGTACAGTTACAACAAATAATTGCTTTAAAGTAACATTATCAGCTGCTCTTAATTAAGATCATTAAATTCATTTGGTTTTTGCCTTGTGAATCACCTGCAGAGGTGGCTGCAGCAACACATTTTATGTAATATGCAATTGTGTACTCAGAACATCTAATTGAATAAACGGCGACATACTTGTGTAGCAATACTTAATGTTAAATGGAAGACGTATCTAAATATGGATGTTGGTGTGGGTGGATTGTTTTGTTTAATGTTGATGTATATTGGCAATATTTCAGGGTAAAAAGAGATTCAACTAAGTGCTCATGAAAACATCCTTAGCATATTTTGAAGAAACCATAATTGAATATCATAAGCAAGACATGAACGTCAAAGTTACTCTCAAGTAGTGTATAGGGCACTTCTACAGCTATGCATAGTTGCAAATTCCTTCAACGTTTAAACTGTTATGAATTAATTGACAAATTAACCAGTTAATTAAGATTGTTATCTCGTTAGGTGTTAAACATTATCTATATTGCTTTTGCAATGAAAAAGATGAGCAGCAAAACAAACTAACAGGTAACTAACTATTATTTATTTGAAATGAGTTGGGTTTTATTTTCATATTTAGGAAAACAAATGTTGTGAGGAGTATAATTATGATTGATGGGATGATTCCAGTGTGGTACATTTAACACCAGTTACCATACGTGACTGAATATTTGGGCGTTTTTTAGTCGGCGTACTCAGAATATTCAATTCATGTAAATTTAATAATGTCCTGTTTATAGTTTGAATTACATGTTAATATATCATAATTCACTATTTCACCGAAAACCAATGAAAGTCCTTTCCAAATTACGGTAATTTAAGAGATGAGCTTTCCGTTTATATGTTTTCACTGAAAACCAATGAAAGTCGTTTAAATTACGGTTATCTAAAAAATAAGCTTTCGGTTACGTTTTCATTTAATTTTGCAAATATCAGTTATTACTCATAGAGTACTTGCATGATAGGTGTGGAACTGCAATATTGCAGCTTGTATACATAACCTCATGAACTAATAGAATGACAATCTATATTTACATAAATGCCAAGGCGAAAAAAGATATTTCAATAATACCAGTTTGTAAATTTTAAGGTTATATTTGAATTTAGTTAACCGCACTACAGATATAAAAAGTATGTATATGTATTGTAAGAATAAAGGTTTCAGTGGAATGAGTGTCAATGTTATTTATTAGATTTTAACTTATTGCCCCTGTGAGTATGAAAATATCTTTGGTGAACTTTCATTCGAATGGCATGCAATGAAACCAAAGTTTCTTACAACAACTTTTACAGCAGGTACAATAATTTCACAATATGGTTCTGCATTAATATATATGATGCTCTAGTCTTTCTATTGGATAAAATTTTCATATGTATGATGATGAAATGAAGTGTACATACATTTAATTGCATATTTACTTTATAAACTGTGTTATGAAAGAGATTTTGTGTGAGGCAACTGAGTGATGAAATTGATGCAGTTAAAAATATATCAAGATACTTAGATGACATTTTCAACATAAATGAATATGGTGTACGTATATAGGTCAGGTAGTAAAGCATGTGTGTGTGTGTGAGTGTGTGTGCGTGCGCGTGCGTGCGTGCGTGTGTCGTGTGTGTGTCGTGTTTGGTCGTGTTTTAGGGATATATTTCCTTATATTACATTTACATGTAATATCGATGTCTGATGATTAAATGAAGACGACGGGTTCTGAGCGCGGTGCAGAAGACGCATGAAGGCTTATGTAACTGATATTTGAAACTTCATCTAGACACGGTAGTTTTTATCTGTGGTATCCTTTAGTTGCGGGTCTACGTTGTTGTCTGAAAAAGAACGTACGGGAGACCTCTTGTGACTTAAAATATGAATATCTTGTTATCTTTTACACTTGATACTTGTTAATGTACTGAATTGTTATTTGGCATTTCCTTGTGACATCGACCAAGGACAATAAAAAAACAAATATGTTTTACCTGATAAAGACTTGCCAGGTCAAATACAAAACGAAATGGAAGTTTATAGAATAAATAGAAAATGGATAAAATAAAATAACAAAGGCTTTTAATGAAAATAATTTAAACGCAGTGAAAATGGAAGTGTCAGGACGAAGAAAAGATTTTTCGCGATCTGTTTCGGGAGCATCTGAGGAAGCTACTGAATTCTACTGTGATCCGTGTGAACATGATGGCCACCTTCTTCCAGCAGAGGGATATTGTGTGGACTCTCAGGAATACTTATGTTCTGCCTGTTACAGAGCTCATTGTCGTCCGGCAGTGTGGCGACACCACCGTTTGCAAGATCAACAATCAATGCCAAAGATAAAGCCAGTGAGCACAGTAAAAGACATATGCACAGATATCTGCCAAAAGCACAACAAGACAATTGAATATTTCTGCAAGTCGCATGAACATTTTGGGTGTTCAGCTTGTATGACAACACAGCACCGAATATGTGAGAAAGTCGACCTTATTCCGGAAAGAGCGGCTATATTTGGGTCAAGTAAGGAACTGAACAATCTTCAAAGAAAACTTTCAGAACTGCTTACGATGAACGAAATGAACAAATCTGACATCAGCAAGAAGTCTAAAGCCGTTGTTCTTCAGGCTGAAAGAGCTAAACTGCAGGTCAAGCATTTACGTGCAACAATCACTGACCTGTTTGATAAGGTAGAGAAGAAAATCGAAGATTCGATTGAATATTTGAAAGGGGGCGAGGAAAATAAAATGACAGAATTGGCCAAAGAAGCTGATATAATTTCACAAATACTGCAAAAGCATATTTACGATATAGAATCATGTTTGAACGAGAAGAAAATGTGCCAGTTATTTGTGGAAGCAAAGCGTACAAAAGAACCATTGAAAGATCTTACCACGAAGATCGCAAATATCGGTGAGAACAGCACGATTCAACGGTATCAGTTCATACCAAATCAAATAATCGTCGATATGATAAAGAATGTTGAGAAAATCGGTGTTCTCGATATCAAGGATCAGCATGCTAAAGTTCCAAAGTTTGAAAGAGATATCTATGTCAGAGCAGAATCCGATGAAAAGGAATGTAAAATCTCTGGTATGGATCTGTTGTCGGGGCAACTGTTAGTAGTAGTTGACTACCAAAACAAATCAATAAAATTGATTGATATAGCGAATAACAGCGTGAAGTCCTCATATCAAACGCTAAATATGACCCGCCCAGGCGATGTAGCAAAGGTTGATGTAGCCCAGGTTGCCGTCACGTATCCATACGATAAGAAATTACAAATACTGGACGTTACAGATTCTGGCAGTATTAAGATACAGAAAGAAATAAATGCGAACGGGCAATGTTTTGGCGTAAAATGCATGGGAGATAATCTGATCGTGTCGTTTATATGGCCTCTCGCTGTAAAGATAATATCATTAACGGGAGCAGTTATCAGGACAATAGATTTGGATGAAAATATTGAATATCCAGCATATGTTGCAGTAAATCCGCTCAAGAATGTAGTTTATGTTTCAAACTGGGCAGTTGAAGACACTGGTTCAGTCATCTGTATGACAAAAGATGGCGCGAGAAAAGCTGTATTTGAAGATGAGAAGTTCCTTGGGCCACACGGCGCGGCTGTGGACACACATGGTGAAGTGTATGTATGTGGTCTATTTTCAAATAATGTAGTTCAGTTGTCTGAAGACTGTTCAATGATACAAGAACTACTGAACATAGACAACGGTTTGAACTGTCCACATTGTTTGGCACTTGGTAGCAAGAATGATGAACTATACATTGGGATGACAGGTGACAACATTAAGGTGTTCAAGTTATACTAAAAAGGCCTCATTCTAAATAAACGCGATATGAATCACTGAATTGGAAAGCAACCGCTTTACGTGCCAATATGGCCATGAATGTACATTTGTATATAACAATTGGTGCTTCAGAACATTGTAATTTTGCAGTATATTTATAATCAATAGGAGCACAACATCTTAGGCATTCATGAGAATAACCCAGCTTTCTGTAGCAAAAGCAATGCAGTAGATAAATGTGCCAAAATGTTAAGATAGTTTGATCTGGAATCGACATTGTGATTTCTATACCTCATTCCGCAACAAAACACCAGTACAAAGACATTTAGAAAAAGCGTGTTTTCTTTTGTTAAAGTTATAAAACTTTCAATAGTCCTTAATTAAAACTAAGAAAAATTCTTAAGTCGAATGAATGCTTTGAAAGCAGTCAAAAATGAAAGTAATTTGTATACCTAACAAATCGGTAGATTTTCAATAATTTACTAGGATAGTGAACATAACATCCGAGTTTTACATTTTTATCTAATAGGAATAAAATCTTTATACAAAAAGCAGATGATGTCACGTCATTTCAAATATGACAGTGTCAGTTGTGACTTTGATATTATTCTTGTGTTCTAGCTGTGCAATTATGGACGAAATCCTAAAACAGCGCAAACAAAAAAGTGACTTAACATGTACATTGTCATTGATTTTGGCGTTGTGTTTGGTAAATTCAGTACGCTTGCACTGCGAGACCTACTAACAAGGAAATAATTTCAAACCGGAAATTTGAACTAAGTGCTCGAAATATAACTCGAAAAGGAAACAGAATATTAAACATTATGTAAATCAAAATGAAAGTACTTTACATGAAATGATATTTGTATCAGTCTTTACAGATGAAGATACTATGGATACAAGAACGTTTTAAAGTTTCGAAGAGCCTATTGTATATGTAAATAAGTATTTTTATAGTGTTTCCAATTTTGTTTACCATATTTATGTAACCCCGTGTACTATCGCATTGTTCTGTACCGATCTGTGATCTATGTATCATTTACAATTCAAATAGTCAGATAACAAATTGGGCCATGGTATTTTAGGTGAATGTCAAATCGTTTAAAATTTTAGAACGGAAGATTTTAGTTTTAGTCAAATATGTGAAACTGTATTTTTAGCATGTAAATTTTACACTCACATTTTGTGTATGTATGCTTCTATCTTGTAGCACCTTCTTATTGCTGTTGTATTCTTTGTTTTTGGCATAGCGCTATAGGCTGTATGGTAGATAATCTGATCGTGTCGTAAATGATCCACCCGCTTTTAAGATTCTCAGAGTGAAATGAGCAATAATAAAGACAACATATTTGGATGGAAATATTTAATGAACATACAGTCATAATTATGTAACAGTAAATCTGCTTAAGAATCTAGTTTATGTTTGAAACTGGGAAAATGAAGGCCCTGGTACAGGCATCTGTATTATTAATGACAAGGAGGGAAAAGCTGTCTATGAAGATGAAAAACTGTATAGACCACATGGCGCTTCCGTAGACACATTTGGTATGGTGTACATCTGTAGTCGATGGTCAGATAATGTAGTTCAGTTGTCTGAAGACTGTACAATGATTCAAGAACTACTGAACGTTTAGAATGACCATTGTGTCTGGCACTAAGTAGAAGAATATACATTGGAATTAAAAGTGACAACATTAAGGTGCTCAAGCTATACTAAAAAGAATTCATACTAAGTATATGTAAAAGTGATATGAATGATTCTGAAAAGTAGATGTTTTACGGTTAAAGTAATACATATCAAAGCATGTTGTCACTTTTTGTAATACACGTCGCAGATAAAGAGTGACACAGTTGTTGTAGTCTTATCCGTTATGGAATATTCTAACCCTTTCCTCCCATCGAAGGTCTAGCCTCCTGCAGAGAAATAAAACGGCAGTAGATATATTTCTTACAATGCTGGGAAAGTTTGAGCTGAAATTAACATTAATTTCTTTATCTATATCCTCAAAAGAATAACAGTACAATGACACAGAGGGAGGTGAGAAAACATGCAATAAATAAGTTTCTGTATACGTTTCACACAAGTTTGTAAAATATGAAAAGGTGAACTGTTACCCTTCTTTCAAAACTATACTTTAATGATATCAGTACTTACGTAGAATACAATTGTATAATTTTATTGAAGACGGCTCTAACAGCTGTATACTAGTATACAATACCATTGACGCTGGCGCTGTTTGTGATGATTCGCATCTTCAATATTCCTGCAAAGCTTCATCTTGTCATCGGAAACATGAAATCAACATTTTGTGAACCCTACCAGTTATTTTATTTCTGCAAGACGATATTAGTTTGTTTACCACATGTGTGTCAGTCTGAGCATTGTAGATTATTAAACTTACATAACCGTTTTAAAGTACTCACATGTAACATTTGAAATCATTGTAGTCAGATAAAAAATTAGGTCTTGGTAATTCGCTATAGAGTCAAAGTAAATTGTTTAGAAATGTTGATACGCAAATGATTATGTCCGTATTTTGTCATATGCACATGCATTGTAAGCATTTAATATTTTTATTAATCATAACAAGAATTACGTATCTTTAAAAAAGATGGTCTTTGCGATTTTGAATATATGTAAGAGATGGGTAGCTAGATTTAATAGTAAAATTCCTGTAAAAATTTAATTTAATGCAGTAAGACGTTAAGGAGATGAAGCGATGGCAAGATTTTAAAATAATATTTATAGTGGCAGCAAATGACTCTACCTTTACAAACAATGCAGATCATGATCAGTCTGCACATCTGTATAATCTCATCATGGTCTGTACTGTTTGCTATTCCGTCAATAATGTTTCAATAAACACAAATTTAAATAAAATATCGAAAGATGGACACGTCACTATATATATATATGAATAGATATTTACAATTGTCTTTATGTGTAATCATAGACAAGTACAGAGTTGAACTAAATACTATAGCAGTTGAAAACTCGACTGAAATGATCTATGAAATAATCAACAGGGTTGCCCTGTCATGTACCGAACATAAATATGTTAACCGTTATTCAGATTATTATATCAAACATATTTCATACTTACTATGTTAACAAATTGAAACATCTATCCATGACCCATCCCGAATCCTTGCCGGCAGGGAAAAACGGAAAGGCAAGGCAAAATTTACAAGTAGGGAATATTTTCTCTAAGAAATTGTTCATCTTTATTTCATTTTAGTAATCTTAAATAATTTTCCTTTTAGAAATGGAGTGAAAGGCAATGTCAAGTACTGCATAATACAGGAAGTAAATTGTAACATTGAATTATAGGGGAGGCAACTCTGTTGAGCATGTTCTTTATACGTTATATAAGTTAAGTTTTCTTTCTCCGATACCATCTCATGCAACTTATTTCTAACAATAACGAAAACAATACAGATGAAAGAAAGGAAGAGGTATCCTTCTGTCTAACGTACCGATTCTCTAAGTAATTAAAAAACGAAAGAGTAACAGTGCAGCTACATTTGTAGTTGAAAAACCCCAGACCTGCTGACACAAAGGATTAAAGTTTATAATAAGTGTTTTGGTAGCTAATAGGGGTCTTTATTTTTCAGCCGTTAGTTTTTCAGAAATACTTAATAAATCAAGGGGGCTGTAATTAAAACATTATTCTCGATGTTACAATTATTCCAGTAATTATTTTTGAAAGACCCTGTTTTCTTCACAGATCGTTATGGTAGTATCGTTTAGTGTGATGTAATACAATGATGTAAATTATTCTTATGTTACAAACCGATTTCAATACTTTTATGCGATATACAAAAAAGGGAAAAAATCGCACAACATCATTATCATTAGGCACGGGAGATGTTGAGGTCCACAAAAGGGCCAATATTTGAGTGTAACTTTAAAAGTGCTCTTTTGTTTAAAAAAAGAGTTAAAATGGCACAATGTTTGCCACCCTGAAGAAGGGGGAGTCCCTAGATTTACAATGCTTTAGTATTCTATATAATTCTACTTTGCATTTTTTCATGTTTCATTGATATTATTTATTGCAAACTCTGTAATTCTTACGTTCAGCTAAAACTTTTTAAAAACTCTAATCATTCTGTTATAGCCATTAATGGTCTGCTTAACGTCTTTATAAAAATACCAACTATTTTGGTAAACTACTGATGAAATTGTATTTGGTAATTCTTTTCACTGATGTTGATTATTACTTTGCTATGGCAGCTCCACAGAACTGAACTTTTATAAAATGCCTGATGGATTTATGATACAATTGCTGTCTTGATAATCTCAGCTTTATCACATCCTAGTTCACACTGGTGTCGCACCAGACATAAAAATAGAAAAAGAAACATATAAAGGATTAAAACGTGGTCTTGGCAGTGTGATGATTGCATGGTGACGTTTATATTTCTATTATTTCGTTCTTGTAATAGCTTCTTCAAAACTGAATAAAGTTGTTCTTCGGTGCTGCAATTGTAAACGCAAAGCATAAAGTAGAAAGTAATAAAATTTATGATATTCAAATATTTAGTTAACTCTTTCATGACTTATTCCTAATTCCACACAACAAAACATGATGTGCTATGTGTGTTCAGTTTTTCAGTTAACATTGTTGCCAAATGGGTTAGTTTGCTCTACTGAGACTTGAAACAGAGATGAGCAATAGAGTTAGACTTGAGGATACAAACACAATTAATTCTACTTCTATTGGCTATCCAAACTGCATAAAAACATACAAAACAAAACTTTTTATATTGGTCCTACAAGTTTGAAAACATGTTTTGTAAACTTATTTTGGCCTATTAAAATTCAAGCGATAAAAAGGAGTTTACAAATTGTTAAATTCCTCGTATGCATCACAAATCCATGTCTATATAATAATGCTAACTACTATTTTACTCCTTATACAAAGATGCCAGAACATGTAAAAAGAGAAGAATAAAATGATTAATGTTATTCAAAAGGCATTTGCTGTATAAAACAATTCATATCTGGCATGGCATGCAATGAAACCAACGGTTTTTTCACTGATGACAAATACACAATGTACAACAATTTCAAAATATGATTCTCTACTGATGTATGTGATGTTCTAGTCATTCTGTTGGACATTTTCTGTAAGATGTGGTAATTATTTATACAGATACGATTTTGGATAACTACTGGAACAAATTGCGCACATTTAATTGCATATTTTCTTTATAAACTGTATTACGAAAGTGCGTTTATGTTAAGCCACTGAGTGATGAGATTGGTGCATTTACCAAAACCACCAGACACTTTTCTAACACAATTGTGGCGTGGAATGCAATTCTGGGGCTTCTGGACGTTGACGTCGTTATCGAGAAAACGCGAGATTAACAAGCGCCATTTTTTCTCTTCAATTTTGACATATTTGCCTAAAAAAATGATCTGTAAACTTTCAAAGAATTACAGGTCGCTACTTTTAATCACTGATTTACATGCATTAATCATCAAGAAGTTTAATTTCGTGGTAAACAACCTATGACAATTCAAATATCACAAGCTATTGATTAATCTGCTGAGTACCGATTACGTCATAAACGGTGTATAAATTTCCGCGAAGGTCAAAGTGCTGAATACTTTTACTTTTTAAAGTCGATTGAAAGGTTAGATACGCATATATGTAGTTGATGTTGACGCTGGATGTGTTTGTACCACCTTCTAATCAAGTAAGTATTTTATTTCTCACCTGTTATTAGAGAACAATATCATTTTTTCGATATTTTTAGACCCGGAAGTAAGACTGACACCAAGGAATCATGTAGCAACGGTTTGTTGATAGCAACCAAGTTATGTTGATCACATACATTCAAATATACTGTAGATATTGTAGACCTGTGGAAATGAGCCAGGTTGAATGTTCTCTGCCAAGAACAATTTTTTATCCTGCCAAAGACTTTAACTTAGGTTGTCAACCTGTGCTATACTGCAGTGGATGTCTGGTTGAAAAGGAATTCCAACAGTCTCAATGTTTGGCTAGCTCTTTACTTCATCAACATGGTTAGAATCCATGGAAAGATGGTACAGATTATGATGATGCATGTATACTGTCACAGCTATTATATGATTTGTGCTGCTGTTGATGCTGAGTGATGATAATAAATTTGTTCAGAGCTAAAAGATCTATTTGAGAATGATAAAATACTAGTAATTACTTTGTAAATAAATCTAAAAAGGGTTCTTGTGGTTGCAGTAAATATCATGGTACATTATCTGCTTGTTCAAAACTTGTAGATTTTAGTAAACATACTGCATATGACCTACCTTTACCAAAGATCATACATGGATATGTCTGTATGGGAATTAGTTGTTAAAATCCAACTTTGAAGTGAAACACTCTGCATGTAAACAGTAGGTATAGTACAAGAACTTGCTGTAAATTATGGTTATGAACTGGTAATTTGTTCCCTGTGCTTGCATGCTTTATCAAACTTTATCAAATTAATTTCAACATTCACATAGTATACTAATTGTGACATTATATTTATAGAATTTTCTTTTGTTTTAGGCAGCCAACCATGCAGACTAGATGCTGAATACAACAACCTATTTATCTCCATCAGTCTCAACAACTTGGGCCAAAGTGGGACACCAAGGAAATGCCATGTGTGTGCTAAAGGACCAGATACTGTTAACAGAGCTTATACATGTATAATTATGTCCTTTTTGTTTCTTCATTTAAATATAACAAATGAAAAAGTAAATTTATGATTCAGATCTGCTTTTGAATTCTAACTTGCATAGTTTTTGCCAAAAATTGTTTCTCAGTACTTGCTAGGCAGTCACACATTCTGTTATATATATATACATTGCATTTTTTTTATAAAATGTCAGGAAAATGTATTTAGTTTTATACCTCTTTCTTTTACAGAGACTCAGATATTCTACTTGATAGATGAAAGTCAGTGCACTTGGAAGGCAGCAGAATGTGCAATAAAATTTCACAATACAGCTGAATGTCCAACTGTAGATGCAAGATACACAAAATGTACTTCAGGTATTTATTTTTTATGGTCTGCAAGGGTTTCAAATACTCCCAACAGTGCTTTTGTAACAAAACTACATGTATATAACAATTGAATGCCATGGTATGATATATTGAGATTTAAAGTTTTGAATTAAGATAAAACATATATATTGGCTGACATAATAACCTTTTTATGTCATAATATCACATTTTTGCAATATATATTATAACTACTCCTGAACTGAATGCATTTATTCTCCTACAAAAACTATATAATTGCCTTTTACAGATGAATACAAGCATATATAAGGATTGAAAATACTTACAGGTTAAAAAATTCCTAAAACAGCATTCAATAGCAGATCTTTATTTGATACTTTTGTGTCACTGTTACTGTTGAACATATGTGTATGGTCTCAGAATAAAAATTGATTTATAATGTCAGTATCTGATACTTGCAGAGATACATTTTCAAATCTTCAAAATGATTGCATTATATTTACTTTTGTTTTTCCATTCATTTTAGATACATATTGACAATGCAGCTGGACAAAAGTAATGATCTGTTTGCTTGCTATGCAATATGGCTAGATTTAATAGGTAAGATTGCATGTCTTTCTAAACAAGAAAAACAGGCTAAGTATTGTTCAATTCATGGGCCCTCATATTATAACTAACATAATTTTTATATACATACACCTTATGCTAGTACTTTGTACCCACACACTTGCAACAATCAATTATCATTTGTTTAGGCTGTTTAAATTCATATTCTGGGATTATATGATGAAAATGGAAAGAGAACTGAATAGCAGACAGTAGACTGATTAAACTCCATGGGTAGTCAGAGTAATCACTTTAAGTTCTAACTTGCTCACAGAGCTACCTGTTCTTTAAATGTTATGAACCTGAGTTTTTGTTTTTAGTGATGGCATAGTTTTGAAAGTTAACCAGTTAGCTTCCTTACAGAAATCTAAGAAACATGTTCATATTTTAAAACACTCTGTTGCTATTTCTTAATAATTTCACCTTACATTTTTCATCTGTAGCTGTTATGTAGAATCAGCTAGTCCATTCAACATTGAAGTCAAACTAAAGATGTGTGTTGTAAATGTATAGTGCAATTATACAAAACCGTTTATTTGAAATTAGAATATTGTTAAACTTTGTTTCTAAATATCAATTAAAAGCATTATTAAATGCAATTAAATATAATCTTGCATGTAACCCGGGAATGTTTTAAATTTCAGGTGTACATGAGAGAATTATGTGGAGTATGTCTGTGGCAGGGCACACAAAAATTGCCCCAGATTGACTCTTTGTGTATTTAGTGAATTGGAGGAATTGGACAAACTATGGGACAAATAACAGATACTGTGTGACATTAATCCCTAGGTTGCAACAATATACCATACATTTATAGAGGATTGTGAAAGTGTTTTTTAAAGTTGGAAGTCATTTTTGAAAACCATTTTTAACTTGTCAACCAGTTACTAAAATTGTACAATTTTTTGTCAGTTAAACTGAGCCAGGTATAAACACCTGAAAGTATTATATAAATTCTGAAGAGTTCAAACTTTAATTGTAAAAGCAAATTAAAGCAAATCCCTAAATAAGATGTAACGCCTGAAATTGTTTGTGGAGTGTTAATGCAATAAGTCAGTGGTATCTGTTTTAGCAGATTTTGTCAGTTGTTTTTTTAAGTGTAACATGGACAAAATATTGTCTATCTAAAACCAAGTGTTCCATCACAGTTTGAAGTGAAGGTTTTTTTAACTTTACTTGTATTGTTCTGTTTCTATAAGAATTAGTGTTTTCTCATTATAAATGGACACTTTCAATACTAATTGCTTTAAAAAGACATTGTTTTGTTTATGAATGAAATTAATTTAATTTACATTTTTCAAAATAGTTTTCTTTGCAATCTAGGCTAGAGAACTAAGAAAACAAGAATAAACCATAAAAGTATTCTGTAGTTGCTAGGCAACAAACTTGAAAATGGAAGTTTATTTTTAAACATTTATGCTGGAATCATTCATGTATATGTTACAGCTGGTGTTCCAATATTATATGTTTATTGAGATAAGTAGAATAATTTTGACTTATTTGACCTACTGTCCACATAACTTAGAGCCGGTTGCTAATTTACCAGGAATTTTGCACATGAACTACTCTGTCTGATAAATATAAATTTCTTAATATAACTAAAATGCAACTTAAATTCTCATGACTGAATAGTTACATATCTGGCTACCTATTCAGCTTATTGTTCTTATTGATACCAGTATTTCAGTCAGATTCAAAACATTAGTACCTTTAAAACTCAAATTTTGTGAATTATTCTTTGGTCGCTAGGCAACATAATTATATCTGTAACTTCTGTGTTGATTCCCTTATGCAGTAATCATCATTTAATTTTATGAAGTCATGTTTGCAAAGAAAACAACTTGTTTATAGCTTGTTGAATAATATAAAGCAAGCTCCTTATGTGCTGTGAATACTGTAAGAAATGCCGTCTGTTGGTAAAATATATTTCTTTGCATTCTTTCTATGAAAAGTATTGTATCTTCAGAATACCTGCACATTTTGCATTGAAAATTTCCAGAATGTTTTAATAGACAGTGTTTTCAATTTATTTGCAAACAAAATTCTGTTTTGTGATAATTCTTTTTCAATTCTAGTAAATATATATTCGGTGGTTAGAAAAAAAATGAAATATTCCACAGTTGCTAGGCTACAGAACTATATATACATGTTTGGTTTGTAAGAAGTTACCTTTAAAATAATTAATGACATACAATAAAGAAGAAGTGCTCAGTTATATGTTTCTGTGTTCTATTTGCTATCCACAACAGGGTACTCTTTTACCTACATGAATGGAAGACAAAGGATTCAAAAGTGACATTAAGATGTTACAGGTTTGTTCATGAATATAAACACAAAATCTGGCATAACTTTGCCAATTTTCAAGATTTGACTCTAATATTTTCAGGTTTTACTTCAGAGATAACATAGATTTTAAAAATGCAAAAACATGAAAATCAATATTTTTGGCCAGAAGCCCCATAATAGCATTCCATGCCACAATTAACCAATTTGTCTAATATGGTGAAGACATACATGTACGCCTATAGGTCTTGTTGTGTGTGGTTTTGATCGTGGCCGGGATTATATGTACTTTCCTAAATAAAGACAGCGGGTCCTGAGTGCGGTGAAGAAGACGAATGAAGGCTTATGTAATTAATCTCGGAGAGTTCGCCCACCAATAACATCATCTAGGCACGGACATTTATTTCTGGAGCATGCTTCAGTTGGGCTATGTTGTCATGACATTAAAAAAGAACGCACGGTACCTCCATTGCGACTTAAACTAAAATATCTTTGTTATCTTTTAAGCTTCTTTGGAAATACCAATCCATTTATAGTACAATATAAGACAACAAACAAGTTGCTTATGAGGCTATCGGGATCCAGTTTCATTCCCATGACATGGCCCAATTATAATCTAAATATCTTTTTATGTAAATGTTATACTGAATAGAATAGAATCACATTCAGCAAGAATTCAATAAAACCTCAACAATCCATACGTCTGTGAAGATTAAAGAAATCAGTTGAGTTATAACGGTTCTACTTTAAAGTCGCTGTAAGATCAATTATACCATATCTGAAGTATGATACCACATGTGTGTGTGTACTGAATCGCTATCTTGTATGATATTGTGGTATGGACCAAGGGCTAAAAGAGCTAAACTGCAGGTCAACAATTTACGTGAAATAAATGTGCCAGTTATTTATGGAAGCAAATCGTGAAAAAGAACCATTAAACGACCTTACTGGGAAGGTCGCAAATATATCTGAGAGCTGCAAGATCCAACGGTATGAGTTCACACCGGATCCTATCATTGTCGATATGTTGAAGAATGTTCAGAAAATCGGAGTTCTCGATATCAAGGATCAGCACGCTAAAGTTCCAGAGTTTGAAAGAAATATCAACGCCAGGGCAGTCACCGATGGAAATGAATGTGAAATATCTGGTACAGCTCTGCTTTCGGATCAGCTGGTGGAAGTCGTCGACAGTTGGAACGAATCTGTTAAGTTAATTGAAATGAAGTATAACTCTGTGAAATCCTCATGTTAAACGTTCATTGGTATGTTTCCATTTGATGTAACAAAAGTTAACTTGCACAGATTGCCGTCACGTACACATACCATGAGAAAATCCAAATTCTGGATATTAAAGAATTTGTCGGTATTACGATACAGAGAGAAATAAACGCGAACGGTATATGTTGCGGCATAGAATGTATGGAAAATAATCTGATCGTGTCCTTCAAAATGCCTCCCGCAGTGAAGATTCTCACAATGACGGAATCAGTAATCAGGACAATAAATTTGGAAGAAAAGTTATCACCTACGGATTATATACTCGTAGCAGTAAATCCGTTGAAGAATCTTGTTTCTAACTTGGAATCTTCAGGACCTGGTTCAGTCCTGTGTGTAACAACTGGCGGTGCAAAGAAGACTGTCTTTGAAGATGAAAAGCTCAATTGGCCACATGGCGCTTCCGTTGACAGACGTAATGGGGTGTATGTCTGTGCTCAGTGGTCAGATAATGTAGTTCAGTTATCTGAAGACTGCTCAATGGTACAAGAACTACTGAACAAAGACGACGGTTTGAAATATACATCGTGCTTGGCACTGAGTAGAACAAATGATGAACTATACATTGGAATGAAATGTGACGAAATCAAGGTGTTCAAGTTTTTCTAAAAAGATTTCAAAAAAGATTGTGTGGTGTGCGTGTGCGTGTGCGTGTGCGTGTGTGTGTGTGTGTGTGTGTGTGTGCACTTCTGGGTGCTGTGGGGCTCGTTTTGGGGAGGCTGCGTTTTTGGTACGTGGCATTCCCTGTTTGATATTATTTTTGTTTTTTTGTTTTCATACTAGATATACAATGTACGTGATATGAATTATCAAATTAAAAGCAACGTATTTACGTGCAAATATGACTTTAGAAAATTGCCATTTCAATGACCAACAGTTGCACAATAGTTTTAGGCATTCGTAAGAATAACCTAGCCTTCTACAGCAAAAGCAACGTCGAAGATTTTTTGGCCAAAATGTTGAAAAAGTTTTAATTGAAATTGAAATTGTGATTACTGTATCTCCGGCTTCTCACATAGTGACAAACGTATGTCGTTGAATGTAGAGCAGATAATCTAGTCAGGAAAATAGATATGGTGTAATGTTCTTTATGCTTGGGCTTTTGATACTTTTTAAACATTTTTTTACATGTTCTGTAAGGCTTTGACAGTAATGGAGGGCCACGCGCCAGAGCAAGTATTCATAAGAGCTTACTAACACAGCTATGCTTCTACCGGTTTGGTTTTGTCTTCTTACATTGTAAACAAATGCAAGTAATATAAAATATGAGTTTGATTGATGATTTTACCACCAAAGTAGCGGTGGCATAAAAAAAAACAGAAAAAAGGTGCGATTTTTCTTGAAATAACATATTTTGCACAGTCGCTCATCGTGTTGTATTAGAAATGTCCACCGTAAAGAGTTTTCTCACTCAACAACTCCAGAATGCTTAAAGCTTTCGAGAGCTTGGTCATGACTGGTAAAGGACCATTATTGACACCTAATTATAAAACAAGACGATACTATGGGTGGTCGTTATTCTATCATGACTCATTCAGCTCCGCTCTCCCATACCCTTGTTTGAACGTTATGAAATGTACTGTGCCTTCCGGCTTTTCGGCCTCCCCTTCCCCGCCTCCCTCCCTTCCCTTTCCCCCTCCTGCGAACTTGGGGGGGTTTCGTATAAATTTTACCAGTTTTGTGATCTACAAAAAAGTCACCCTCGGGAATTTTTAGCGTTTTTGAAACAATCACGTCATTTTGTAAAGATTTTTAATTTTCTATGGAGACTCGCCATTGTTTACATTAAACGCCATTGACGTTTACTCTTCCGTTACAGAGAAGTTACCCCAAAGTTCACGTGTTTTTCTATAAAATGTTCGAGGGACATTTTAATATTACAATCACATGCATGATTATTAATAATGATGTATAATATAATAACAAAAGTAACGCTTAAAAGTTAAATGTACAAAAATGTTAAAAATCTAATAAGATCTAGAATTAAAAAGATTTACCTAATAATTCCTGCTTTCAAATGATTCCTAGCCTAGGCTAATGTCGTACTGACAGTCCGCTACACATTTCAGACTTTCTCCAGTCCATGAGTCATGACAGCACAAGAAAACATTTTGGAAAAATCTTAAGCAGTTGTTGAATTTCAGATGAAATAGCATAACATGCAAGTAAAACGAAACAAGCATTCATTTAAACAGTAGCCCAACATGCATGTCACAGTATAACCATGAACACTCCATAATCCATTCTAAGTTCCTTATTTTCCTTCAGGCAGTAATGACCTAACGTTAGATCTATTGATCTTAAAACGACATTATAGATTTCAATTCTCCGAAATTTGCTCGTGACGTATTTATTAGATGACGTAGTATGAATAACAAATCTAGGCGACACGAGTGGATCCGATGTGGGAGCATGCACTTTGCGCGCATCCCCTTATGCATACTGGAAGCAAAACAAAATTAAAAGAACACAAAAGAATATAATAGTATACCGTATTTTGATAGCCTAGCACAACAAGTATGGAACACACACCTTTTTCGGAGTGCGTAGAATTTATACGCTATTAGAAGATCACCTGTCCGATATGCATGTGCCTTCCTCATTCCTATTAACTACTGTTTGGACAAAATCCGTTGCCATATACATGTAGGTCTTACTTGTTCCGTTAGGGTCACGATGCGAAGGGGCGTTAATACGATGCGAAGACGTTATGTTTATACTTGTACAGTTATGTTTATGTCAAATGCCTACCATATAAACCTATTTTAAGAATGTTTAAGATGGTAAGTACACCCTTTTAGCAGAAGATACCATTTAGGTTGATTCCGATTGGTTGACAGAGATTTTAGGGGTATATAAGGCAGAATTCTGGCTAAATTTGACATTCTGGCCATTGCTTTCTAAAATACACTTTTAACCACAAGAAAATTATCAATAAATAAAATACTTACTACTGTACTTAGTTAGAAACTTTTGTATCTTTTAACCTACTTAAAGAATTCTTTATTCGAGAGTTAAGAAATATTTTTTGCATATTTAGTAACAGTTCTTTTGAATAAATAATTAAGTTAAATTACAGACCACGTTTAATAGAGGCTTGTCTCTATTTATGTTTTAGTGCAGTCAATTATTCTTGATAGAATTATTGCTCTGGCTATAACATTATATGGGAACTTACAGTTGAGAAACCTCTGACTGATAGACCTGTGAGCTCTCCGTTGGTCAATATAGGGCCAGAATCAAGTTTAGATTGTTTGACTTTAAGTTAGTAAATTTTCCTAGAACAAACTTAAGTTAGGTTTAGATCTATATTATATTTTCGTGAAATGTGAGCACTTTTTATAGCTATTGTGAATGTTAATTGTCATTTGTTAATTCTTTGTGCCATCCTTATATCTGTCTCAGTTATTTCAATTCAAAACCATATTTTGCAAACTTGGTTGGCACTTGTTCAAAATATCTTTGCACTGTTCCATAACTTCACATTACCACCTTGTGCATAATGTTCTGATACTTATAATGACTTAGTTTAAAACAGATTCATCAAAACAGATTGTTGTTTCTTTTCAATGTAGAATAGACCTAGAGTCTATACAGTCAAATCAAAATATAATTACCCAGATATGTATCGCTTCCGGGCTGAGCTTTACAGTACTTATTTAACTTGGTTATAAATATTTTTTATCACACAGCCAGTGGTGTCATCCTGACAAGAGCTTTAAGCTTCTCGAACCAGTCATTTATGGCAATGAGTTGTTTGCTAAAAGGTTGTTTAAATGACTTTGTATTTATTACATAGTATTATGTAAGATTGAGTAAGATCACCACAAGACCGTAACTGCTAAAAGGTAACTTTACCACAAATTGTTATAAATATTTGACACAATTGTTTACTCAATAATATTGCAAAAACTAAGACACACTTTCAAAGAAGTTTTCCGTTTAGACAAAAAGATGACAAAAGGTATATGTCAATATGGATTTACAATAAACAGAATACAGTCAGTTCTATCATTGTTCTATCTGTAAATTTATCGTTTCAGATTGTATGAGCATTTAAAGGTGTTAATGAGACTTTGATAATGTTCTGAAATATTGAAAGATTGGGGAATATAACTGTCAAACTTACAAGAACGCATTTGCATACAAGAAAAATGATGATAAACATGATAACATTGTTTAACACATGACATTGAAATTAATTACCGCAATGTCTACAGACGGAACAAATACTGATAAATCTACTACAAAGATGCACTTTAAAGCACAGGCATAAAGTCAGTGCTGCAAATCTTACAAACGAAAAGATCAATTGAAACGGCATGAACTTTTGTACACACGGGAGAGCGACCCCTTGTTTGTTTCATTTGTATGAAAGCTTTCGTTAGAAAAGATAACTTGGCACGGCATGAGAACATACATTGTAAAGATAAACGGCTTCAGTTCAGTTGCCCGGACTGTAAGAGGATGTTTCTGAGAAAGGATAGTCTAGATAAGCACAGAAGAAATACACACAGTGAAACCGTGAAGATATAGAAGCAAAGACAAATGCCCATGGCAAAAGCAACACTACATGTATCGGACAGAACAGATACTAATGAAGTAGAGTTGAAGGAAGAACAGTATAAAGACCGAGGCGAGTTATGTTGTAGGACCTAGTGATTTCAGTGCTTCTAGTGCCTCTTGGCACAATGTCTCGACAGAATCTTGTTTATAGATCTGATGTCATCTAGACTGAATGACACTTTGATTTTTAGAGAAAATTATATTTTGTTGTATAATGACCTTGGGCTTGACTGCAATTGTAGAATACGTGTTTATTTGTAGTAAAGTAAACTTAACACTTTTTTTCTTTCAAATCTGCCATTTAACAAAACGGATAACTGTTTGTTCAAATAATAACCATGCTTGCATCCCAAAAAGGTGGGCATATACATGTACTCACCATAAAGGTCCATTTCCTACAAGCGGATTCTTCTCTCAAAATGTAGACAATGAGCTAAATGTATGTAAAATAATAAATAAATAAGTTTTCTTAGAAGAGAGCTTATCGGAAAATGTCTTGTTTACGTATGGTGTGCCAATATAGCGACATTTTATAATAAAACACTATCCACCCAAAATTATGAAACAAGTGGTTATGAAAGTTTTATGGCACTACAACACATGAACATGCTAATTTGGCAATGTTTGAAGAAGTTTTTGAAACTTTCAGGTTTGGTGGCAATTATTTGAATAAAAATTGTTCTTTTGAGGTTTTTTGAATTGATCTCACATTTAGGGTATGCCTCTTCAATACATTGTCCAAGCTGAAACTTACACACATGCATTGACAAGTTTTCTAAAGTTGTTGCCTATAGCCTATAGTATAAAGATGTGTCATGCGTAACACCCTGCAACTGCATTTGTACCTCTAGGGTGAAGGTCACACTTATATGGGTGGCAGCCTGTTGCATTAGATCTAAATAGCAATATATTTCATGTCCAGACTGAAATTTCTAAAATACTTATTCCAGTTTGAAATAACTTACATCTAACATCAGATGTTGCCTGCAACCAAAGGACCAGGATGGCTTCAAGGTCATTGTCTCCTATCCTAGATCACATTTTACCATCACAGGCTATGCTAAGCAATATTTCTTTTCCAGAGCATATCTTTGTTATATCTGGAGGGGTTTTGAAACAGATTTCTTAGAATCATTTACAATAGCAAGCCACAGCTCTGTACCTTGAAGGTCAAGGTTACACTTTGGAATCTTGCTTTTTATTAATTACAGTTTAATAGTAATAGTTAATAACTTATTCTAGCCTCTGTTTTTGTGTTCATTGGACACTTGTCCAAGTGCAAAGATAGGCTATTGCAATTACAAAATATTTACAGTTCCTTTCTCTGAAGTACATCGTAAATAAAAAATCTTTCTGAGAAGCAAACACTCACAGTGAGGCTGAAATGGAACATAACTTTTGTCATAGTTTCACAAACAATTATTTGTCTTATCCCCAGGTATAATATGTTAATGTTTATCCATACTGTTCTATGGAAAATAGAGAGATCGACGGGAGGGAAGTAACAGGATACTTTTTGTTTTCATAGAATATGTACGGATAAACACTGACATACTTAGCGAGAAGCTTTATTTGTCATGCAAGAAAACGACCTTCTTTTATTATTTTGCCCATCAGGCGAGTTCTATCTGAATAAGTGAAGTACTATAAACTGATTTTAAACATAGAACAGTTTTATAGACGTTTTATGAAATTTAGAATGAAGGAAAACCCAGTACATTGTAATACAAAGACTTCATTGGATGATAAATAAAGCTGCCCACTGAGTTTTTTTTAATTGTGTGTAATATTATAAACTTGGAAAAAATAGAAATCTTATGTTCTGTCCAGGAACTGTTCAAAATAAAACAAAGTGATGTCCCCTTTCTAAAATTTATCAAATGTTGCAGATAAAGACCGAAATGGAGGCAATCTATCATTTACAAGCATCTCTCTTGTTCTTAGCTCACCTGGCACTCAAGTGCCATTACTTTTACATTTTATGTTTAGGTATTTCATTTTGGAGATTTTCTTTTTGCACGAAAAATGAACGAGCCGCTTTAATAATTTGTGGAAAAAAACTAAATGATAGATTGTGCATTTAGCTGTAGAATACATGTATGTGTTACGGTAATTGTCGTGGAGAAATGTTTGACAAATAAACAGAGATACCTTTGCTGATAAGCATCACTAGTATATCAGTCCTATCTAGCTTATCAAAGACCTCAATCTTTTAAGTCTTTTGTACTTGGCTTGTTTAGCATTTGACTTTTTGGAGAATAAGGAAGGCTATTGCAGTCACCATTGCAACCTACTGTCACGGACCAGTACATGTAACAACTTGTGGGATTGACTTGAAACTTTACTAAGTGTTCAGTCAGGTATCTGACAAGCAAGTTATATAACTCTTGATTGAATTAAGTACAAAATATAGCCCTTGTTGGACTTAGATATCTTGGTTAAAGTTTTGCGAGCAACCTACTGTCATGCTTATATTACTTTTAAGCATTTTTGATAGAAATGCTTTATATCAAATGTACTATCAAAGCGTTCCATCATCTGACAGCTCTTGTTAGTGTTTCCTTTTATTTTCTGTTGCATGTACAACCATACAAAGTTCTGAACTCATGGTGTTTAATCTTACTGTTGCTGTTGCTGTTCACGTTGTTGAAAGAGTATGTAGTGTTAACTTGTGCTAGTTGAAGACAAACGTTTTTTAAACAGAGGACGATAATATGTTGAAATTTTAAATGGCACAATGTTTTTCCACCCTGAAAATGAGGGATATAGATTTATTGTGCATCTTTCTAGAATTGGTCTTCTGTGTAAATTTGTTTGCATGTTTTATTGATAAAGTTCACTGAAAAATCTGTTTTTAGAAGCAATTTAATTCTGAACTTTTCTTTAGTTAGGTAACAATCTAAAAATATCAAATTTTGTTGTTGTACCCATTCATGACCAACTGTCCCTTCAGGAATTATATGTCTTCTCTCGTCATTTAAACTTACCAATCATTTTGTTCGAATACTGGTTAAATTGTACTTAGTTGCTTTGCTCACTGATATTGCTTATTACTTTGAAAAGCTGCATTTGTCAAAAAATGTTTACTTAAATGTTTGCCTACTATGTATACCCATTACTTTAAAATTAAGTGTTCTTGCAAATATCTTCGTGTTTTGTGTATGTTTTAATGTAATTTATTGAACTAATGCACACTTTATATGTTTTACAGATGATTTTGGAGCAGTGATCTTATACCTCAATAAATCTCTCCACCATATTCTGGTACTTTTTTTGAATTTATGGATTTATAACAGTAACTGTCTTGATAACGTCAACCACATTAAACCTGAATAAATGTCTCCACCATGTTCTGGTACTTTGTTTGCTATGACAGCTCCACAGAACTGAACTTTTATCAAATGCCTGATGGACTTATAATAGTGGCTGTCTTGATGATGTCAGCCACATTACATCTTAGTTCACACTGGGGCCGCACCAGTGAAGCACTTAAATATGATCATAGCAGTTTGGTGACTGATGACATTTTGAATTCTGACCATTCCTCCTGCTCAATTCAAGACTTTGTTTGTGACTATCTACAAGTATTTCGATGAATTGCCTTCCTGGATAGCAACATCGGTAGTTCTTTCCCAGATCAAGATATTTTCCTGTTCGTCAACGGTAATTCATTTGGCGTTATCCTTTCATTGAGTGACTAGATTGTTGTCAAAATTGATATCTGTAATCTGAATGTGCACATTAAAAAAATAAAATGACAATATAATTATGTACCACCTTTGTAAGTTTTTAGCTCACCTAAGCACGAAATACTCAGGGTGAGCTATTGTGATTGCCTGGTGTCTGCCGTTTGTCCACACTTACCCTTGTGTATGCAAAAAGAGGTGCTATTCTCCATGGCTCTTTATGAAACTTGGTCAAAATGACTGCATTGATTAAATCTTGATCTGGTTTGAATCTTGGTCATTTGGGATCAAAAACAAGGTCACAAAGACAAATCATGGAAAAAACTTTGTATGCAATAGAGGTGGCATGTTTCATTGGATCTTCATGAATATGGTCAGACTGGTTGTCTCGATAAAACCTAGGTCGAGATTGAGTATGGGTCATCTGAAGTCAAAAACTAGGTCGTCACGTCAAATCATACAATGTAGCCTACCTTTTCACCGGAATTTCATGAAATTTGGTCTGATGACTGTGTTGATGAAATCTAGGTCGAGTTTGAATATAGGTATGGATTATCTTGAGTTAAAAACTTGGTCACCAGGTCAAATCATGGAAAAACCTTGTGTTTGCTATAGGAGAAACATTTACAACCAAATAATTATGGAAATTGGTCATAATGTTTTGTTCAATGATTTTTAGGCAAAGTTTTAATCTGGTTCACCTGGGGTTAAAAACTAAGTAACACCGTCAAATCAAAGGAAAACCATGTAAACACTCTAATGGCCACATTATAGATCCAATCTTCATTATAATTGGCCAGACTGTTTGTCCAAAATATCGGTTGGCTAAGTTTGAAACTGGGTTGCAAGGGGCGAAAAATTAAGTCACTACAACAAATCAAAATTCAAACCTTGTTAACAGTCCGGATTCCATATTTTATGCCCAATCGTCATGAAATTCGGTCAGAGTGTTAGTGGAGTTCACATGGGATAGACAAAAGGCCCAAAAGAGCAAGTATCGCTCTACTGGTCTGACTGGACTGTTCTGAGTAGGTTTTGTGAAAATATTTTGCAATGTTATCTAGGAAAAGTTCACAGTGACCTTGACCCACTGATAAAAACACAGAATGGATCATCTACTCAGTAAGACCAATCATCCTATGACATATGAAGACTGTGGGTGATGTAGATCTCAAGATATTGAGTGGAAAAGATTTATAAGTTTGGGTCACTGTGACCTTTGACCCACTGACCCCAAAAACAAAAGAGATAATCTACTAAGTACGACCAATCATCCTATGGGTCAAATGGTACTGAGCGAAAAAGATTTTCAAAGTTCGAGTCACTATGACCTTGACCTTTGACCCACAAACCCTAAAATAAATAGGGATCATCTACATGTTACAGGGAACATTCTGAGCAAGTTTGATGTAAGCTGAATAAAAACTGTGATCGAGAATTGGCAAGGAATCTAACAGAGGTCACTGTGACCTTGACCTTTGACCCACTGACCCCCAAAACTAAAGAGAGCATCTACATAATACAGAAGACCTTCTGAGCAAGTTTGATGAAAGTTGAATGAAAACTGTGACCTGTAGAGCGTTATCAAGAAAACGCTATCGGAGGTCACTGTGACTTTGACCTTTGATCCACTGAACCAGAAACCAGTACGGATCATCTACATGTTACAGAAAACCTTCTGAGCAAGTGTGAAAAAGTTTAATGAAAAAATTGACCCATAGAGCGTTTTCAAGTAAAATCTAACGGAGGTCACTGTGACTTTGTCCTTAGACCCATTGACCCCACAATTAGTAGAGATCATTTACATGTAACAGTGGAGACTGATGAAAATTGAATGAAAGCTGTGATCTGTAGAGCGTTATCCCCTTCTGAGCAAGTTTGGTGAAAGTTAAAATAAAACTGTGATCTTTTGAGCGCTATTGAGGAAACGCTATTGGAGTTCACCGTGACCTTGACCTTTGACCCACTGACCCATAAAACAATAGAGATCATTTACATGTTACAGGGAACTTTCTGAGCAAGTTTGATGAAATTTGAATGAAAACTTTGAGCTGTAGAGCGTTATCAAGGGAAATCTAACGGGATTTGGAAATACTTAAATAATTGAATAAAAAAATGTCCAACTGACGAAACAATTGATTTTATCATTAATATCTTTTTTTTCTAGAAAAACTTGAAAATTCTTATTAAAAATATGATTAATTAATTTGCTGTTCTCCTATTTTGAAATGCAAGCATCATATTTAGTTATGTAACCTGAACCATCTAAGGTTTTAGGAGATGAAATTACTAGGGGCTGAAATGCCTGTAATTCAGTATTTGGATTGATGACCCAAGAGAGGAGTCAATTAAGGTGGGTTTTGTTGTTTGTTTTTTTAAATCTTATTAAAAGTCGATCGGCAGGATGCACACAACAAATATAAACATAAGCTAATGCAAACCTTTTGAATTGACTGCTCAGGTGTTTTACTTCAAAGCTATAAAATCATTTGTATTATACGATATTTGAAATTTGATACCGTGTGTTTACATAAATGAATCAAACTTCTGAATCGTTATCTGAAATGACCTTGTAATATCAACCAAGGGTAACCGGCAAAACAAATCTGTTTTACACGCTAAAGACATGCCGGAATTATCTGTTAAAGAAAGTTTTTGAATTCATAGAAGATGTTAAAACAAATTTGCGAACGTTTTTGATGTATTAGTTAAACACAGTAAAATGGCTGTCTCAGGACGTAGAAAGGATTTTACGCCGTCTGTTTTAGGGGTATCTGAGGAAGCTACTGAATTCTACTGTGATCCGTGTGAACATGATGGCCACCTTCTTCCAGCAGAGGGATATTGTGTTGATTGCCAGGAATACTTATGTTCCGCCTGTTATAAAGTTCATTGTCGTCCGGCAGTATGGCGACACCACCGCTTGCAAAATAAACAATCCATGCCAAAGGTAAAGCAACCGAGCAAAGTAAAAGACGTGTGCACAGAGATCTGCCAAAAGCACAGAAAAGTCATAGAATATTTCTGCAACTCGCATGACAGTTTTGGATGTTCAGCTTGTATGACAACACAGCACCGAGCATGCGAGAAAGTCGACTTTATTCCGGAAGGTGCGTCTACATTTTGCTCAAGTAAGGAACTTAAAAAACTTCAAAGGAAACTTTCAGAGCTTCTCATGATGAACGAGACGAACATGTCTGATATCAGCAAAAAGTCTAAAGCCGTTGTTCTTCAGGCTGAAAAAGCTAAACTGCAGATCAAAACTTTACGTGCAAAAATAACTGACCTGTTTGATAAGCTAGAGAAGAAAATCGATAAATCGATCGAGGATTTGAAAGGTGGCGACGAAAAGAATATGACAGAAATGGCCAATGAAACGGATGTCATTTCACAGAACCTGCAAAAGCATATCAATGATATTGAATTTTGCCTGAACGAGAAGAAAATGTGCCAGTTATTTACGGAAGCAAAGCGTATAAAAGAACCATTAAACGACCTTACCAGGAAGATCGCAAACATCGCTGAGAGCTGCAAGATACAACGGTATCAGTTCATACCAGATCCAATCATCGTCGATATGATAAAGAAGGTTAAGAATATCGGAGTTCTCGATATCAAGGATCAGCATGCTAAAGTTCAAACGTTTGAAAGAGATATCAATGTCAGAGCAGAATCGGATGAATATGAATGTGTAATATCTGGTATAGCTCTGCTGACGGAGCAACTGTTAGTAGTCGTCGACAGTAAGAACACGGCTGTGAAATTGATTGATATAACGAATAACTACGCGAAGTTTGTATATAAGGTAGACGACAAATGGTCCCCGCTTGATGTAACAAAAGTTGATGCAACACAGATTGCCGTCACGTACCCATACAATAAGAAAATTAAATTTCTGGAAATTAAAGAATCTGGAAGTATGGAGATGCAGAGAGAAATAAATGCGAACGGTATATGTTGTGGCATAGAATGTATGGGGATTAATCTGATCGTGTCGTTCAAAATTCCTCCCGCTGTGAAGATTCTCACAATGACAGGAGCTGTAATCAGGACAAATTACTTGGATGGAAATATTGTATATCCAGACTATTTAGCAGTCAATCCGCTTAAAAATCTAGTTTATGTTTCAAACTGGGTAGATGAAGGCACTGATTCAGTCATCTGTGTAACAAATAATGGCGCGAGAAAAGCTGTCTTTGAAGATGAAATGTTGCAAGGACCACACGGCGCGTCTGTTGACACCCGTGGTATTGTGTATGTCTGTGGTCGATTTTCAAGTAATGTAGTTCAGTTGTCTGAAGACTGCTCAATGTTACAAGAACTACTGAACGAAGACGACGGTTTAAAATATCCATTGTGTTTGGCGCTGAGTAGGACAAATGATGAACTATACATTGGAATGAAATTTGACAACATTAAGGTGTTCAAGGTATACTAAAAAGAAATCATACTAGATATACGTGACATGAATCACCAAATCGAAAAGCAAAAATTGATGTGACACCGCTTTACGTGCAAATATGACAATGGATATAACAATACGTGCTTCAGAACATTGCCATTTTTATGGAACGCCAAATCAACATATACTCAAATATTTGAAGAGGTCTTTAAATATTTGGAGAGCTCTTCAAATAATTTTAGAGGTCTCAATTTCAATAAGAGATGTCTCCAAATAAATATAGCGCGCAATAATTGTAAAAGAGAGCTATAAATATTTGAAGAGCTCTGTAAGTCAATTTTTTATGTCAAAAATTGATTTAAAGCGTGCAATTAATTAATTGTAGACCTCTCCAATTCAATTGAAGATATCAACAATTAAGGTGTAATTCAGCTGTTTTTAAGAGCTCTGCAATAGGATTGAAGAGGTCTCTAATTGATTTGAAGACATCTATTAATGTTTTATAGCTCGCTACAAATTAATTTATACAGGTCTTGAATTCAATTACAGACCTCTCTAAATGAATTTGAGCGCGGTGAAATTCAATTTTAGATATCTTGAATTCGATGTTAATACATGCCAAATCTACATATACTAAAGTATTTGAAGAGGTCTTTAAATACTTGGAGAGCTCTGTAAAATATTTCGAGAGGTCTACAAATCAATTAAAGATATCAAAAATTCACTTGTAGCGTGATTCAAATCCATTGGTTTAGAGACATCTATAATTCAATTGAAGAGGTCTCCAATTGAATTAGAGACCTCTATAATTATTTAACATCACGAAAGAAATGAGTTAATGATATCAAAAATTTATTTAGAGAGGTCTCTAATTTAATTGTACCGCGCTTCAATATTGTTAATCACAATCCATTAACAACCTTGAAATAGAGAGCTCTCAAAAAAAACAATTGAAGCGCGGTATAATTCAATTGTAGACCTCTCAAAAACAAATTTGATATCATTAATTTATTTCTTGCGTGCTGTAAAACAATAATAGAGGTCTCCAATTCAAATGGATTTAAACCGCGCTACAAACGAATTCTTGATGTCTTTGATTGATTTATAGAACTCTCCAAATACTTTACAGAGCTCTCCAAATATTTAAAGACCTCTTCAAATAATTGAGTACATGTAGATTTGGCATGAATTCAAGATATCTAAAATTGAATTTCACAGCGCTCAAATTGATTTAGAGAGGTCTCTATTTGAATTCCAGACCTCTCTTATTTAATTTGTAGCGAGCTTTAAAACAATTAGAGAGGTCTTCAAATCAATTAGAGACCTCTTCAATTCAATTACAGAGCTCTTAAAAACAGCTGAAATACACCTTAATTTTTGATATCACTTATTAAATTGTAGAGGTCTTCAATTCATTTATTGCGCGCTTTAAATCAAATTTTGATATCATTAATTGAATTAGAGAGCTCTCCGAATATTTAAAGACCTCTTCAAATATTTGAGTATATGTAGATTTGGCGTTCCATACATTTTGCTGTGTGTATCAATGAGCAATAGAAGCATAATTTTAGGCATTCACGGGAACAGCCCAGCCTTCTGCAGAAATAGGAATGTAGTAGATTACCAACATGTTGAGACAGTTTAATCTGAAAATAACATTGTGGTTTCTGTATCTCATTCCGCAACAAAATAACAGTACAGTTATAGATTCTAGATCTACTAGTCTAGTTTTCAACATGGCCTTAATAAAGATTCTTAAAACGCAGTGAATGCTTATTTGAAATCAGGTAAAAATGAAATTGTAGATCAACCTTACAATTTTAAATCGAGTGGATTTTCAATTTTTACCATGATAGTAAAAATGACTTGCGGGTTTTACACATTATTCAATAAGCATAAAATGCAGATGACGTCACGATACCATTTCAATTATGACGTCATATTGCCAGGTTGTGACTTTGATAATACACCGTATTCTTGTTCTAAGTGTACAATTATGTGATTAATGTTTTGTTTTTTGTTTTGGTGAAATATGTGAAACTTTATATTAACATGTCAGTTTTACACTCAGTTTGTGTGTATGTATGCGTCTCTCTTGTAGTACGGTCTTATTGCTATTGTATTCTTTAAATAGATCTACTTAAGAATAATTATGTACATGTTATGCTCTTCGTAGTTGCTTGAATAAAGGAATTATATAGATCTATCCACTACCGAAAATGTTATCTTTTTTACGAATCTTGCACTTTTGCTATATGATATGTTTGATTTGGTTGTTTGTGTTTCAGTATTGTAATGTTATAGTACCGCTGCCTAAGAGAGTAGCTATTTCAAGTTTCAGGAAGCTAATGTATAGGCCTAATACGAGTATTGTGACTGTTTCTAGTGAGATCCTGTTTTTTTAAAGACTGCACACAGTGACAAACGTATGTCGTTGAATGTAGATCTGATGTCCGAACCAGATGGTGTGGTGTTGTCTATAGTTAAGTTTTTGTTACCCTTTGAACAGAAGTACTGTAAAGTCTTGACAGTAATGGAGGGCCACGCGCCAGAGAATGTTTCCACAGGACCTTGCTACCACGACTGTGCTTCTACCGGCTTGTAATCTAAAATATGATCTTGTTTCCCATTGCTCTTAACTTTTATATTTTACAACCAAAATAGACCGGTGCTATAAAAAAGTGCAATTTTCTTGAATTAGAAAGTCGCTTATCATTAGGTATTAGAAATGTTCACCGCAAAAGGTTCTCGCTCAATAACTCCAGAGCGTGGTCATGACTGGTAAATGGCCACCATTGACAACTAAACAGGAGACATTATAATACTAGGAGTGACCGTTATTCAAACGTAACTCATTAATCTCCGCTCTCCCATACCCTTGTTTGAATATCATGAAATGTACTGTGAATACAACTTACAACTGTCAGCTTATTTACATTCCCTGCAGCCTTGAGCTTTGCTCAATTGATGCAAGTCCAACGCACCGCCTTTGCCTAAATTTTGTTTGGTTATTTCAAAAGGGAGTGGCTAGGATAGAATTGGAAAATATTAATGGTAACTAGATAATTATCAGGAACATAAGATAATTAATAATTTTTGGCTGAAATATACAACATTCTAATACAAAGCGTGATAAATGCTGACACAAAAAGAACAAAAGAAATGACAATCAATATTTTAGAAGATAAGACAAAAGATACAACAAAAAGTGTACAAAAGATTTTTATTTCTAATCAATTGAAATAGATAACATATAAATAAAACGTTAAAAATACTTAGAGAACACAGAAACAACTGAGGTCAGCGTATGTCAGCTAGCAATCATGCTAAATCAACATCTGAGTTTTTAACTACCAGTCAGTGGTGTTGGAAGATCTCTGGCATTGTGTGATGTTGGAAGATCTCTGACATTGTGTGATGTTGGTAGATCTCTGACATTGTGTGATGTTGGTAGATCTCTGGCATTGTGTGATGTTGGTAGATCTCTGGCATTGTGGGATGTTGGTAGATCTCTGACATTGGTGGATGTTGGTAGATCTCTGACATTGTGTGATGTTGGTAGATCTCTGGCATTGGTGGATGTTGGTAGATCTCTGACATTGTGTGATGTTGGTAGATCTCTGGCATTGGTGGATGTTGGTAGATCTCTGACATTGGTGGATGTTGGTAGATCTCTGGCATTGTGGGATGTTGGTAGATCTCTGGCATTGGTGGATGTTGGTAGATCTCTGACATTGTGTGATGTTGGTAGATCTCTGGCATTGTGTGATGTTGGTAGATCTCTGACATTGTGGGATGTTGGTAGATCTCTGACATTGTGGGATGTTGGTAGATCTCTGACATTGTGTGATGTTGGTAGATCTCTGGCATTGTGCGATGTTGGTAGATCTTTGGCATTGTGTGATGTTGGTAGATCTCTGGCATTGGTGGAACTTGGTAGATCTCTGGCATTGGTGGATGTTGGTAGATCTCTGGCATTGTGTGATGTTGGTAGATCTCTGACATTGTGTGATGTTGGTACATCTCTGACATTGTGTGATGTTGGTAGATCTCTGACATTGTGTGATGTTGGTAGATCTCTGGCATTGGTGGATGTTGGTAGATCTCTGACATTGTGTGATGTTGGCAGATCTCTGGCATTGTGTGATGTTGGTAGATCTCTGACATTGTGTGATGTTGGTAGATCTCTGGCATTGTGCGATGTTGGTAGATCTCTGGCATTGTGTGATGTTGGTAGATCTCTGACATTGTGTGATGTTGGTAGATCTCTGGCATTGTGCGATGTTGGTAGATCTCTGGCATTGTGTGATGTTGGCAGATCTCTGGCATTGTGGGATGTTGGTAGATCTCTGATATTGTGTGATGTTGGTACATCTCTGACATTGTGTGATGTTGGTAGATCTCTGACATTGTGTGATGTTGGTAGATCTCTGGCATTGGTGGATGTTGGTAGATCTCTGACATTGTGTGATGTTGGTAGATCTCTGGCATTGGTTGATGTTGGTAGATCTCTGGCATTGTGTGATGTTGGTAGATCTCTGACATTGTGTGATGTTGGTAGATCTCTGGCATTGTGGGATGTTGGTAGATCTCTGGCATTGTGTGATGTTGGTAGATCTCTGACATTGGTGGATGTTGGTAGATCTCTGGCATTGTGTGATGTTGGTAGATCTCTGGCATTGTGTGATGTTGGTAGATCTCTGATATTGTGTGATGTTGGTACATCTCTGACATTGTGTGATGTTGGTAGATCTCTGACATTGTGTGATGTTGGTAGATCTCTGGCATTGGTGGATGTTGGTAGATCTCTGACATTGTGTGATGTTGGTAGATCTCTGGCATTGGTGGATGTTGGTAGATCTCTGGCATTGTGTGATGTTGGTACATCTCTGACATTGTGTGATGTTGGTAGATCTCTGGCATTGTGTGATGTTGGTAGATCTCTGACATTATGTGATGTTGGTAGATCTCTGGCATTGTGTGATGTTGGTAGATCTCTGGCATTGGTGGATGTTGGTAGATCTCTGGCATTGTGCGATGTTGGTAGATCTCTGGCATTGTGTGATGTTGGTAGATCTCTGACATTGTGTGATGTTGGTAGATCTCTGGCATTGTGTGATGTTGGTAGATCTCTGGCATTGTGGGATGTTGGTAGATCTCTGACATTGTGTGATGTTCGTACATCTCTGACGTTGTGGGATGTCGGTAGATCTCTGGCATTGTGTGATGTTGGTAGATCTCTGACATTGTGTGATGTTGGTAGATCTCTGGCATTGTGTGATGTTGGTAGATCTCTGACATTGGTGGATGTTGGTAGATCTCTGGCATTGTGTGATGTTGGTAGATCTCTGACATTGTGTGATGTTGGTAGATCTCTGGCATTGTGTGATGTTGGTAGATCTCTGGCATTGGTGGATGTTGGTAGATCTCTGACATTGGTGGATGTTGGTAGATCTCTGGCATTGTGTGATGTTGGTAGATCTCTGACATTGTGTGATGTTGGTAGATCTCTGGCATTGTGTGATGTTGGTAGATCTCTGGCATTGGTGGATGTTGGTAGATCCCTGACATTGGTGGATGTTGGTAGATCTCTGGCATTGTGTGATGTTGGTAGATCTCTGACATTCTGTGATGTTGGTAGATCTCTGGCATTGTTGGATGTTGGTAGATCTCTGACATTGTGTGATGTTGGTAGATCTCTGGCATTGGTGGATGTTGGTAGATCTCTGGCATTGTGTGATGTTGGTAGATCTCTGACATTGTGTGATGTTGGTAGATCTCTGGCATTGTGGGATGTTGGTAGATCTCTGGCATTGTGTGATGTTGGTAGATCTCTGACATTGTGTGATGTTGGTAGATCTCTGGCATTGTGTGATGTTGGTAGATCTCTGGCATTGGTGGATGTTGGTAGATCTCTGGCATTGTGCGATGTTGGTAGATCTCTGGCATTGTGTGATGTTAGTAGATCTCTGACATTGTGTGATGTTGGTAGATCTCTGGCATTGTGCGATGTTGGTAGATCTCTGGCATTGTGTGATGTTGGTAGATCTCTGACATTGTGTGATGTTGGTAGATCTCTGACTTGGGTGTGGTAGATCGGATTGTGGGATGTTGGTAGATCTCTGGCATTGTGGGATGTTGGTAGATCTCTGACATTGTGTGATGTTGGTACATCTCTGACATTGTGGGATGTTGGTAGATCTCTGGCATTGTGGGATGTTGGTAGATCTCTGACATTGTGTGATGTTGGTACATCTCTGACATTGTGTGATGTTGGTAGATCTCTGGCATTTTGTGATGTTGGTAGATCTCTGGCATTGGTGGATGTTGGTAGATCTCTGGCATTGTGTGATGTTGGTAGATCTCTGACATTGTGTGATGTTGGTAGATCTCTGACATTGTGTGATGTTGGTAGATCTCTGACATTGTGTGATGTTGGTAGATCTCTGGCATTGTGTGATGTTGGTAGATCTCTGGCATTGTGTGATGTTGGTAGATCTCTGACATTCTGTGATGTTGGTAGATCTCTGACATTGTGGGATGTTGGTAGATCTCTGACATTGTGTGATGATGGTACATCTCTGACATTGTGTGATGTTGGTAAATCTCTGGCATTGTGTGACGTTGATAGATCTCTGACATTGTGTGATGTTAGTAGATCTCTGACATTGTGTGATGTTGGTAGATCTCTGGCATTGGTGGATGTTGGTAGATCTCTGACATTGTGTGATGTTGGTAGATCTCTGACATTGTGGGATGTTGGTAGATCTCTGACATTGTGGGATGTTGGTAGATCTCTGACATTGTGTGATGTTGGTAGATCTCTGGCATTGTGTGATGTTGGTAGATCTCTGGCATTGGTGGATGTTGGTAGATCTCTGACATTGTGTGATGTTGGTAGATCTCTGACATTGTGTGATGTTGGTAGATCTCTGGCATTGTGGGATGTTGGTAGATCTCTGGCATTGGTGGATGTTGGTAGATCTCTGACATTGTGTGATGTTGGTAGATCTCTGGCATTGGTGGATGTTGGTAGATCTCTGACATTGTGTGATGTTGGTAGATCTCTGGCATTGGTGGATGTTGGTAGATCTCTGGCATTGTGTGATGTTGGTAGATCTCTGGCATTGTGTGATGTTGGTAGATCTCTGGCATTGGTGGATGTTGGTAGATCTCTGACATTGTGTGATGTTGGTAGATCTCTGACATTGTGTGATGTTGGTAGATCTCTGACATTGTGTGATGTTGGTAGATCTCTGACATTGTGTGATGTTGGTAGATCTCTGACATTGTGTGATGTTGGTAGATCTCTGACATTGTGTGATGTTGGTAGATCTCTGACATTGTGTGATGTTGGTAGATCTCTGGCATTGGTGGATGTTGGTAGATCTCTGGCATTGTGTGATGTTGGTAGATCTCTGGCATTGTGGGATGTTGGTAGATCTCTGACATTGTGTGATGTTGGTAGATCTCTGGCATTGTGTGATGTTGGTAGATCTCTGGCATTGTGTGATGTTGGTAGATCTCTGGCATTGTGTGATGTTGGTAGATCTCTGGCATTGTGTGATGTTGGTAGATCTCTGGCATTGTGTGATGTTGGTAGATCTCTGACATTGTGGTGTGGGATGTTGGTAGATCTCTGGCATTGTGTGATGTTGGTAGATCTCTGACATTGTGTGATGTTGGTAGATCTCTGGCATTGTGTGATGTTGGTAGATCTCTGACATTGTGTGATGTTGGTAGATCTCTGGCATTGTGTGGATGTTGGTAGATCTCTGGCATTGTGGATGTGGTAGATCTCTGGCATTGTGTGGTTGGTAGATCTCTGGCATTGTGTGATGTTGGTAGATCTCTGGCATTGTGTGGATGTTGGTAGATCTCTGGCATTGTGTGATGTTGGTAGATCTCTGGCATTGTGTGGATGTTGGTAGATCTCTGACATTGTGTGATGTTGGTAGATCTCTGGCATTGTGTGATGTTGGTAGATCTCTGGCATTGTGGGATGTTGGTAGATCTCTGGCATTGTGTGATGTTGGTAGATCTCTGGCATTGGTGGATGTTGGTAGATCTCTGACATTGTGGGATGTTGGTAGATCTCTGACATTGTGTGGATGTTGGTAGATCTCTGACATTGTGTGGATGTTGGTAGATCTCTGACATTGTGTGATGTTGGTAGATCTCTGGCATTGTGTGGATGTTGGTAGATCTCTGGCATTGTGTGATGTTGGTAGATCTCTGGCATTGTGTGATGTTGGTAGATCTCTGGCATTGTGTGGATGTTGGTAGATCTCTGGCATTGTGTGATGTTGGTAGATCTCTGGCATTGTGTGATGTTGGTAGATCTCTGGCATTGGTGGATGTTGGTAGATCTCTGGCATTGTGTGATGTTGGTAGATCTCTGGCATTGTGGGATGTTGGTAGATCTCTGACATTGTGGGATGTTGGTAGATCTCTGACATTGTGTGATGTTGGTAGATCTCTGGCATTGTGGGATGTTGGTAGATCTCTGGCATTGTGGGATGTTGGTAGATCTCTGACATTGTGTGATGTTGGTAGATCTCTGACATTGTGTGATGTTGGTAGATCTCTGACATTGTGGGATGTTGGTAGATCTCTGACATTGTGGGATGTTGGTAGATCTCTGGCATTGTGGGATGTTGGTAGATCTCTGGCATTGTGTGATGTTGGTAGATCTCTGACATTGTGTGATGTTGGTAGATCTCTGGCATTGTGTGATGTTGGTAGATCTCTGGCATTGTGTGATGTTGGTAGATCTCTGACATTGTGTGATGTTGGTAGATCTCTGACATTGTGTGATGTTGGTAGATCTCTGACATTGTGTGATGTTGGTAGATCTCTGACATTGTGTGATGTTGGTAGATCTCTGGCATTGTGGGATGTTGGTAGATCTCTGACATTGTGGGATGTTGGTAGATCTCTGGCATTGTGGATGTTGGTAGATCTCTGGCATTGGTGGATGTTGGTAGATCTCTGGCATTGTGTGATGTTGGTAGATCTCTGACATTGTGTGATGTTGGTAGATCTCTGACATTGTGTGATGTTGGTAGATCTCTGGCATTGGTGGATGTTGGTAGATCTCTGGCATTGGTGGATGTTGGTAGATCTCTGACATTGTGGGATGTTTGTAGATCTCTGGCATTGGTGGATGTTGGTAGATCTCTGGCATTGTGTGATGTTGGTAGATCTCTGACATTGTGGGATGTTGGTAGATCTCTGACATTGTGTGATGTTGGTAGATCTCTGACATTGTGTGATGTTGGTAGATCTCTGACATTGTGTGATGTTGGTAGATCTCTGACATTGTGTGATGTTGGTAGATCTCTGACATTGTGTGATGTTGGTAGATCTCTGGCATTGTGTGATGTTGGTAGATCTCTGGCATTGGTGGATGTTGGTAGATCTCTGGCATTGTGTGATGTTGGTAGATCTCTGACATTGTGTGATGTTGGTAGATCTCTGGCATTGTGTGATGTTGGTAGATCTCTGGCATTGGTGGATGTTGGTAGATCTCTGACATTGTGTGATGTTGGTAGATCTCTGACATTGTGTGATGTTGGTAGATCTCTGGCATTGGTGGATGTTGGTAGATCTCTGACATTGTGTGATGTTGGTAGATCTCTGGCATTGTGTGATGTTGGTAGATCTCTGACATTGTGTGATGTTGGTAGATCTCTGGCATTGGTGGATGTTGGTAGATCTCTGACATTGTGTGATGTTGGTAGATCTCTCGCATTGTGGGATGTTGGTAGATCTCTGACATTGTGGGATGTTGGTAGATCTCTGGCATTGGTGGATGTTGGTAGATCTCTGGCATTGGTGGATGTTGGTAGATCTCTGACATTGTGGGATGTTGGTAGATCTCTGGCATTGTGGGATGTTGGTAGATCTCTAACATTGTGGGATGTTGGTAGATCTCTGACGTTGTGGGAAGTTGGTAGATCTCTGGCATTGTGGGATGTTGGTAGATCTCTGACATTGTGTGATGTTGGTAGATCTCTGGCATTGTGGGATGTTGGTAGATCTCTGACATTGTGTGATGTTGGTAGATCTCTGACATTGTGGGATGTTGGTAGATCTCTGACATTGTGTGATGTTGGTACATCTCTGACGTTGTGGGAAGTTGGTACATCTCTGACATTGTGGGATGTTGGTAGATCTCTGGCATTGTGTGATGTTGGTACATCTCTGACATTGTGGGATGTTGGTACATCTCTGACATTGTGGGATGTTGGTAGATCTCTGGCATTGTGGGAAGTTGGTAGATCTCTGGCATTGTGGGATGTTGGTAGATCTCTGGCATTGTAGGATGTTGGTAGATCTCTGACATTGTGTGATGTTGGTAGATCTCTGGCATTGTGGGATGTTGGTAGATCTCTGACATTGTGGGATGTTGGTAGATCTCTGGCATTGTGGGATGTTGGTAGATCTCTGGCATTGTGGGATGTTGGTAGATCTCTGACATTGTGTGATGTTGGTAGATCTCTGGCATTGTGGGATGTTGGTAGATCTCTGGCATTGTGGGATGTTGGTAGATCTCCGACATTGTGTGATGTTGGTAGATCTCTGACATTGTGGGATGTTGGTAGATCTCTGACATTGTGGGAAGTTGGTAGATCTCTGGCATTGTGTGATGTTGGTAGATCTCTGAGATTGTGTGATGTTGGTACATCTCTGACGTTGTGGGAAGTTGGTACATCTCTGACATTGTGGGATGTTGGTAGATCTCTGGCATTGTGTGATTTTGGTACATCTCTGACATTGTGGGATGTTGGTAGATCTCTGACATTGTGTGATGTTGGTACATCTCTGACATTGTGGGATGTTGGTAGATCTCTGACATTGTGGGATGTTGGTAGATCTCTGACATTGTGTGATGTTGGTACATCTCTGACGTTGTGGGAAGTTGGTACATCTCTGACATTGTGGGATGTTGGTAGATCTCTGGCATTGTGTGATGTTGGTACATCTCTGACATTGTGGGATGTTGGTAGATCTCTGACATTGTGGGATGTTGGTAGATCTCTGACATTGTGGGATGTTGGTAGATCTCTGACATTGTGGGATGTTAGCACATCTCTGACATTGTTGGATGTTGGTAGATCTCTGACATTGTGGGATGTTAGCACATCTCTGACATTGTGGGATGTTGGTAGATCTCTGACATTGTGGGAAGTTGGTAGATCTCTGGCATTTTGGGATGTTGGTAGATCTCTGACATTGTGGGATGTTAGCACATCTCTGACATTGTGGGATGTTGGTAGATCTCTGACATTGTTGGATGTTGGTAGATCTCTGGCATTGTGGGATGTTGGTAGATCTCTGACATTGTGTGATGTTGGTACATCTCTGACATTGTGGGAAGTTGGTAGATCTCTGACATTGTGGGAAGTTGGTAGATCTCTGGCATTGTGTGATGTTGGTACATCTCTGACATTGTGGGATGTTGGTAGATCTCTGACATTGTGGGAAGTTGGTAGATCTCTGGCATTGTGTGATGTTGGTACATCTCTGACATTGTGGGATGTTGGTAGATCTCTGACATTGTGGGAAGTTGGTAGATCTCTGGCATTGTGTGATGTTGGTAGATCTCTGACATTGTGTGATGTTGGTACATCTCTGACATTGTGTGATGTTGGTAGATCTCTGGCATTGTGTGATGTTGGTAGATCTCTGACATTGTGTGATGTTGGTACATCTCTGACATTGTGGGATGTTGGTAGATCTCTGGCATTTTGTGATGTTGGTAGATCTCTGGCATTGTGTGATGTTGGTAGATCTCTGACATTGTGTGATGATGGTAGATCTCTGACATTGTGGGATGTTGGTACATCTCTGACATTGTGGGATGTTGGTACATCTCTGACATTGTGGGATGTTGGTAGATCTCTGACATTGTGGGATGTTAGCACATCTCTGACATTGTTGGATGTCCGTAGAGCTCTGTCACCATATGCCGTTAACAAAACCTCTTTTCTTTGTGCTGTTGTAGATTCAGAACAAGCCCATTGTTTAACATCTGTTGAATATAGAATTTTCATGCACACTTTTATTTGTTTGCGTCCTTTGTAAACAAGATGTTCTCAGTCGTCTTGGTTATGGTACTGGTAGACCGAAATGTTGAGGTTTACTTGTAGTCATAATATATGTACAGACGTTATCAATCTCTGAGAATTTGTTATATTCGTACGTTAAAAATATTTTTTTCGGTACGTTCTGACATTAAGTTGGCTAATTCACCGAGATATATTTGTCTATATTCCAGTGCAGTTCGGTCATGATCCGCGCTGTTCGCTATTTACAGTCAGTAAATGTTTAACCAGCACCCTCTTTACTAATTAATAGTAAAATTGGCTAGTTCATTTTTAAAGTTTAGCAGGATCCGAGTTAATTATCATTTACCTTGCTGTGTTTTTGCTATATTTATAAGTAATACATGTACATACCTAGCAGCAGAAATACCAGTATGCATCTGATGGTCATTTTCTTGGTCCTCTGTAACAAAATAGTGTACAGTTAAAAATGTGTTTATACGGTCACCTCAGTTAAGCAGTTATCTCCCTTCTGTAGCCAGTAGTACTGTTTCCTTATTAACCGTGCATTAAGTAGCCTCTTATTTAAAGCGGTTAATTTCGATACATCCCTCGACTGACCGCTTGAAACTGTTTAACAGTCAGGTGAGGAACACCTTTAAGCAACCTCTTAGGACAGATGGCTGCTTAATTAATGTAAATTTGCTTTACGCGTAAGTAGAAGTTACTAACTTACTAACTAACGTTTTAGATGTAACAATATTGGCTTGCCTCGGTTCATACTCAACTAAAACCCGGCACAGGGAGAATAAACGGGTCTACCTGATAGCACTGACTACCGGAGGAATGTAGTTATGAATTCAGAAAATCATGAAACATGATGCCATATTAATAAAGCTAAACAATTTGTATCAATGTATGTATAAATCTTTTAAAACCAACCATACAGCATTTCTTCACTCCATGTCCCTGCAAATTACAACACGTGGAATCTAACACTTAATCAATGATGATAAAAGACGATTCGACTTTAAAATTAAAATATTAAATTTTCTGCTAACTGCGTCATATATTAAGATAGAGAATAGGAACCTAGAATCAAGAAAAAATAATTAAAATAAATACCTTTGACTATATACGAGTTGTATTGTTCTAAAAGTAGTTGAAATTGCAGTTAATAAAAATGTTGATGCATACAGGCCTTTTATATTCTATACAAGAAGGAACTTTGTGATGTAAATGATAATTTGTTATTACCAAATGAGAAACATGTGTTACTTTCACACATGGTTACATCTTTTAACAGGAATTATACGTTTATGGTGATCTTTCGAAATAACCTAAGATTACACTGAATTTTGGAATATTTATGACATGTTTCCGTGCTGATAAGGTCATACAGTATTGGTTTGTGTTGTTCCTACTAGCTTAAACTTTGTCTAGGTGCATAAATCACACGCTCGGCCTCGACTAAGACAAAAATGTTCATTTTTCTTCCGAAACGAAAGTGAAAGTGCATATTTATATGAAAAGGGTACCTTGGCCAAGTGGAAGAAACGGTATAAACACTCAAATATGCAAAATTAGAACTGTACAAATATGCAAAGAATTATCTGACTGCAATTATTCATTTTGAACTCGAGAACATAAACGTTAAAACTTTAAAAGCGTATCATGTATGTGCCCTTCAGAGCCTCGAACCCAGGACTATTGGCTTCCAGGTGGAATTGCTATATAACACAATTACTACTATTATATTAATTCTTGTTGAAAATGGTGCGCAGTAAATACTTACTGACTGAATTAATTGCGAACAGTGCATATGGGATTATCTGCCACCAGCTTTCAAAGTGACAATGCAGCGTGAATTTGTCCTCAGATTAATAAAGAAAGGTGTTCACTAGAAACTAAGCTTACTTAAAATATCCATGCAGAAAGCACTCATATGCATACTACACTTCAAAAGCACACGACCTTAATAAGTGTACTTAATATAATCAGGAAATGGGGCAAAGAAAGATAATTCACTGTGTCGTGTTTTGGTATAATTGTGTCATGTAAAAGGACGTTTCCTTATCACGACATTCTTTTAAGATTAGTTGGAATTGTTTACAAACATTTTTCGCTGACCTAAGTCCAGATCCGGTCTGAAAATTGATAAAAAAGACTAGCACTACCTACATATGTTTCCATGTGAGAGAGATAACGTAAAATGAACACACCAAAGATGAAAACACCGAGCCTGGACCTTCTTCTACAAATTGTCTCCGTGCTGTCACCGGTTGGAGCATTTCTGCATGAAATATCCGTACCTGTTCGTAAAGTGACGAAGGTAAGATAATTTTGTCTTCGAATATTCATATATTTTCAGAGAACCAAATTAAAGCAAATTTAAAGGTGCTGTGAAGTGCATTTTACAGTAAGTCTTCAATGCAGAATGCTATAACTGTAAAGCTTATTAGTTGTAAGTTCTATTTTATCTTTCATGTGAAACGGCAAATATTTTTTAATGAATGAAATGTTTTCTTTTCATTTTCCTCTATGTCTCTAACAATGAAGGTATGTAAAACAAATATCGGTAAATAAAACCACGCAATGTATACGCACGACAACAAAAAAAAACCAGACATTTCTCTCCAATTGGAAATACAAAAATTCACTTTGAAGCATCGCCATATACACAAGTACAAATTTACACCTAAAAAGATGTATTTAACATTACAGCCGGATACATACATGTGCTTGAAAACCCAAGCAGACTCAATATCCAGTGGTACATTAGGTAAGTACATTTTTGTATATACATTGAAGCACATTAATTCCTATCTAACTTTCTATATGCCCCACCTCTTTAAGGTCTTCATGAGTTTTCTTGGTTTAGAAACTTTGTAAATGATGTATGTATATATTATATTTAAATTGAATGCTGCGCCATATCATGATTCATGGAATTATAATAGATATTTCTCAAAAAGACTAATTTTAACTCAAAATACAAATTTCAATTCAAAATGCAAATTTTGAATCATTGCTTAAACTGGCCCCTGATATAATTGGAAATGTGTCGACATTAATAAATAGAAAAGTGGCACACGTAAAGGGTATCAACAGGCTTTGAAATAAACTATGTTCCATGGCCGATTCCTTATGTTAGACAAGTATTAACATGATTAAAAATGGTCAGTTTATGATAAGTTCTGTGTCATACTTTTAGGACACAGTTTGAATGTTTATAATTAACAAGAAATTAGATATTTCGCTTCAAACGTTAGATGAGCTGAACAGGGCAATTAAAAAATATGGGACGCACTTCACAGAAGAAAATGCTCAATATAGAATAGAAGACATCCGAATGTATACAGTAGTTAACTTCATTAATTTGAATATAATTATGTGTTGTAGTTGGATTTGAAATCAACTGCTTAAGAGGCGCCGCCCATCATGTGTCACTCACCGTATGTGAACATTACAACTTCAACGAAACGTTTTGGTTTGTAGACAATTTATTTTGTTTATCATATAATTTTATTGTCTGCATACACTACAGATACAAGTGTCAAGAGTGTTCAATATAAGAAACACTAAAGCTGTATGTATTTTGCAGACGATAATAATTTTCGGTTTCATTTTTCATTATTTCAGTTTTAAGATCTGAAAATGAAGCGACAATATCTATGGCTGTTTATATGCAAATGGAATAACTTCGCGGCCAGTGCAGACCATGATAAGCCCATACGCTGGTGTATTTTGATCATGGTCTAATTGTTGATCAATCATTTATTAGAATTTCAGTGATTTATGAACAACAGTCAATCTGAATAGAAATATAGAATTGCCTATTTAAATATGTAGCCGCCGCAGCGCACTGGTAGCGCGTTCGCCTCAGAATTACATGGTACAGGGTTCGCACCAGTGCCATGTTGAAAGTGTCCTTCGGCAAAACACAATAATTTGACAATGCCCTTCTCTTCGAAGTTGATTCCATCTGTGGTGAGTCTCGTGAGCGATTTTATCTATGTTGTAGGAACTTGTTTCGCAATCGAGAGAAAAATTAGACGATGGAAACCCATTTTAGAAATTCAAAGGGTAACGGTAACATATAAATGCAGTCAATAAACACATATATTTACAGGGACTGTAGTCACATAGAAGGGCGGATATGCAGAGGAAGAACTATTTCCCTAGGAGGGATTGATGACTCAACCATTGATCATTCCTCCATCATATTTCCAAAAGGTGCGACTTTACTCACCAATTGTCAAACGTTTTTTAGCAATTTCCTCCGTCGCGTATAACTTCACAATACATGAGTGCATATTTATATTTTTAAGACAAAATGGTGACAGAAAACTACTACAACAGAATGATTTGCGTCTAACATGTAATATACTTTCATATGTGTCATTTTTTGCAATGACCAAAAACCCAGCTAGGTTTTTCTATATGACAACACACTTTCTTTTGCTTCCTCTCGTTATTTTTTCTGGCAACATTTAAGGCAAATTTCAAAATGAAATTAGTAATCATTGTAGATGTTGGCATACAGCTAGGTCCAGAAGGAAGAATCAACTTCCTGTCCCTTCAGGTCCATTTCCAACATCCATTATCAGGTAATATGTTTGACTACTATATATCAGAACAACTATTAACCATAACTACATAAATCATTAATAGGAATCGTAGTACCCCTGTATGGTATATTAGGGTTTTATCGTTGGTACCGGTTTCCCATATGACCAACGCCCCCAGAAGAGTTTAGTTATTTTAGGTTTTCGGGGGATAGTGCAAGATACAGAAAGCGTCCCAATTCCAGAGACACCCCTGGTTCTTTATCATGCCAGGTTTTCACCCATACATGGGACCTCGGTTTTAAAGTCTCATCCGAAAGACTGTTAGTAATTTTAGTTGGTCAGCCCTGGGAATCGAACCCACAACCCCGAGATTACAAGTCTCGTGCTCTACCTATTGAGCTATCCGGGCTGACTAGTACCCCTGTCTACATCCACATTTGGCCGCGATTGCTATTTCGTTAGTTTCGGCGCGCGACCACTGTTCAGAACTCCAGAAAGCAGTCGCCGAGAGTAGTTAATATAAGTTGCAAGAATTTGTTCTTCAAGTTTAAACTAAACTATATCTATCTATTTCGATAAGACAGACCGAGTTTGTTTTGCTAGTAAATTATGTAGTTCACTTTTTTCAGAGGACGAGCTAGAATTTCCAGCGGTGAATCTAACCCTTCATATAGAGGAAACAAGGTAAAAATTCTATAGTGCAAGCACATAAAATCTCAATAATCAAGCTTTACTATTATGAAATTTAAAAAGTATCACCACGGAAGCAACCAGATGTCATTAAACTGTTTCTTTCTCTGGAAATAGTTAGTGTGTTTGTCTACGTGTAACGATTGCAGTAAGGCATAAACTGATGCGGTGCAATCTACAGATTACAAGTCCCCCGGGGGGGGGGGGGGGGGGGGGGGGGGGGGGGGGGGTTTTTTTTTTTTTTTTGGGGGGGGGGGGTTTTTTTTTTTTTTTTTTTTTTTTTTTTTTTTTGGTGTTTTTTTTTTTTTTAAAAAAAAAAAAAAAAAAAAAATGATGCTCTTTGTAAGCCTGCTCGGGTCTTCCTGAAAAATGGGGGGGGGGGGGGGGGGGGTGGAGGGGGGTTTTGGGGGGGGGATTTTGGGGATTTTTTTTTTTTTTTTTAAAAAAAAATTTAAATATTTTTTATTTTTTTAATAAAATTATTTAAATTAAATTTTACAAAAACATAAATCTCAGGATATGCTACATAAACAATTTTTCATTCGCCTATCAAGCTAATGAAATGGATCTTTAAAATTGCACTTGAGAAGTCCAAACCTTTCTGTTTCATCTTACAGGAGACCATACTCTCTCCAACAACTCCTTCTTGGTTCCACTGGGTACATTCCACCATTGACAAGTAAGTTCGTCGGTCAGTATGTCATCCTTTGCCTTAATTAATAATCCACTCATAACTTAAGTGTGATTTCATTGGTTTCCTTAAAAAAAATATTGTTTTGGTTGGTCAATAAAGGATGTTCGATTCATTGACTCACTAAAATATTGATTTTACTATTGAATGAGTCCATATAATCCGCTGAATTCAATAAAGTATCGTAGATAAATATGACTTTCTTTTTTGCAGCATTTAGCAGCGAAATATTGCTAAAATGGACACGGAAGCCAGTACAAGCTACGGGCTTTAACATTCATACTCATTCATACGGTATAACTTAACATTTTTCTACCGTTACTTCACCGCATGTACACTGCATTTTAAAATTAGCCATACAACATGTACACTGCATAAACTAGCCATACAACGTGTACATTGTTCGTACTTTGTCGTATATTTGTACTTATTTGTTTTAGTTACAGTTTCATGTAATGAAATTCATTTAAAAAATTTTTGTTTAGTTTTACATAATTTCCATAAACCATTCTTTCAAACATTCAAACAGTATGGCATCCAATATTTTGCCTAGGGTAGATCGATACCTTAAGAATCAAGTCTTCATAGGACTATAATATGATTATTTACAGGATTGTTTGGTGAAGGATATATCATAAAGGACAATACAACTAAACCTATTACTAATTGGCAAAGAACGTGTGAACGCTCACAGAAACGTACGTATGAAATCCATGTGTGGTTAATACAATGTAATACACACTTAAAGTTTGTGAACTGTTGTATCATTACCACTTCTGTTTTGGTTAAAAATTACTACAGTCAAACCTGTGTTGAAGACCATCTCCGAATAAAGACCACGCTGTGAATAAAGACCACCTGCAAACAAAGACCACATTTGTAGCTTCCCAACATTGGTCTTTGTTTACAGGTTTCATTGTATATTAAAGTCAGGGTAATTTATATTTACGTAAAAAGATACAATTGAACATGTGTGTATGGTCATCGTAATTTAACAGTCAAATGTCTTATATGTTTGTATTTGCTATACTGCAGAAATTTATCATACGCTTTGCATTTTTAATTCCTTTCAGCCAGTTTTTGTGTTGGGTGATCATCTTCTCATTGAAACTGGAGACATAATAGTAAGTAAATTAGTGCATTAATAAATGTACATGTATGTACATATACATTAGCACTTCTCTCAAAATCGACCCGTTTTGTGGTACCGAGTGTTTTTAGCTCAACAATGAAAATTAGACAGAATAGGATATCGGAGTACTGATCTATAGCCCCAACTGGAGTTTAGGAAGTCTTTGACTATATTACAATAGACAGAAAAAATACAGATGAACCATTGTTAGTGGACATCTCCATTAGACTGGAATCTATCATAAGCAGCAAATACGGGTGTATCCTAACTGGCCCTTTCTATTTCAAATACACCGTCACCTATTATATTTCAGGCAGCAAGATGTGTATTTCAAAACAACGAAAATCGATCAGTGGAATTTGGGTAGGTACTCGTATCAAATATTTTGTGACAAGACTAAAATTCAAAAACTTCTAATACATATGAAATGCGTCCAATTAGAACAATTAACAGCTATGAAATTACGGATGAAATACTATAAGCAGACATACCGTAACATTAAATTTTCAAACAGCTTCGATAGTTTCTATCTTTATTAGCACTTAACTTTTATAAATAACTGTAAGTATTAATTAATTAATTAATTAAGTTATGAGCTCTATTAGACCCAACTTTGAAAATGTCTAACATCCGGAAATTGATACAGTCTGTTTGGGTACAATCTGGCAATTGATGTAAATTAGTCTAACCTACTAAAACCGCTTTCTACCTAGTCTGTACGAGGTCTTACTTTTAGAACTTTACTTTAAAATATAATTCAATGTTACTGAATTCAATATTTCACAGTGTTTTATGGGTGAAAATGGTTCAAGTCTAATCACAAACAAAATAGACTGTATTAAATGTGCTATATTTTGCAGAATGACCCTAAAATCGACACTATGTATAGTGTACTAAATGTCCTGTATTTTTCAGAATGACCCACCTTGATGAGATGTGTAACTTTAGCATCAATTTCATGTACCCAGCGGACGAAGCAGCGGAATTTTCTCAAATCATACAAGAGTTCCAGAGTGCTCAAGACAATCTTTGGTGCTCGCCGGATAACTTTATAAGTGACCTATGTGAAATCAGTTTAGTTATGCATATAGTTTGAACTATTAAATTATTCAAACAATTAGGCCTATTGAATTTTTCTTAAGTAACCAAAGATAGTAAGTTTACTAGGTTAGCAAAGTTAATTAATCAAAAACATGAAGCTTAAAGTTAACCCAGGGAGATAACTGCTTGTATTCGGCGATAGCTACTCAGCTAGAAGAAACAGTACCCCCCGGCCCCGGGTTTAAGGGTTACGGAAGTTGTAGATAACCTATGAGGTTGGCTAGAATTACGGAATTTTTAAAGGCATTGCGTTGCCTTAAAAGCGAAGTCTACAACCAGGAAACTCTATAACCATAGAAGGATCCTGGACAATTTTTTAGTTTATTCGAATAGTGGTAAATATTTAAGTTTACAACACATTATCGTGCATATATTAAAGCAATAAACCCCCCCTTTAAAAAAATCCTTAACCCTAGCCTTTCCTCCTAGGCTTTTGAATGAACTGCAGTAACATTTGACTGGTAAACAACATTTTCAACCTCAGGCTAAAACACACCCGTAGATGCTGGTTTGAAGTGCAAACTTATATCACATGAACATATTTTGTCGGAACAAGTGTTTAGTGCCGAGTGTTCCTTTTTTGCAACAAGAGCATAATGTTGAATGAACTGAAATACTGGAATACTGGATGATTGTTACAAAATTTACAGCCTTTCAATCAGCGCCATTAAGACATCTGTCGTGTTTTCATTTTATGAAAATGTCACTGCTACCTTGACCTTTGACCTACTGATAACACGTTTACTGAAGACTGAGCACAATGTGTTCAAATGATAATGGAGAGCTGAGTATTATCTTCAAGGTCACAGCATGTTACAGGCTAAGGAATGGAAAATCTTGTATGTCATACTCTGTAAAGTATCAAATGAACAGCAAGAAATAGATAACATTTGTTTATTCTGGTGTTATTAAAAACGCTTGAAAACACTTGTTTAAATACATCTCATTTCACTGAAACTTAAATACAGTTAAACCTGTGTATAAGGTCACTTTGATAAAACACCCATCAGCAGTACAGATAACACACGTTGTTACATAACTGTACCTGTATAAAGTAAACATCACCTTTGACAGTTTACACCTTACTAGATGTAGTATACAAGTTATACAAATTAATTATCATGTTATTACAATTATCATATCAGTTCAGAATCATAACATGGGTGACATGATGAATAAACACAGCACCAATTTATATAGACGGTTCCAATGATAATAATATCAAAATTAATTCCTTTGACAATCTTAAACACTACATGGAGACATGACAGACAGAAGATCTCCATTACTGAACTACAAAATAAATTTGCATAAAAAATATGTAATTAGGAATTATGATTATAAAACAATTGATAGTACCGTCCATATTGAAAAAATGGAAAAGTCTGTTTTATAACTTTTGAAGGGAAATCACATCATCTTAGATTAACAAACAAATTCAAACATTGTAACAAAAACTCACATGTGACTTTGATATATACGTTGAGCTAAAAATAGAACATGATCCCATAAAATATCAGATAAAATGAATCTGGAAAATAAATATCAATAAAATATGTACCCTCAAATACCATAAACAATCTTTATATACAGTTATTGCATGTAAAATAATCAAAATATACAAAACAGTATACAACTCTGAATGGTGTAATATCTCAACTCGGCGAACGTTTGGCGAAAAAAACCATTGTGACTATAGTTGCGCTAAAACTCAGTTCAGCTGAACTATTGTCTGGTTGCTCTTCAGTCTAAAGGAGTGAATACTGTATAGAGGTATTCGGAATGGCGGCCATGGTGCGATCATCGTCTAAGTATGGTTCAAGAGTTGTCAATTGGAACATCTCTATACGCTTTTAACACCTTCAATTTGAAGAGCAACCAGACGTTAGTTGAGCTGAAATGAGTTTTAGTGTAGCCTTAGTCACTTAAGTTTTCGCCGAACGTTGGCCTTTTAACATCTGGAAGCAGAATTTAATGTGCACACATTCTGGCGGGAAAATGATAGGCTGCAATTCATTTTTGCAACATAATTCGAGATTCACAACAACAACAGCTGTACTGTGACTAAGTATCAAATTCTAAATCTGTTACACTTCTGATATTTGATACCAGATTTGTCTTATTTCAGCCATTCAGCCACTAGACTAGTACATAGTAAGCCTATAAGTGAGTTTGACTCGACAGTTTAACCCGTGCTAACAGTCATACCCAACTGCATACAATGCATGCACCTTTAGTTTTAACAGTTCATACAAAAATGCAATTAAAAAAGATAATGTATACAATTATAGACTCATGACGAGTCGTACCGAATATAGCCTCTATAGAGGATGGTGGACCTAATAAGCACAATTACAAACAAACAATATAGACTCATGAGGTAATATTGACCAAGGAGACAGCGATTGTCGGTTGAAAATGTCGGTAGGTCTGGCCTGATGGCACTTTTACGCTTTATGTTTATGTTGGAATTTCAAAAGCATTTGCAATTATAATTTGGTAGTGTATAATTTCATAAACACAGAAATGCTTTACAGTAATTTATGCTTGAACCTTTTTAATTGATGATTTGTTTCTAAAATAAGTTAATTTCAGACAGTTCAAACAACCTTGTTCTTTTACACCAAATTCTGAGAGGGAGGAGCTTTAAATTTGAGAGGGAGGAGCATTAAATTTGAGGGGAGGAGCTTTAAATTTGAGGGGGAGGAGCTTTAAATTTGAGAGGCAGGAGCTTTAAATTTGAGGGGGGGGAGCTTTAAATTTGAGAGGAAGGGGCTTTAAATTTGAGAGGGAGGAACTTTAAATTTCCTGATGTTTATCAAGGTGTAACAATAATGCATTTATTAACTGGTACATCATTTGAAAAGGCTACAGGAAATTTCAGATTAAAGGCAACACCTAGCAATGAAAATAATGTTTTTTTTATTTTATGTTTTTTTTGGTGGTTTAAGGAAATACATGGTGGATTATATTCTGATAAACTCACTGTTCAGGTAGTAAAATAATCAAAATCTTTTACCCGGTTTAATTTTAAAAAGCATACCAAGCGTAATGAATGTCAGAAACCATATGACGATGATGTTAAAATGACATCATGCTTTCTGCTGACATTTCCTGGAATTTTGTACATTTAATTGAAAAAAAAATCAACAAAGCAGAGATTTAGACATAAAATAAACAGAAAAATTGTTGATATCAATGAAATATTACGTTAATTTCACTTGTAAACACCAATGAGTTCCGATACTTTCATTGTTGCTGCGCCACTCATGAAAATATTACATTAGTGCCTGCTTAATTAAAGTAAATACACCAAAATCAAAGTTTGATCTGATCGTTGAACTATTTTGCTGCGACCACTTCATGAAAATATTACATTGGTCTGCTCAGAAAAACCTTACAACCGGTAGGACTAATACACTTTGGACACCTAACAAACAATTATTCTCACCGAAACCAACAGTTATCTTCTATATCATCCTAAAAGTATTTCTGATATGTCAAACAAAATGCATTTTATCAAGGTGTAAATTCACTGGTACATGTTTAGATATTGAGTTTCATAAGTTCAACTTTAAAGTAGCTAGTAGACGAGTATCAACTTAAAAATATCATTCTACGAAATTTTTTAAGTCAGTCAATAATATCAACATTATTAAGGTGTGACTATATTGGTGGTAGAAAATCAAGGCACTTTGATTAATTATAAATCTCTTGAGTACATAATGATGTGAGAATATTTGCATACAATTAATTATCAAAGTAATCAAGTATTAATTATACTATAGAGTAAACTTGCATCAGGTAGGAAGACCTGTATCTGATGTAAGTCTGTGATGTAAAATCCTCAACTGGTCCCAAAACACTAAACTTAGCACCGTGTGAGGCACAAGTCTGAAAAACTGTGGTCCCCAACCCTTGTAAAACCCCCATACACCTTCTTTCTTAAATATCTTCACGAAACAGTCTGGTACGTTTCGATACATGGTCCCGTATCCATGGATGTCGACGGGTTGATTGTACATGCGCGTTGATACAACATCGAATGGCGTCATACATGCAACGACCACAAAACCTCCACTGATGCTGGCAAACAAGGAATTAAACACGCTGTGTGGGTCAAAAAACTGAAAAATGTAAACATGAAAAACAGTCAACCTCGTTCCGGCTTCAACCAATTTTCCTGGTTTGATAAATTTCAACTTAGAAAGTGGTTTTACATAATCTTGCCCGCACAGGTAGATAAGACAATGGGAAGAAACAGCCTTGCCAAGCTTTTGAATACCTAATTTTACCTTAATGGATGAACTGACAAATAAACAGTATGCTTAGGCCAGTTTGTCTCCCAGAAGTGGAGTGACATGATTTAAAGTTTTTATTCAATGACCCTACAAGTGTAAATTCTAACAGATTCAATAAATGAACTGAAATAAGTTCAGACAACATCAAACTGCCAAATACAGACAATGCTAATACACTGTATGGTTTTACTCCAGGAAGACCCAGAAAAACCTAAAAGCAAGCAACTGTACTAATAGTTAGCACCTCAGCATGATTCCTAATTATACCCAGGCAGTGACCCCATACTCTTCATGGTGCATTATTTTCCCACATCTGTTTGGGTCAAGTTTATCAGATACAGGGCATTTTTACATTATAAACTTCATTCAATGAATCACAAGGAAATCTAAATGAAGTTAAATACAAGTATTTATTTTATTAGAATTCAAGCTATTTTTTCCTTTAATGTAAAGATTACTGAGTTATACAATAAATGAAGGAAAACATGCAACAATTAATTTGTACTAAACTATTTCAACTACAATGTATTTCTCTTTTTTGCACAGACAAATAAAGATGCTATTTGATACCAGTTTCTGCTAGAGTAGTCAAAACAATGAATATCTAAAGTCTGCACTTTTTACACAGAAACAACAAAGTATAAACAAACCGCCTGTAAAGTAATAACAATGCGGTTGTGGTTGAAAATGCTTTTTGATGTTTACAGATAGTACAATACATTGAATGTGGGCAATATAAATTTGACATTGATCACTCATAATCATACTTTAGGTTACTGCTTTCAGCTATGTTTAGTTAAATTACACATTTTACTATCAGCTGAACAGTACGTATTTAAAAATTACATTTTTTGCACATAAATCAACATATCCTGTTTTCTCGTATTCTCAGGGGGCTAAGGGCGTAAATTTGTTACTTGGAAAACAGTACAGTCATTTTAGCAACATTATTTTCATGTTATTTGATAGAAAAAATTCTCATCTTTCAGTTGGTGTCATCATAAATTGCATGATTTTTCTCCTTATGTAAGTTTTGCTTCAGTATGTGAGGTCACCCTCATTCTCAGAAATGAGAAGAAAGTTTATCGTATTCTCAGGCATTTATGTTTGGTTCTCGGGCATTGCCACATTGTAGAATCCAAAAACTAATAAATTCTAAGGTGCACAGCTTGGCATAATATGTAACAAATAACATAAAAATAATAATGATAGACAGCAGAAGAAAACAAAAGGGCAATTTTACTAACCCCAACACAAAAAAGTAAGGAAATTTCAGCATTTTCAGTAAAATGCCAATATTTTCATTAATTTTCAGTCAAATCACTTGAAACTTTTTTTGTACCAGTTTTGTATCATATCTCTGTAAATGATAACAAAAAGTTTCTAATTGACACCTTAAATGTAAAATACGAGAATATGAGAAACAGGGATAATAACCATTGTGATCTATATGTTACTTTTAATTGATATATTTTCATCTGCACGTGCTCTTTACAAATGCGTCCGATATCCATGGAAATTACAGAATAAAACGATGTCCGCTATACACATGTTTTCGTCGTGCACAGTCATGTGTTCACTGTTATGAATTCATCACATAATATAATAGTAAACTTATAATTTGTGCTTAGGAGTCATAGATATGAACAGGCTCACTTCATGTAGTAAGTAAAGTTCATTATTAAAATTAATCTGGCTTTGTCTTTAAAGTAGGAATTCCTTTATCTCATGTTTAGTAAAAAAATGTGTTTAACTTTACTAGATGATCCTGGGACACTGCCTTTGTATGATTTGAACCAACACATCACGTTTAGCGATACAGAATAAAACAATGTCAGCTACTTGTTCTTATCATTTGCTTGGTGTTGAAGTCAATGGTCGCTTTCTCATGTAAAAATTTTAAATTTGAAAATATTAATGCCATCACAAAAAAAGTATTTACCACTTGCATATATCTATTTTAGAACTGTGCACCTTCAGTATTTGGAAATGGATATAATATTTAGAGGCTTATCAGCCATCAAACAATTAACAGAGTCTGCAAAGTCTGGTGGTCAGTTTTTATGTAAGTTATGGTTCCCTTGCTGTGCCTAAATGGTCTGTGGCATCTAGCAATTCTTGATAATTTAACAGATATGATTCCTCTACCTGTATTAGCATTCTCAATGTTGAGAGGAATGTTCGGACTAAAATTTTACTCTGAATAGAGTTTGAGCTATACCGTTACAATATTGCAACTGTATTACAATGACTGATTTTGTTAATATGTTATAAATTCTCTAAAGTCAACATACCTTTTCCAATACTTAATGAGTCAAGCTATATTATCTAATACTTAATGACTCAAGTTCTATTTTCCAATACTTAATGACATTAGCTGTATTGTCTAATACTTACTGAGATTAGCTGTATTTTCCAATACTTAAAGTGACATTATGCGCATTCTTTCAAGTAAAAATCCAGCTGAAAATGGTGTGTATACAAAAGCGTAGAGGAAATAATAGCTTTTAACCCAATACACACCAAACTCTTCCCGCTCCCAGTATGAAAAAATAACTTTCCAAATATTGATTTTCTTATTTGACTGGGAGAGTCAATTTAAGAAAAGAGCAACTGCATGCAGGAGTTGCTTCCCTTCCACTGTCAAAATCTCTACCAACATCAAAAACGACACAATCAACTATCATTTTATCAGACCGATTTTTTTATATCTAAAGCACCAAACTTCAAATATTAATGCGGCATAATCATTAATTTAACTCAATGCACAGCAACTAAAAATTGCTTTTATAAAACTAGCACCAAAAATACACTATGTGCAGTAAGATGCGCATAATGTCACTTTAATGATTCAAGCTGTATTTTCAAATACTTACTGAAATTAGCTGTATTGTCCAATACTTAATGATATTAGCTGTATTTTCCAATACTTAATGACATTAGCTGTATTTTCTAATACTTAATGAGTCAAGCTGTAATGAGTCAAGCTGTTTTTTCCAATACTTAATGACATTAGCTGTATTTCCAATACTTTATGAGTCAAGCTGTTTTTTCCAATACGTAATGACTCAAGCTGTATTTTCCAATACTTAATGAGTCAAGCTATATTTTCTAATACTTAATGACTCAAGTTCTATTTTCCAATACTTAATGACTCAAGTTCTATTTTCCAATACTTAATGACATTAGCTGTATTTTCTAATACTTACTGTGATTAGCTGTATTTTCCAATACTTAATGAGTCAAGCTGTATTTTCCAATACTTAATGACTCACGCTGTATTTCCAATACTTTTTTGAGTCACGATGTATTTCCAATACTTTTTTGAGTCACGATGTATTTCCAATACTTTTTTGAGTCACGATGTATTTCCAATACTTTTTTGAGTCACGATGTATTTCCAATACTTTTTTGAGTCACGATGTATTTTCCAAAACTTAATGAGTCAAGCTGTAAAACAAGCAGCAAACCACTACACGTTTATCTTTTAAGCAAACCTGCATTACTAAGAACACATATGTTGGACACATCAGTTTGTAAATTGTTAAAGAATTTCATGAACTTACCTCAAGGCTCACTATATATTCTTTAGCTGTACTGAATGTGGATAGCTGAGCTGCTGAACCAACCATCACCCTAGACATGGCAGCTGTCGTACCACGCCATAAACCTGCAAGTAAAACACATGTAAATCTGACAGCTAAGCAATTTAACCCTTACAATGCTAAATTTCTACAGAAAATATGCCAGTCATTCAATTTGGACAGTAGAAAGTGTTAGATCTAAAGTGTACCCTGTCCTTTTTTGCCTGCCCCTGCTGCCCTTTAGGGTCTCTCTACTGCCCTTTTGTTGTACCCCCATAGAACAGAAAATAAATAAATCTTTCAAAATAATGGAGGAAGCATTTTTCAATTAAGACTCCTTATAAAAACCTTTGGCAGCCTTTGTTTACAGAAATATTTCAATTCTATAAGAGAGTAACTTTCTGATTTTGAACTGGTAAAGTCCTCAATCATGTAAAAAGTGCACTGTCTCAAACTTAATGCGTCCTGGCCCTTTTCGAAGGTTGAATTCAAGGCTCAGAGGATCTCTCATTAAAAGCTAACTGACTGAAAAATACAATAGTGCAGATCATGATCAGAATTCATGGACGCCTTAAGTCTTCAAATTATAACATGGAACAGAAGTTAACGAGACAGGAAGCTGCAATAAATGCTTACCCACAATGCCGTGCCTTCCATATATCATCTTGAACCCTTTTGTCATAGAGTCATGTGCGTGTTGTGTTCCGACTGCTATAGCTTGATTTGCACGTGCTTGAAGATGTGTCTTCACCTAAATGTAAGATTAAAATCATTTAACACAAAGCTGGACCGTTAATCTTGTGAAACTTGTAAAATCAATTAAGCACCCGCATGTCTAAAGCAGTCAGTATTGTTCTGTCCTTTATAGCCAACCTGTTTACTAACCAGCCACCTGCTCTAAATTGTCAGTAGTGTTTATTAAGGTATGCCACAAAGGACATAAAAAAGAACCATACATCTACTTACTTCATTCAGAAGAATCTGGATCACAACTGAGCTAAAAATCATTATCGGTATGACCCGACAAGGTTTCTCAATCTTTTCTATACAGGAGGAACAATTAAAAAATGTTATCAACAATCCTGACCTATGTTCCAAGCTTGGTTAAAACAATTAACTTCTACCTAAAGTGAAAAGAAGAATAAATATGACAAATTTAGGTTGTTTAAAAGTTCCTGCCAACCCTAGGAATTCTCCCCAGGTAACATTGCCAAGACCCTATGAATAAGTATATGCTTGATGTTACGCATGTCATGTTTTACGCAATGTATCATAGTAAAGTGATTGATAAAAAGCCCCAAAAATACCTTAAATTGTTCGGTGAGAATATAATAATAATAAATTCTCAGCAATACCACAAGCTACTAACTGGTTACCATGTATAGAGGACTTCCCACGGCAGCACCTAGACAACCGGAGGTCGCTCCAGCTAGTACACTACGTGACCACTTTGTATTTCCCTGCTCATCTTTAGTGAATCCCATATTGATGAAAACTTGATAGCTCCCGAGCCGTACACCATTCATAAACAGCTGGTACCAAAGTGCGGGAACCAGACCCTTCTGAAGCGCTAAAATACCATCTGTTTTCCCAATAGTGTAAAATGCATGAAAAGAGTTCCTGAAATACAAGAAAAGAATATGGAATAAAGTAACTCTGTATGTAATTCTGAATTTTGCTACAGCAGTGTAAAAGAAATGTCTCAAGGAACGTTAATCAATACTTGTTTAATTCTACACTATGTAGTATAATGACAGAATTCTCTGAAATTCTCCTGGAGAAGGTAATACTATCGGCTATTAGCACCTCTGCTGGAGATGTTATTATTATCAGGACTTGACCCCTAATTCCGTCATGGTTTGTTATCAGTGATGTCAGCCCAGATGTTTCTTACTTGATGTTAAAGATTTTTCTAGATAAAGTTGGAAGTTGTATTTTTTACATTCACAACACAAGAGAGATTCCAATATAAAACAGAAAAGAAATAATAACAGTTACTGAAAATTCATTAAATATTTATACACAAAACATTTAAAAACATATCAAATCTATCAATGGAAACATATTTTTTATACATCTTTTTCTTTCATGAAAGAATAAACTCTTTCCCTGTTAATTTCTAAAATTTACTCGTTCACCTATCAATTTGGACATTACCATTAATTGTTTACAGATGTATTTAGTGAAAATGTATTTACTGAGTATCGAACAGTGTAGATCATGATTAGACTGCTGCAGGCTGATCATGATCTACACTTGTTGCAAAGCAGGATCATTTGTAGCTAGCAAGATAAATGTCAATGTATTAATGGTGCCAGAAATAAACATTTCACATTTACATAGGTCATAATTTTTGGTAATATCTGGTTGGAATTTCTTTTAACAGCCAACAATTATTATTACAATTTCTCATAAGCATTAAATCATGTTTTCTTATATGAATTACTTCAGCAAATAGAAACGTTCTAGAGCAACAAATAGAGAACTACGTTAACTGCTGATTAACAAAAAATTCCCTATATGACAGAATAGTGTTGATTGGTTTAGATCAATTTTAAGTTGCTGCTTTAAAGAAAGTAGCACTTCATAAAAACAGCCTTCATATTTGTCACCATAATCATATAAAATTGTCAAACATCCAAAGTAATATCACTTAAAATGATTTTGTTTAACTAAGCTAGCGTGAAGTGTGTCAGATTTGCATGCAGTTACTATCTAAGCATCATAATATAATTGCATAACAATTAAAAGAGAACTATACTGACAGTATGATTTGTACTGCTATGAATTTTCAACATGAAATATGCATATTTAGATAAATATGACTGTTTGATTTATAATGTTCACGGTGGTGTTAGATCAGGCGCAGTAAAAAAAATGTTTAAAGTTTACATTCCCCCCTCCCAACAAGCACATGTATAAATTTGATATAATACGAAACATAATGAGCAGACTTTATATATACATGTATCTTCTATCTATCTTTTGTATCTTCAACATGTATCAAAGTTCACATATCTTCAATAAAAATTCATTTGAGATGTAACATGTTAACAATCTGCACAATATGAAAGAGTTCTTGTTTAATTTTCTGTGCACATGTTTACTGATAAACATCTTAGAATTCCAAATAGGTGATTTATTGCTCTCATGCTGTGTGAAGCTGACCACTGACCACATAGCAAGTAATTGATAAGATTAATATTGCCCTATACCTTACAGTGTAGATTCATCAGAAGTGATGAGAATTCTGACAAAAAATAATACATTGTCTAAGGATGTTAATCTTGTTAACATAAACAAATAAACAAAATGTCAAGAATATTTTCAAAATGTTTCCTTGCTTCTGCCACGGACCTATATACACATGTGTGTATAGGTTCGCGCTAATTCAGTTATTCTTAAAGCTTCATCACTATATTCCTATGGCAACCAAAAATTAACCAGTGCTGAAATTTTACACCAATTTTTTTAAGCACAGATGATTTAATTGATTTAACTTGATCATGATCTACACTACTTGCCATTCAATCTGATAAAGTTGTACTGAGCATAGTTCAATTGAAATGTACAACTAGGAAATCATATTTTGTTTCATCGAAGGTATGTTGTTGTTGTTGCATTTTAATTTTTTTGCATTGTTAAAGGCCATATGAAAATAAGAATGTATTTCGATTTTCATGTAAATCTTTGTATGTCTGATATGTAATCTTCCTTAAATAAAGATTTTAATTGATATTATTATGCAATAAATGGTAGTACTGTGATAGTCTACCTGTAATGTATAGTGTACTGTCCCTTCTTCATCAGTTCTCCCTGCAGCTGCATTCTAGTTTTTACAACCTGAAATCATACAGGAAATACATGTCAATTTAATGGAAACTAAATGTCACACGCTGCAATTCATACCGAGAATATACAGGTCAGACTTCTCCTAGACTTATCTGACCACAAAGTCAGAGGTATATAGTTCCAGCACAAGTTAGACACTCGCAATTCAACTTGCACACCTTTATATAGTACATGTAGATGCAAAATAAATATCCTCTGTCTCAACACTTTTTCCCCACTAAATTTCTTAAACTGACCTGCCTATCTATCACATAAGGCAGAACCATTAATTACTGTTCAAAATGGTTCTGAATACAATGTAAATGTATGTAATGAGTAGCAAACAGTGTAGATCATGATCAGACTATTTGCAAGCTGATCATGATCTGCACTTGTTGCTAAGTCAAGACTTGCCAGCTGCCAGTACAGTAGAGTAAATCACCGACTGTAATATAGAGAGTGCCTTACCTCCAGTGGGTTGGTGAAAAGCCCAGCACAGCATGCAGCCAGCCCTCCACAGAAGAACTCTGCTGCATTAGATTTTCCCATCACGAAACCATCAACTCAAGACCTAAAATAGCAGCAAAATTAGCTAAGCAGATATAATTTGTATGCATTTGGCTAAGACTATTGTTGTGGAAAATACAATTATACACCCAATCAATGAACATGTAGTTTTAGAATCAGCATGCAAATATAGTGAATTTAGTAAACGCAGCGACCACTTAGGATCATTATTTCGAACAAATGAAAACTTTCAATAGGAGTGATCGTGTTTGCAAACAAAACCCGGTATTGCGCAATAATTTCTACTGATAAGAGATAGATGCGGTGGGCAGCGGTCGGTAGTCCGTGTTTTTGAATCAATAGTGAAGTTTTTTTAACGACCGTAACTTTTTTAAAACAAAAGATATTTTAAAATGTTTTATATCACTGGAAAGCTAATAAAATATACCTTTTATTCATTATTTTCAATTTTTGTTAAGATTCAAAATGAAAAATTCGCGAGTGAGTAACTTACACTGTTTTCATAAATGATTATAGCAGCAACAAGCCGTTACGAAAAAATCAAGTGTCATTAAAAAGGGTATTTCTTTCAAAAGAGATATTTTGATGTAAAAATATGAGTATCAAGGTCATGACATAACTTTTTTAATTTTAAAAATCCTTCAGATAGCAAAAAAGTTATAAAAATTAAAAAATTCCTTTACGATACATAAGCATTGTAAACACAACTGTTATTGCCCACCAGCAATCTTATCAAAATTGCCGTGTGACGTCACGGCGATCACTCCTATTACACCAAAAAGTACAGGTTCATTCAGACATTATCATTAACAAGTATTATAGTTTAACATATTGTTTTAATTGTAGAACCAGCGTGAGTAATGTAACAACATGAACAAGAACAGGACCAGGTTATATATAAATGTAACCTGCATGAGAAATGTAACCCGTATGCATAATGTAACCAGAGCAGGTAACCAGCAGAGTTAATGTAATCAGCACTGGAAATGTTACCAACATGAGAAATGTAACCAGTGTAGTAGAGGTATAATGATATAATACGGCACTTGTACTTCCTTGCCACTGAGCTAGCTTTTATAGCGACGTGATAGAGTGTCCGCCTAGGGTACTGTAGGACCAGAGTTCGAATCCAGCTCGGGGCGATGTACTTTTCACAGTTACAACCAGTACAGTAACTGTGATAACACTCAATTGGGTTGGTAAAATAGTTCCTAGATTAAATTAAAGGCAGTGGCTAGAGTTACAGTACCGATTTTATTATCTGCTGTAACTCTAGCCTTTCCTCATAGGGTTTTGCAAGAGATATGGAACTTCCGTAACTCTACACTCGGAGGCTAGAGCTCTAGCCACTGCCTAAATTAAAATGAACAGGTGACTATTATTTCTTAGCAATGTTGTTAATAAAATAGTGTTCTCATGTGGATTTATTGCATTACCTCCCACAAAATTGTGTTTTGCATTTTTTAATAACACATTCATCAACATACGATTTCTTCAGATGCTATAATCAACTGACAGTATCCGAATTTTATGACGTCCGATAACTGTTCAAATGTACATGCATATCATACAACGAGGACTGCGTGAGAAAATAAAATCATACCGAAAAAATGAAATATATTATTAAAAGGCCTGTCTTGATATAAAAGCCTTAATACAGCCACCATCTACAACTAACAAAAGAGATTTCTTCAACAAGCTGGAAAGTCCATACTTTAGATAGGCCAAAGACTACTAAATCGGGAAAAGGCAACAGACCCCAGTTATGTTAAATGCCAGTAAGACCCAGTAGGCCCACACGAGAAAACTATTTATATTATTGGAAAGAACATTTGTACGGTTATTATTATGCTAAATTGCTAACAGTCTGATATTAGAAGAACTATCAATTTCAATATTACCTAACCCAGGATCATTACCAACAGGGAAACACTAACAAAGACCTAACAAGCTATAAGCTTATATAGGAACATGTTTGTCATCATACTATGTGAACTAATTTTATTTCAGAAAGCTCCAGCAATTATCTTATATTATAAACCATATATACTAGTTAAAAATTTAATACATTTAAGAACTGAACACATTGATATCAATTAATTAAGGAGACCCCTTTTTATATAGATCTATACTGTAGAGTCAAGGTATTCTTGTATTAATAGTTTTAACTTAAGTTAACCTGACGTATTTGCAACATGAACCTGTGTTTCGTTTCTCTACTTGTTTCCTTAAAAACTACTTTAAATGTGAAATTCGGTAAAGTCTTTTCTCTAGCTTTGACCCCTAATTTGTGTTGAATTTAAAAGCACAACCTCAGCAATATAAATTCCCTTAAACATAGAGGTCTACATGGTCATATATACGGGGAGTATTAAGGTAATACAGTTGATATATATTTTAGCATTGCAATCTTTTAACCCGTAAATTATATTTATAGATAAACCCATGTTTAAGATCACCTTAAACTAAAGTCCATCAAAGGATTAAAAGATTTGCTTAATCCCTGCTGATCTTTCCCTTAAGGCGGTGTCTCGCCGTCCGGTTCAGCCGGACATGAAGACAAATTTGAGGTTTTCACTTAAAACACACGAAAATTCTTTTTTAAAGTGATATTTCCGCCGAAATATGAATTTATACTTAAGTCATGTTAGAATATGCAATAAACAAAGTTTTGACTCAAGACTGGTGTGGCGCCAAAATGACGCAATATTGTGCCACATGACGTTAAATAAATATTCGCGTAGGAAATAACCTATTGCATCTATTTACCTTTTTAATATCTGGTCATATAAGAATTGAAAACATACGCTTATTCAGCGTTTTCATCGTCTATCAAACAAGTTTTAAACCTTTGTCGTAGTGATGCTCTGCTATAAATCACGCAGGCGTGGTTAATTACTGTCCATCAAAACTCAAAATCTTTTTTATCAGACGATGAACACAGCTGGAACGGTATTATTTTGTAAATACTGAATGTGACTGTCATACAAGGGGTTCATATATACATACATTTGGTCAGATACCTGAAATTTTGGCTTCATTTCGTTAAGTAATAAAGCAGATGCCCGATGTTTTTCCTAGTTACTATGGCAACAGTCATGAAAATAATACAACTTGTGATTATAAACGTTATAAACGCCAATGAAATTATTCAGTTTAAGACCACAGGAAGCAATGCAAACAATCAGTCATTTTTAGCATTTTTCATTCAAGCATTTTTATGCAAATTGCAGGTGTTCCTCGCGGTCCACCAAAAGTAGTCCCTTTTAATACATTGCTCTGGGCCTTGATGTTTGAGACCAGATGCTTTCCCTATTTAAGCCAATGTGAAATCATATGACCCACCCGAGCTAGGTCAGTTTTTACCCTGGGTCATGATTTGAACAATCATGGTATATGTCGAGTCGGTTCTAAGTATCTAAGCTCTAATGTAGGTATTGTGATTTCAGAGAAGAAATTTAAAAGATTTACCGATAAATCAAGTTACCCCCAAGCCGGATCAATATGAATAGGGGTCATGATTTGAATAAACTTGATAGAGGCCCACAAAACAATGCTGCGTGCCAAATATCTAAGCTCTTGTCCATGTGGTTTCAGAGAAGATTTTTAATGTTGGATGCACGGCGTCTGTTCGGCGTTCGTCCAGCATCCACATTTGCTTAAAATGGAATCTCCTTTGAAACGATTAAGTCAATGTTAATGAAACGTGGCAAGGATGTTTTTGCATGAAGCTCTAACAAAATTGTTCAAAGAATTCCATTCATGCAGAATTCCGGCTGCCATGGCAATAGAAAAGAAAAATCTTGAAAAATCTTTAAAAATCTTCTCCTTCCAGAGCTTAGATATTTGGCACGTAGCAATGCCTAGTAGACCTCTACAAAATATGGTAAAATCATGACCCCCGGGTCAAAATTTACCTCGCTCAGGGGGTCATTTGATTTTACATATGCTTATATAGGAAAATCTTTAAAAACCTTCTTCTCTAAAACCAAAATGCCCAGACGTAGACCTCTACATAAATTGTTCAAATCTTGCCAAAGGGGCAAATTTTGGCCTCTCCCGGGGGTCACTTGTTTTACATAGACTAATACAGAAAAACGTTTAAAAAATCTTTGTCTACAAAACCATAAGGTCTAGAGCTAAGGTTCTTGGTTGATATCAATGTCTAGTGGAACCCTACCAAGTCTGTTCAAATCTTACCTTTAGGGTCAATATTGGATCATCCGGGGGTCACTTGTTTTACATAGACTCCAATAGGAAAACCTTGAAAATATTATCAAAAAACCACAAGGTACAGAGCTTATATACTTAGTGTGTAATACTGTCTACTAGACCTCTACCATGTTTGTTCAAATCATGTCCTGGGGTCAAAACTGACCACACCCAGGGATCACAGAATTACAAGGGAAAACTTTAAAGATCTTCTTCGAAACTACAAAGCTTAGCAGAGATATTTGGTCTGTAGCAATGTTTAGTAGAACAAGTTTGTTTAAATCTTGCTCTTGGGGGTAAATATTGGGGGTCACTTGTTTACCATTTACTTATATGGGAAAATCTTTAAAATCGTGTTCAAAATTTGCTTCTGGTTTCAAAGTGGCCACGCACGGGGGAAATTGCTTGTTTTGCACAGACTTATGCAGGAAAATTCTTCTTCAAAGTCACAAGGTGTAGGTCTTGGATATTTGGTATTTATTTGCTATGTAGCATTGTCTACTGAACCTCTACCAAATTCGTTAACATCATACCCCGGGGTCCCTTATAACTATATAGGCATTACCTAGCGTCCAATGAGTTCCTATAGCACCAGCTGACTACCTTAGTTACCAGTGACTTCCCATAGCAATCAGTGACTTCCCATAGGAACAAGTGACTTCCATAACAACCATTGATCCGTAGCAACAACTAAGTTCCCCTAGCAACCAGTGACTTCCTTAGTAACCAATGACTTCCTAAACAGCCAGTGACCCCCTTGGAACAAGTGACTTTCTTAGCATTCACTTACTTCCTGAGCAAAAATTAACCCCCTAGGAACAACTGACTTTGTTAACAACCATGGACTTCTTTATCAACAACTTTGTTCCCTAGTAACCAGTGACTTTCTTAACAACCAGTGAGTTCCCCTAGTAACCAGGGACTCCCTTAACAACCAATGACTTCTTTGGCAACCCTAGACTTCGCCTTGCAGCCAGTTTCTTCCTTAACCATTGACATCCTTAGCAACAACTTCGTATCCGAACAAATCAGTGACTTTCCATAGGAACCAGTGACTTTCTAAGCAACCAGTGACTTCCTTAGCAACAATTTTGATTTTAGCAACTACTGATCTCCTTAACATTGACTTTCAGAGCAACCATTGAAAACCTGTCAATGTGAAACAATTATACATAACAAAACCAGTGTATCATACCTCCTGCCAAGACGATGCAAACGGTTGCTAAGGAGGTCACTGGTTTCTATGGGAATGCACTGGTTGCTAGGGGACTAACATGTTGCTAAGTAAATCACTGGTTGTTAAGGTTTCTTCTTTACATAAACATTGTTGACATGTAAAAGTTTAACGCCCATTCCACCTGTATTTTTACAGGCAGCAGTTTACAAAACCAGTACAAGTATTGTATCCTTCGTAAGAAACTGCCAACTTTCTCACATAAAGAGACAATGGTTGGTAGCAGGGCTTGAACTCAAGACCCTAAATCAGTGAGAGGTTACAGTGATTTCAAGTTAGCGACTCTAATCACTCAACCATGGAGGCAGACTCTGTACATGAACATTTATAAGCTTAGAGTAACAAGAAATCAGACACATTTCTTATTCATAACAGATTTTTATTTGTTTGCATGATTTACAAAAAGTCAGTATACACTTTTGGTATTTTTTAAATACCTTTGACAATGAAATTTTGGTCTTAACACCAACTTCTCTGAGCATGTTCAATAAGTTCCATACTTTATATGGGAGGAAAGAAAATCAAACATGTTTCTGATTTATAACAGATTTTTTATTTGTTTGCATGTTTTTGCAGTAACATTATGTTCACTAACGATGAAAAACAAGGAAGATAGTTACAACATAGCAACGGTAACTAGGCAGCAGGAAAGTGTTACTTAGCAACAATTACCATAGCAACAGTTACACATGGAAACATAGAAACAATCACAACGTTTTATACATGTAATACTTAATGTTGGTGTTTTAATCTTTAAATATGAAAACAAAATCTTCAAATCATCTTTCAAGTCATTTCTTCCCATGATTAAGACCAAACTTATGACATGTACAAAAAAAGAATATGTAAGTCTACAGAATATAGGGTTAAATGTGTTGTAATTCTGATATATGTGGCTCTATATAAGGTTTAAATTGTCACAAATAATTGTAACAGCGAAGGCGTTATCACTGAATGGTTAACAATATTCTAAAGCACAATGCTCAAAAACACTATCGTTTCTGATAGTTTCATTTTTGCGACTATATACATGTTACTTAACCATCACATATTTAAATGGCATCACCAATCAGAACTGATATATTAAGTGCTTTAGAATGATGATTTAAAGATGTCTTAAGAAACTGGTAAAAGTTACGAAACAAAGAAGGTATGTAAAAACTATATGAGAAGCTCATACACATGTCTCTCTTCCTGTTGACTAATGAAAAAAGACTCAAAATTTCAATGCAAATGATGCAAACCTTTAAATGATGCCGATTTTTGCGAATATTTATGCTGACCTTTGCAAAAATTGTATTGAAACTTTTGCATCTTCTTACAACAAAACAAATAATTTTAAAATCGTAGGAGATGATGAAAAGAAGCAAGCAATTAAATTAAGCATTCTATTAACATACAATCAACAATTATCTCCGAATACCTGAAGCTGTATTTATTCCTTTTGTGAAAATTGAATCAAGTTTTACGAAAAGTTTGAGTATTTGGAAGTGAAGGCTCAATTACTTGGATTAAACATGTACCTAGATTACAAACACGTTTCGATTTGCATAACTATGAAACAAACAAAAGCATGCAACTTGTTAAAATACAAAATATAACAAAATCATATAAATGTTATGATAAATCATATATATTATAATTTAGTGCAAATAAAATAAATAAAAACATATCACAGACTAGAACAATGGTATTTCTAATGAGCTAGTATGGTACAAGTACATGTATATAGGACATGTATATAGGACATGTATATAGTACATGTATATAGCTGTAAAATGTCTGGTTACAGTTTGCAAGCCTGAAATTTAGTCTGGTACCCTGCATAATTAAAGGGGCAGGTAATCCTGATAAAATTAAAATTATCAATAAGTCTATCATGATTTTCAGATGTCACAGCTGATTCATATTGATTAATGCCACAGAAATGCCCAAATATATTTAAAGTAAACCTTAGGGGAGATAACGTAACCACACGCGAAGATTTAACACCAAATCACTGCCGATTAAGCTCATTTATGCAAATTCATTTAAGCTGAATTGCAAAATGAAGTTATTTCCATGATATTTATTGTTAATGAGACAGTATCCATGATAAAAACCATTATCATATGACTGGAACAGCCAGTTCATATATTTCCCTCAATGGTACAGATTTCCCATTTTATGAATTGTCGCAAAATACGACATTAAGGTGTCTTGATCAGCGATAAAAATCAAAAAGGCTGTTAAAGTTTTCATTTCAATTCTATAATATATGCAAAAAAATCTGCAAAAGTAGTTTATTAAGCTACTAATAAATTACTTGGTACAGTCAAACTTGTGCTAACGGCCACCTGTTACTAGCGGCCACCTGCGGACAACGGCCAGTCTGAATTCCCCCCGTCCAAATTTGCTCTAAAAAGGGCCGGGATAATAGCGGTCATCGTGGCGATGTGAAGCAGCCAGCCAGTAAATAAGCTTCCATTCATCGGGTCCATTATGCGAACAACGGCCAGCTGAATATTCTTTTGTGAAAGCTGGCTGAATCAGAGCATTTTGTTTCTTGTAAAATTGTTTGCACCTCAAGTGACGGGCAGAATACTTGGATCAAAGATGTTTTTGGTGATGACAAAGAAGTGCTAACATTTAATTGTCAAACGAAAAATTAATCCTGTTCAAACTGTCAATACAAATTGCCAAAATTGCTTGATTGTTTATTTGATGCAGAACATCTTAGCATAATTTGGAGTCGCAGATTTCATTGTTTGTGACCTTACAATAGAAAATTGTTTATTTTCAGCTAATTAATGGCAATCACGTATATAGGACATCGTTTGGATTTATTACAATTAAATAGCTGAAAAATGCCACTTTACATTTAAGCCTGAAATTTAGCCTGGTATCCTGTAATATTAAAGGGGCAGAATCCTGGCAAAATAAAATCATCAATAAGGCTAAGGGGTTTAATGCACGTTAATTAAATGATCGATTTGCCTGAAATGCCAAATATGATCAAAGTAACAGTTTCTGGGTTATTAAGGCTTTTTAAGGCCGTATTAACTAAATTCTGCCATTGTTGATCCGATACAAAATCATTTAAGTGTATTTGAAAATGTGTCATGTGCAGACCTTTTGCAAATTAGACCATATGCATGATATTAAAATCGTTATTCGGTTAATGCTTATAGCATGTTCTATCTTACCTCAAGTGGTGATGGAACTTGATAAACAATGTTTAGTATGATAAAAATATATTTACTGCCCACACCTCCGAACAAAGGTCAAAGCTGTGAACAACGGCCGTTTTCATGGTTTCCCTTGATCGGCAACGTAAAAGTGTTTATTAAGCTTGACTGTACATGTAAAAGGTAAAGGTAAAGTGTTAGTTTATTATAGTGTCACCCCTAGTTAAATGGCATATTAGACACCTTCTTTTTTGAGCACATGTACCTCCCGAATCCTATCCTTTTAATGCCATGTATATACCGGTACCCTGTCACCTTACGAGATCATCACCTCATTACAAACACCCTCTAAATACAGTGTACTGTACAATTTCATATAGCAAGAATCCAGATGTCCAGGCTTGCCTGCTTTCAGTTCAAATTTTGATCATTTGCCATTATACACGCAGCGGTACCCAGATTAATTTTTGCGTTTTTCAGACGCTGCTTAAATTCATTTTACAAACTCAATTCACTTGCATCAGTCTCCATTTCAAATATTTACTCCCCCCCGCCCCCCAAAAAAAAAACACAGTCTATCTGCATACATGTACTTTGTTTAAAATGTAACTGCATCTGCTGTTGCAACCAGTACCGATCATGATCAGCAAGCACTCATATGCAGTCTGATCATGATCTGTACTGTTAGTGAATTTTCAATGAATACCCCCAGAAACAATCAATGGTACTGTCCAAATTGAAAGATGGACAAGTCCATTTTTAGAAATCCAGGATGGTCAGGGTAAAATCATGTATTGCAAGTATCCAGATCTTTAGGCTTGCATCACTTCCAAACAGTATGACTGTGTCATATATTATAGACTTAAAATACATATCTGTTGCATTTCAGGTAGTATACATTTAAATTATTAGTACATCTGTATTTGAATTATAGTATTATTTTGAATAACTTGTTGTAAGAAATTGTTACATAGATAACTCAAGTACATTGAAAAACCTTTCAGTTACATAAAACAGCCCCTTTCAGTTACATAAAACAGCCCCTTTCAGTACATAAAACAGCCCTTTTCTCTTCATGTACAATCAGACCAATGTAAGTTTTCACGTAGATTAACTAGCCACTTCTTTTAAGCAATACCACTATTGTTTCATTTAAAGGCTTTCGTTTCCATTTTCTATATGAAATTCAGCAAATATAACACAATGCTATGTTCAAGGGCAGATAATTAAAAATCATGGGCGATGATCAATGATTTATAATTCATATTTCTTTTTCAGATTTGATTCTCAGTCAACATAGTAATACAAGTTTGAAGAAATTCTCCAGTTAGGAAATGTTTTGCCCTATATACATATAGGAAATGGTAGCGAACGCCTTTAAAACTTTAAAACAGCTTACATTGAGGTGTACACATGTACAGTGAGGTAACCTGCTTTAAACGCCCACTTTCATTATATCCCATAGCTTAAAGCTGTACACAGGTGTTACTGTATTCAATTACAGTATTAAACTTATATCAATCAAGCAAAATGCAACAAGCATAAAAATTTGTAAGTTTTTTTTCTTCTGTACTGACATATTTACATGTTTTTTTCTTTATTTATTTGTCATAAAGGTAGCAATTGAGATCAGAACATTCACTCTACATCAGTGAAATTGTAAATCCCTGGGAAAAATACCATCTTAGTTTATGTCGATATTCTTGGATTCAACATAACACGATCCTGTTGGCGTCCAGGATCGTAAATTTTGTATTTTTTAAATACCCGTTGTGAAGCATTTTTGAAATATCATAGTTTTATCAATTCCAAGATGTTGATATATTGAGAATTCCATTATAACAAAATATCTGTTAATCCCATTATATGAACTGAAAACTTCATTTGGCCAAGGGATGTGATTTGTTTTGTAGTTTGAACTAAAATTACATAACACAGTATATTGCACAAAAAATGGCATGTAACATATGGCATTATCTAAGCATACAAAACACATTGTGAACTAACTTCAACACATTTTTTCAAAATTCAAAGAAGAAATAAACAAGAAATACTCAAAAAAGTAAGAAAACTTTCCTTAAAAACTTCGAAATAGAAACTTGAATGACAAATTTCTGTTACAGTTTAAACTTTTAAATCCTTCGTATAATGCAATAATAAAAACTTTTGTACAAAATCTTGTCATTTAATCAATCAAATTGTCACTTATTTTGAAAGCAGAACGCCCATTTACACAGTTGAACAATAAAATCAATCTGTAAAATATAGAGCACTTTATCATTTTCTCAAAATTTTCAGGATAAGAGGGCATTTCTATCATAATTTTGCGTCAAAATTTCGACCATCAAAATTAAGCTTCATTAAAAAATGGCTACCTTACGTGAAGCTAAGAATAAACTCAAACTTTCTGTCAAAATATGCAAGTAAAATATCTATACCTTAATCTGTAACATTAAAGAGATTTAAAGTTAAACTACCGGTAAACCTGAAAAATAAAGTATCCAGAAAGCTTCATGGGAAAAAAAAGACTTTTCCAAAATGGCTGTGCTATGCCTTTCGCTTCATTCGTCCCAAACATACATACAAAATTCCTCATTATCGCCAGGAAGAACATTTAAAGCTGGAATATCTATACAATAATCAACGTTCACAATGAATGATAAATAATGAACTAATGTGGATGAACGTGATTCGAGAGTCTGGCGGGAAAGTATTGTATTTTCTAATATACAAACTTACAATATTTTCCCACCACACTACCTATGTGATCATATGATAAATAGTTTGGAATAGAAGCATTTTAAACATGAATAATTAAGTCAATTTACATAATACACAGCTCAGTTATACAAATGTAACTTCATGTATACATCCATCTTTACTTTCATGCAACTAATTCTTGACAAAGTTATGAAACAGAATAAATATTTTGCAAAAATTCAGATTTAATGATTCTTTTATTTCATAATATTTTAATGTTGCTATCCATTTCATTGTTAATATGATCTTTAATAAAATTAGTATCTTTTCAAGTGTTGTTTATTGTCCAATAACCAACACTTTGGAATTCTGATGCTCAGTAAATTGTCACAATTGAGTGATTTATAACTGAGCTAAATTTGCAGTATTTTTGCACTATACCTTCTATGTGGTAAATTATACACAGCCAAATCTGATACAGTGCGCCGGGTACCATTCAGTCACTGGCTCCATGAATCAAACAAAGCTTTGCTTACAAAAGAAATTCAATGCCACAGGGATTAGATACATACAAATTAAAGCCCAGGTACCCGGTACTTACAAAAAGCAACCAAATTACACTCAAAATATCACAGTCTGATTTTCATTTTTACTGATGGTAGAATGAAAGAGACAATAACATGTTTCACAGAAACGTTTTCTTAAATCTGGAATCTATCAGAGCTGATTGTCGTACTTTTATATCTGTATTTGTTATTATCTGCAATCTAACTCTGCTTTTTCTCAATAACTAGATGCCAAACAAGGGTATAATGTTGACGGATACGCTTACTATTAACGAAGTATCTTTCTCAGAACATTCAAGGTAAAATACGTCTACCGCGTACGTACAGATTAACTAAACAACCCATTTTGACCTTTAGCAAGTGAGCTCATAAAGAAATTAATAGTGAAACATCTGATTGATATTAAAACTAGCCACATAAAGAAAATGACAAAAATTGCCAATAAAAAACATGCGACATGTCCCAAATGAGGACAGACTTTTTGTTAAGGTCATTTGACATTTCATTATGAAGCAAGTTTTCTTTCTAAAATTTAAAACATAGCCATTGTGTCTTAGTGGATATGTTTTCTCTTTTTGTATTCATACAATAAAACACAGGCATTAAAATAAAACCCAACAGGGTATAAGAAACAAATTATTGTCTCCTTTAAGTCTACAAGAAGTGCTTGTATTTAAAAACAAGAATTCAATTCAAGTAATGCTCCAAGTTGCAAGGGACTGTGCCTTCAGTATAAGACAGACAAGGAGAGGAAAGACACAAGTAACAATTCTGCTCATCCTAGCTTATCGTAGATATATCAAACTCATAATAATCCGACAGCCATACTCAAAACATCATAAAACAATAATATTTTGCTATGAGATTGTATCAATATTGCACAATATATCCTGATACATAAATTATGCGTGTAATCACTACAATAATGACATATATGTAATCTGTACTGAGTATATGTTATAATATATGACATATGTGTTTTTCTTTCTGCAATGTTTTTTTTTTTTTTATATCATGTAACAGTGCTAATCCAAAGGTCTCTATCAAAAATGGAAAATTACAATGATTAGATTTTAGTTCAGTAACTTCGAACAATCCTGACATAAAAATTTCAGTCATTAAAAATGTGAATTATATCAAATTTGGGTAAGTAACTCAATAGCACCAAAAAAATGTCATTCGTCTTCTATTTCATTATCAGTGCATGATAAACATTTCTATGCCTATATTTGTCTTTTACAGACTTTTTTATTTTCAAGTGATCACTTTTCCATATGAGTGATAGATTCCCTACTTATAATCAATGGATTTCACAAACATGCATTTGGCAGTACATAGCTTGGGCTACAAATTAAACATCTCCTTTGGCAGTTTATACATTAAACTACTGCAAATTGGATAAATTTTGCGTGACAAAAATTTCCGAATGGTGAGGAGACAGACTTACTCTTAAAATAAAAATTCTCTAACAGTAAATCTTTAAGAAACGAACCCTTTGCAAGATTTTACATTTAGCGAAGTTTCGCAAGATTTTACATTTAGCGAAGTTTCGCAAAATTTTACATTAGCGAAGTGGGAAATTCGCAAAAATAGTGAAAAATCAAATAATCACAAATATCACCCAATCTACAGTAATAAATTTCTGCTCTTTTCTTATTATCATTTCATTGTACATTTCCAACATCTTTCGTTACTTTATATAGATTTAATTAACACAGCCATACTTAGCTTTGACCTTTCTTTCAACATTATAAGAAGTTAATACATGCGCATTATTTCTTTTTATATCAATGAATTTTGCTAAAAAAATCTGGCTAAGATTGAAACCATTGTCTTTAATCCACCAAAATATTAAACCAATTTGTTTGGTCATTTCTTTTTAAAACAAATACCTTAATACCGATTTCAATTATTTCTGAAAAATCACTCATTTAACGGAAAAATTGATGATAATAAAAAATGTTTGTAATAATCATTAAAAAGGGTAGCACTTATTTTATAATTTGACTAGCTGATTGTATACATGTAACACTTTTTGACAGATTTCAATAAATCCAAGTCATCCCCCTAGCACAACCTTTTTTTTTATTCAAATATATTAAATATTTCATTCACTTTTCTCATTATAACACAATTACTCCTTATGAATATGTATGACTGAATATTATAATGAGTTCTGATGCTATTACACATATAATGAATATGCATTAAGTGTTGTTGGAATGATGCAAATAAATTACATAACAATATTTATTATATTCATACTATACTTAAGCTTTATGTTAAATAAATGAATAGCAAAATATCTTCTCTTTGCTGATATTCTGTCCTCTTGTTCTTCATGTAAGTAGTGGTTACTTCCCTTTATTCCTTATCTAGTAAAGTTACTCCCCTTTGCTATTTATCCTGCAAGTTTCTTCCCTTTGTTCTTTATCATACTAGTTACTCCTCTTTGCTTAATGTCCTGCTAATTACTTCCCTTGTTCCCTAGTACGTGAGGGCGCATCTTCCATCAATTTTTATGAAGTTATGCAGAGTTACTTCCCTTTTTAAAGATTTCAGAAAGAGGCTCCTCTCTGCACATAGCTTCATACAAATTTCAAGATTTATCCAATCACAAATGCTTAAACTGTTCACCAGCTCGGTAAATATATCTCACATCAAATGGAACTGTGGAGTTTGAAATTCAAACACTTCTTGTGATCGGGTTATTGCAAATAAGTCAAACATGGATGAGAAGTGACAACATATAACACGCAATATATAAACTCTTGCTGTTACAGAAGAATTTTACAGTCTGTCAATAGATTAAATTGGCACCTGCTTTCTTCTTGCCAGTTTGGATCTGAAATATAGATAAGTTTCCTGTGAGATGAAACACCTGAAAAATACCTGTGTATAGAAGTAGCCAAAAAAGTCTTATTTATTGTAAATTGGGTAATTTTCGTGTTTCAAAAATTTCACGAATTGTGACCAGACAGACTTATTCGAGATTTTTTAATTTGCAAATGGAGAGAGAATTCTCTATTACTGTAAATTATGTGATTTTTGTGTTGATTTAATTTTCGCTAATTTCCCACACAAAAGATTCATTTTACATAGACTTACTGTCAGAGAGTTCTCCTTTCAAATATTTAGAGAGTTTGTAAATAAATCTGTACACCCACAATTAGCAAAATTTTTGTTACACCAAAATAACCCAATTTACAGTTCACAAAAATTCATAAGCCGTCTGGAAGAAGAAATTATAAAACACAACTGTCATCCTGATTCTTCCGTAGGTCGTTAAACTTACTACAGGTCTGCCGTATAAATCGAGTCATCAAATTTTCCCCGAAGAACATAAATTCATTAAAAAAATTGTATTTTCTCATCAGTATTGAACTGAACTTTAGTTATCAAAAATAAAGTGCTTACTAAATTGCCCAGTCAGTAGAATTTATAAAATTATCATCAGAGTTCAGTTATGAAATGCTTACCTTAGAACTGTAAGACTAGGATTTATCGTGTAAAATCAGCCGTGAAAATCTTACCTAATCTGGCCAGCCAGTAGAGGATTTATAGCATAAAGCCAGTCATGGAATTCTTTATCATCTGGGGTCTGTAGAAGAAATCCTCTGTATCTAGTCAATACAGAAAACGTGTTCCTCGCCTGAAAACACGTAATTCACATGTAAGCCAAGCCTTGCCAAGCTAAAATTGATTAAACTACATGTAGATTTAAATTTGAAAGCTTGAGATGCCTTTTCTGTAAACTGGCAAATTTTCACATAACAAAAATGTTATGAATTTCTACGGTATGAATTATTCATGAGCAAATCTCAGAGAAAATCTTAACAATAAAACCCAGTTGAAAGTGATGAGACAGTATGCCATAGAAATCTTATATTTCAAACTTTTTGTAAATTGTAAAGAAAGGTTAACTGTAAACTTGAAGCTGGCTAGATAACAAGAAATATTCAGAATATCATTTTATTAAAGTGGCATATACAAATGTACATGTACGTACTTTAAGCAGGGATTGTTGGTCTTCACTGTATTCAATCTGTGCTGTAGCGAGGTTAATCACTCCGCGCTCCATGGGATCCTTATCAGAGTTGTAGATAAACACAAATGGACGTCGCACAACCTTCAAAATATGAACATTGGATTTAAATACAAGTATGTTTCAGAGGAAATAATCATACTTTATCTTTCTTGTCTATTACAAAATGTGTGCCTTGAAATCCGTATCCATTTATACATGCATATAACATGCGTAATGCAATTTCTAAACCAATGAGTTAATTCTGTAAAGTAAAAGTCTTTGAATTGCCGTTGGTTATTTCTTGATTTCCCAATTTTATATTTATTCCTGCAAACCGAGCAATCTATTAATTTGATATACAATCATTGTTTGTTTGATACGTATTCTGCAAGGCAAAAAGCTGCATTCACGAAAATTTAAAGCGAAAATAAAAACCTGCAAGAACGACTTTTACAGTATTGCTAAATGGTCTGCATTATTGGACAACTGAGAAGTTCTAAAGCAGTCTCTGCACGATAATACGAACTTTAAATGTTGCAGAAATGTAAAATAAAAAAGATTAAAGAATGTACTACATACCACCCATTTTCTGATCCACCCATTGGATTTCTCATCCAGGAAGTTCAAATAACCTTTCCTTGCCACTACAGGACTGACCCTGACCTCCTCAACATCAGGTGCAAATACTATAATATCTTGGTCCAATCGTATACTCTTGATCGGTAATGTTAGTTTACGTTCCGCTCCCTCGGATGCACCGGATGTAGTTGAATTAGTGAGATTATCGGAGGATTTAGACGCTTTTACTAGTGCTTCCGAGTTCATCGACCTGAAATACACAGGGGTCAAAAGTGTAAAAAGGAGTTTCAGTTTCGCTCAGTGCAAACACATTGAACAGTGCATTTTTTAGCAATTCACTACAGCAATAAAGTAAATGTCCTATATAACGAATCCAGATACAGTATTATCCCGGATAATTATAAAGAACAAACTTTGTAAGCCTGATTTGATTCTGCAAATATGAAAATGCTTTATGGATATAACAAACTCCAGATAAAATGAACAAAATTATATGGTCCCAAGGAGCTCGTTTTATCCAGAGTTTACTGTATTGCTGTTTTAATTTTAATTGTCTGTAAACATTTTAAATAATCTTCCCACAAGCAATTATAGCCAACCCTTCAGTAAAACATCCCAAAACTAATTTCTGGCAAATCCCTTGTTGCTATAACTGTTACAAGATCTACAAATAATACTGTGGGATTGTTACCAATTTTATTAAAATTCATCCATTTCAAATTTTAACCTTATATAATTGATAAGAACTCTCTGGCATGCTACGTATTTTATCAATTTCTATAATATAATATGGTGCAACCTTCCTGATCAAAACTGCATTCTGTACTTAACAACTTTGAAATGCAACCTTTTTAATATGCCATAGATTTTGAGCAGCGAGTAGAATTGCTAATTTTACAATGATTAAAACATCATGTTTTGATTGAATTATGCTTGGATTTTGTAAATGAACTTGATAAATAAAACCAAAGAAACGGCAAAAAGCATGATGTTCAATCTTTAATTTTCAAAATTACACTTGCAACTAGAGATTGTTTTTCACAAAAAAACTTGTCTCCCCCCTTATGACCTTGACCTTTGAGTTAGTGACCCCAAATTATAACGAGAAATTGACCAACGGTCACTGTGACCTTGACCTTTGAACTACTGACCCCAAAAACAATAGGGATCATCTGCTCAATAAGACCAATCATCCTATGAAGTTTGAGGTCTGTAGGTCTAAAGGAACTCTAGTTATCATCCGGAAACGAGAAATTGACAAGCGGTCAGTATGACCTTGACCTTTGACCTACTGACCCCAAAAACAATAGGGATCATCAGCTCTATAAGACCAATCATCCTATGAAGTTTGAGGGCTGTAGGTCAAAAGGAACTCTAGTTATCATCCGGAAACGAGAATTGACCAACGGTCACGTGACCTTGACCTTTGAACTACTGACCCCAAAAACAATAGGGATCATCTGCTCAATAAGACCATTCATCCTATGAAGTTTGAGAGCTGTAGGTCAAAAGGAACTCTAGTTATCGTCCGGAACGAAGAATGGACGGACGGACTGACGGACTCCCCCAGTTTGAGGGTTGTAGGTCAAAAGGAACTCTAGTTATCATCCGGAAATGAGAAATTGACCAACGGTCACTGTGACCTTGACCTTTGACCTACTGACCCCAAAAAACAATAGGGATCATCTGCTCTATAAGACCAATCATCCTATGAAGTTTGAGGTCTGTAGGTCTAAAGGAACTCTAGTTATCATCCGGAAACGAGAAATTGACCAACGGTCAGTGTGACCTTGACCTTTGACCTACTGACCCCAAAAACAATAGGGATCATCAGCTCTATAAGACCAATCATCCTATGAAGTTTGAGGGCTGTAGGTCAAAAGGAACTCTAGTTATCATCCGGAACGAGAAATTGACCAACGGTCACTGTGACCTTGACCTTTGAACTACTGACCCCAAAAACAATAGGGTCATCTGCTCAATAAGACCATTCATCCTATGAAGTTTGAGAGCTGTAGGTCAAAAGGAACTCTAGTTATCGTCCGGAAACGAAGAATGGACGGACGGACTGACGGACTGACGGACGGACGGACTGACGGACAGGGCAAAAACAATATGTCTCCCCCCGAGGTGGGGGAGACATAATTACGGCAAAATACCTGTCAAATGCCTGGTTGCATTTCTACAGTTGATAAGACTAAGTGTAGTACAGATGTGCATTTCAACAGGAACGTGTGACAAATAAAACACTTACTTTGTCATGTCTGAGGCAGAGGAGACCATACTGGACATCATGGACTCGCTATTAGCTGTAGAATCACTGTCTGTAGATGATACCGAGCTAATCACAGATTCTGTCATTGGTGTCTATAAACAGAAACAAGACCAATGAAACGTACATCATTATCTACTACTATTTCTGTAACCCTCAGCATGCTGGTGGTAAATGACTCAGCCTCTGCAACCAGTGCAGATCATGATCAGTCTGTACATGCGTGAAGTCTGATCATGATCTACACTGTTTGCTATTCAGTCTGTAATGTTTCAGTAATATCCCTTTGAACAACTAAGCATACTGTCTGAATTAATTGGTAGATAAACCCATTTTACAAAATTTAACTACATACCCTATAAGGCATACAGTCATGTTTATTTTAAATTTTGGGACCAGTCTAAACCATGTCCTGACTGCATATAAATTCTGTGCAATCTGAATCATCCACACCTTTGCCATCCATCAGGTATTTTTTCCTCAGCATCGCTGAGTACTATATACAGTAGCATTGAAATAAAAGAAGGAAAAGCCCATACAATAGAAAAACGGCTCTGTAACTGTTGAAAATGCATAATAAACAGTAAAATATGTTTATATCATTATGCTGCAAAAATGTATAGTGTACCCGAACATATATTTTTGTTTCAAAGTATTAAAATCAAATTGAACTCTAAATGGCTCACATACCCCTTCACACACAGTTTTAAGCTAACAAATTAGCCTTATCCAAAACTTGGCAAAACAAATGTTTATGGGTTTATTTAATATATACGTGTACTCTGTTACCTTCAATGATGGTGGGTTTGGCGGCAGACGACCCTGTAATATTAAACGCAGACATTTCGCAACTAATTCCTTCTCTGGTTCCCCGTTGGTCTGGAAACTAAAATAACTATTGTCTCTCCTTAAAGCAAACTTGTTCTTCTCTGTGGTATCATCTTCCTTCTCGGTCACTATTTCATCCAATTTCTCTTTGAATTCTTCCGCTTTTTCTAGTTTAGCTTGTGCTTTTTTAGTCATATTTGTCACTTCTTTGTCCATTTTACTCAGTTCTTGAGTCTTGTTTTGTTCAGCAAGTTTTTCACGTAACAAAAGTACATGTCGGCATTTTTCAACCTGTGAATTTCAAAATGCAAGTTTAAGGTCATACATTTTTACTCAATTTATACATCCATTTCCATTACAGTAATACTGAATTTGAACTTAAGCAGAAAGAAGGGATTAGACAAGTGTCAACAATATTTTAATAAACACACATTTACTTTTACCGGTAAATTATTCTTTTGGGCGTTAATGACGATGACTTTAAGATTCGGGTGCTATTAGACAAAGTTAACACTGAAAGTTCTATTAACACTGGGTAATAAAACATTATGTGGTCTTTTGTGATAAAAGTTGTACAGAACAACTATTTCTATTTAATTATACAGAAACATTGACACATTTCTCTTTGACTGAAAAGCGATATCCCATTCACTGTTGTAAAATCCATGTCCATTTGCAGATTCTGTAAACACTGCAAATACAGAAAGTTACTGTATGAAACTCACCATTTCAAGTCTGGTTAACTTTTCTAACTCCCATTGATGATCAATGAGCAGTGAATCGCCTCTGGGACGCCAACCATTCAAATTTTCTTCTCCTCGGACGTAAGTTGACGACGTATCCAATACGCGGCGTTGTCGCCTCTGAACACCTGTTGGTTTAATAGATTTAACATTTAATATTTACATCAGAAGTGACGTTAAGCTTGCATGCCAGCGCAGATGTACCATGGCGCAGTGGTAGCACATTTACCTCAAGAATGGAGGTTCCGTGTTCGATCACAGCCATTAAAACCGTGATTTCTTTTGAACTAGGCTGTTTCCTCTACAAACTTGACCCCTTACCTCGCTGATTACCTCTGCCTTTGTTACCGATGTAGATCATGATCTAAATACATAGTCAAGCAGTCTGGTCAGGATCTACACTGCTTGTTATTCGGTCAGTAAACTTTAAGTGAGAATCCTTTGTAAAAATTAAAGGTCCTGCCCAAATTGAAACTAGAACTATCACTGAAGGTGATGAATACCCCCCGAACACCCCACTGACACAGTATTTAAAATTTATGTAATATTTGATGCTTTGATTATTGGACCTGCACAACTTAAGGCTTCTGTGAAGTATAATTAAATTTTGACCAGCGGGTTTGGAGATTAAAAACGCACAAGATTTTACTACCTCGAGCCCTAGCTGTGACCTTTGATCTAGTGACCCGAAACATGGACCATGCACAACTAGGCATGGTGCTTATCACTTCTATGAAGTATCATTAAATTCTGACCAGGGGTTTTGGAGATTTAGCGTCCACAAGATTTTACTATCCCGAGCCCCTGTGACCTTGACCTTTGACCTAGAGACCAGAAACATGGACCATGCACAACTTGACATTGTACTTATCACTTGTGTGAAGTATCATTAAATTCTGACCAGGGGTATTGGAGATCTAGTGTCCACAAGATTCCGTCTACAGACGGACGGACAGACGGACAGACAAGCTGAATCCAGTATACCCCCCTAACACTTTGTGGGGGTATAAAAATATTAAATAGAAAAAAGTCTATTTTGGAAAATAAGACAAGTTTTCTAATTCCAACTTTGCTATTTAAATGATAACTTCAGCAGTTGTTGACCAATGTTATCTACAGCAACATCTGTATCTATTGACAATTTTCAAAAAAACATTTTTACTTGAGTCACACTATCGAAGAAATGGATGAATTAATCAGTTGAAGTATACATTGAGGTTACCTGTCTGAGCAGGTAAAGTAAACATAGGTATTAATTAACATTGTTACTTCACAGATATTTATTACTTAACCACAGTACAATGCAGAAATCAAAAATTGTTGTTGATGCATATTCTCTTTTAAAAATATTTCCCATGCTCATTGAAAAGCTACAATTAGTTTTTCTACATGTATAAATGTTTAGCCTTTACGACATGATATTCCAGCAAAATCAACAAAACAAAACTCAGCATTATAATTGCATACATGTCAACAAACTTCTCAAAACTATCACACTAACACTAAACAAGCAACAGAAGAACAAACTGTGATGGCATTAATGCATGTGTGAATTAACTGATACTGTTCATATTGTACTTGTAAAATAATAGTCCTAGTTACTTATACATGTATTTGGCGTGATTTCTGTTTTAACTGCTATCCCTTACCATGTTAATACCCAGTGATTCTACCTTAATGACCAATGCTGATCATCATCAGCATGCAAATCCATGTTGTCTGTTTATGATCTGCACTCTTAGCTATTCAGATGGTAAAGTTGTATTTTAGAGTCTTATCGATGATACCGGATAATCCAAATGAACCGTTAGTTATTTTAGGTTCCGGAGAATAGTGCTAGATACAGAATGTGTCCCATTCCAGAGACACCCTCTGGTTCTTTAATATACTAAATTTTACTGCATCGATATATAGGACATCTGTTTTAGGTCTTATTTGAAAGACCATTGGTTATGTTAGTGGAAGAGCAGGGGTACGAACCTGTGATCCAGTCTAGCGTGTTAACCACTAGACCACAGTAAAGTTTTAATGAGCACAGCGTTATATACAATGTAGTTAATGGTACAATCCCAACTGATAGATGTGCGAGTATATATTAGAAATTCACTATAATGACAAATATATTTAAAAACAATTCAAATAAACACAGCAGACATGCTTTTGTGATTTAAATCTACAACTACGCAGCTGCTGACGTAAGAGATAAGCGTAAATGTTTCCACAAACCTGGACTACCTGACTCCGACATCTGGCGTAGGTACATCTCATATATCCCGCTCACACGGTTACAGTCCGACGATTTGGACCCACTGCCGAAGAAGCTTCTTATTGACCTGAAATTATTTCTGTACTCAGAAACAAAATAAAACGGGACAATGATTAAAATAGCTGTAAACAAACCATTTGTTTTAGCCCATGCACAGATTTTTTAATTACTCACTTTTCGTTTACACTCAGTAAAAGTAACGTCTCTGAACAGGTGAATTGTATCTCTACCTGTTGGATCATTAGTGGATTTCTATATGATTGTGGCAAGAGAGTGAAGTTTTGGCTACTCAATAGTATTACAGGAGCGGAGGGAGGGTCTAGAGTTCGATCCCCATCGGTGCCATAGTAGTAGTGTCCTTAGGCAAGAAACTTGATTCCACACCTGTGTTTTTCTCATTGTGGAATGGGTCTCGAGAGTAATGAATGTAAACAGTAAGAACGTGTTTCGTAATTAAGAATAAATAAGTTAAAATCACCAGTTTATTTTGCACTGGTAAAAATTCTTGCTATTACCGGACACAACTACAGAGAGTCACAGGTACATTCAGACACTATTGAAACTGTTTCTACATTAAAAAGGAAAACAAACTGTATGAAAAAAAAGTTGGTTACTTAATAAAAAAGAATATTGGAAAAAGTTTTAATTCAGAGGTTATTCAAAGTTATAAGTTTCAACATTTTAGAAAACAAACTAAAGAGTATTAAAATTTTGTTGGTTATGTTAGCACGAGTGTCCTTAGGCAAAGACACTGGTGTGTCACACATGCCCAAGCTTTAAAAGGGTGGCAACAACAAAACACTCGCTGCTCTCCTTGTGCGAATGTGGTGACACCTGGAATGGGTGTTCGAGTGATTCAATATGCTTCGAAAGCTTTGTTCATAATCGAACTAACATAAATTTATATAAACTATAAATGCTGTACGTGCACATACTTGGATGCTGATATTTTGGTATCTCTTGAATGTATGACCATACAGAGATCTTTTGTAACACATGCTGGCTGAGGGCTGTTATCAACCTGGAAAAAAAAAAAGCGTGCTCTATTACACATACATTTGAGCTTTCGTTAAGCAGCCATTCTAGTTACAACAACACCAATGGTCATAACAAGAGGCTGCGTAACGTTAATTTATTGATTACTGTAAATTGGTCAATTTTGGTGTGAAGAAAATTTCGCAATTTGTGATCAGACAGACTTATGTGCAAATTTTAAACTTCCAAATATATATGATATGAATCTTTTGTAGTGGGAAATTCATGAAAATAGTGAAAATTTAATAATCGCGAACATAAACCAATTTACACTTTTAACCCCCACTATTAGCTGGTCAGAAGTGATTCTGCGTTCACTATCAGTGTAAATCATGATCTGCACTGATCTCAGAGTCTATTCAGCCTGTAAATTTCCCTACGGCCAACTAATCATACAGTCTAAGCTGAAAGATAGACCAGCCCATTAAAGAAACTATACAGGATCAAGGCTAAAGGTGACTGCTTAGCATTTAATGACAGAGCTTCTACAAGAAAGATGGACTGCTTAAACTATACACAGATTGAAAATAAAGTTACACACAAGAGCTATTTTCATCAAGTATAGTACTGTAGAAAAATAGTAGATAAAAATGTCAAGAAGAGTGTCCAGTTAAATAATTAAACAAGAAGGTTTAACTGTGTGTGTTACTGTACCTCCAGATATGCAGACAGTGTAAGGTATATTCTCTCTCCCGATGCCGTGACCCGGTTTAGAAGAGGCGAATTGTGCAATGAACTATCCCATGCTGCCTCGAAACGAAAGAACACCCGATCATCAGTCGGCTGTTGTATATAACATGCAGGGAATAGGCCAAGAGATAAAACTGTGTGTTCCGTGTCATAATCTCTGAAATCTGGGGTGGTTCTTATACGGCCTGAAAAAAAACATGAATGAAAAATTAAACAACGATCCTAATCCATCTGTAAATAAAATGTGTTGCAATTCTTGTTTTCTTGTGTACATGTTAGATTCTTACATACTACATTAAAGTTCCGCTATCAAGACCGCCCTTGATATTAAGACCAAACATTTCGGAACCAAATGACCCATTTTATAGTCAAAAGGTCGCTATAAAATGACCATTTAGATAATATTATCAAGACCACGTTATACCGGTCTGATTATGGTGGTCGTATTACCGGAACTTTACTGTACTGTGAATTGGGTAGTCTTCACAATGCCAAAATTTGTGAAATTTCTACGATATGAATTATAAGGGAGCGTGTTAATTTGCTATTAAATAAATACTTTGCTTGACCTATGAGAACATATGGAATTTGTTTGATTATCAGGCACTAATCGACTACACGTAGAAAGAAAATCATCAAAAAAGAAACAACTTTTGTTATAAAGTATTTCTCTGACGAAAAAATACCTCTTGTACATTACAAGCACCTACATCACAATCTATCTACAAGCGTTCTAAATTTAGATCAGATGACATACCAACAACAAGTTCTTTCACATCTTTCCAGAAGAAGTCCGGTCCTTGTTCATGAGTAATAGTGATGGCTAATCTCCTTTGTATACCCTGATGTAACATGTACGTTCCCGAACAAGGCATATCATCACTGTGGTCAACAACCGCTGGTACATATCTGTGACAGAGGCAAATAGTTTATTTGTAAGAATAATGTGTGCTTAGCAACATATATTACATGTATGTTTCAGAATATGATAAACATGTACTATCAAATGCATGAACCTATTTATATACGACTTACTTCCACAGAACTTAGGCAGGGATGCAAGAAACAAGGACAAATAAAATTCTCTCACTTGTTTCCACTGACCAAATAGTGATTTTCACTAGCCAGTACCACCTTATATTACCTGTCTCTTCTCACATACCAAAATAATGCACTTATTCCTGAATTAATCATTTAATATGTTCCATTTTGTAATTATCAATATCGTATAGCCGCCTAAATGGGAGCGTAAGGTGTCTGCTACTCATCCCGGAGATTGTGGGTTTGAGTCCCACAGGGGTCATGAACGTTTCTCCTTTATATGATACTAGTACTGGTTTTTCCAGGAAGTGGACTTGAGAGTGACTCGATAAGCTTCAAGCTTTCTTCACAATCAAGCTAAAACAAGTTAGTATAAACTAATTACACACAACACTGGTATGCATGTATCCATTACTTACTCTCCGTTTGGAGCCAGCTCACAAATCTCAAACCAGACTAGAAGGTCGTATCTTGAATGTACATGACTTGAACTGAAACAGAACATGGTATATTTACTAACATGCTTCACATACAGTCTATTTAGGATAATATGACAGTGATGTAACAGCAGAGTCCAAAATTAGTGTGTAAATCTGTTTGATAATACAAGGAGTAATACTTTTCCAGAATGTATGATGTACCTTTATATTCAATGTTTGTAAAGTTTTGTGTATGCATATATCTATACATCACTTTCGCATTACCCTGAATGAACTGTAGCACATTATAGTTATCCTACATGGCAGTTAATCATATGTATACTGTATATTCATCCATTCCAGTCAGCGTTACTCCAAACTCTGACTATTCATATTTTTCTACATGTTAAAATGTCTTCCTTCAATAATTAAAACTGAATCTTTATATTTTTTATTTCTGAAAATTTGTACTAGATCTATTTCTGCAGTTATATTATCAATACTTAGTGAAGCATTTATAGTTTTAATACTAATTGAACTTTGACCTAGTGACCTGAAAATACACGTAAACAGGGTTCATCTACCTTACTTTGCCAAATTGATGTGCCTATATATTTTGATGATGATTGGTCAATGCTTTGACTGATGATGAAAATGCTGTTCTATCAATACCTTTGCTACAGCAAGATTGAATGCAAATGCTTTACCAGGTAGGAAGTAACAAAATATATTTAGGGGATTAAAATATATATATTATTACATAGAGATATATATCATGTGCATGCAAATTAAATACAGCAAAACTTCGATAACTTGAGGTCTATTATTTATTATTATTAAACCTTTTTAAAATTTTTTCCTAAAGTCTGGTTACTTTGAAGCTACTTGATATTGCTACATGACTGTACATGATTCAGGCAAGCATTTTGTAGTTGTTGAATAAATTATGTCTGTTATATCAAACACTTCATCAAATAGACTGCAGAGCAGACGGAAAAACATACAATGAATTGTCACTTTGGCAACTATGGCAAGCTACCCCTTAGTGAGCTTGACAAAAATCAAACCTTTGGACCATAACCACCAGTAATCAATTTATGAGTTAACAAAATATGCGAACTATAATAGAAAAAGACAATACAGAGTCTTCGTGTCAACACGATTGTGGAGTTACTGATGCTCAAGTTATCAAAGTTCCACTGTACACAGCAAAAATATAATGCACAGTCTTACATTGGAAGGGTCTACAGTTCATGCAGTACTGTAAACTGGGTAATTTTCGCATGATGAAAATTTTGCAATTTGTGAGCGGACAGATTGAATATTCACGAATCTTTAATTTCTTGAAAGGAGAATTCTCTCATGGTAAATCTATGTGAAATGAATCTTTCGTGAGATTTGTAAATTAGCTAGTGGGAAATTCATGAAAAGAGAAATTTAAATCTTTGCGAACATTACCCAGTTTACGGTATATGATAGGAGAAATATAAAGTTATTTTTACTCTTCTTCTTCAGTGCTCCTAATCAGTAATGTTAAAACAACATGTAACTTCAACAAACATCTAAAATCTAAAGGGTTGTTTTAAATGTTGAAGAACAAACATTATTATTCGCTATAACTATTCATTATAATTGTTCATTATTATAAATATATTTGGTGGCGCCACCTTGCCACAGTAATAGCGTGTTTGCCTCAGTATCATATGGTCATAAGTTCGATCCCTACCATAGCAATGTCGGTAGTGTCCTTAGGCAAGACACAAATAATTTCACATTGCCTCCTTCTCTGTCTTCGAGATTATTTCCATCTGGAGTGAGTCTCGAGAGTGATTAATCTAAGTTGTACCAATTTGTTTTGCAATTCGGAATAAGTATGTTAGTATACAAAAAAAACACTTTATAATTGTTAATCTCCATGCATAGAGGAACTAATATAACCTTAACACATCTATATTTAAAAAAAGGAAGTGAACAATTGTATTGCCATGAACCTCAAATTAATCTTAGTGAGTAAATCTGTGAGTGGAAGAAAAAGGACAAAAGTAATAATCTTTGTCATTTATTTTGTACAAGATGGAAAACTGAACTAGCAGTCAGTAAGTATAGTAACAAAAATCGATGAAGTAAAAAAATGTTCAGTTAGATTTTCGAAACATCCATTTATTTTCTGGATAATGTGTAGATGAATGGTTCAGCTTGAAATAGAGGTCAGACACGACGTATGTTTGGCCAAGGATTCAAGCCTGGGAGCAAACTCAAATGTCTACTAAACATTTTACTGCCGATCTCAATCTCAAATTTTTTATGAGGAAATGATCAAATAGAACAATTTTCATGTATTTCAGAGCAAATAAGGCAAATTAAAATAATACTGAAAAAAACCGGCCGACTGACTGACTAACCTAAATGTCTTTGGCAAAGATATCAGAAACACACATTTTTGTTTGTTTGGCCTAACCACTAAACCATACAGAACAGCCATAAGCTGTAGATGTTAGAAACCAACAAACCATCAGTATTAGCATGATTAGTAAGTATTCTACAGGCTGTTATATCACTACATGATTTATTTTATCAGTCTGTTCTGGGCTACACCGTCTGAAAACCAATGTCTTGACCTTACTGTGACTGTGCACAGATATCACTCTGTCTTGTCACTATGAAAGATGTTTATAAACAATATATATAGGTACTTTTACATTAATGTCACACACAATCACTGAAAATTGTAAGGAAAGCTCCATATCAGAAATCTATACAGAATTCTATACAAAAATCATACAGTCCTGTCACAATGCATTACAGTTTAGTATGTATTTTAGTTTTATCATCCACACATTCTCTGCACAAGTAACTGAATTAGATCAGAATGTATAAGATTCACAGATAGACAGACAGTGATCCGTACTATTGCAAAGTTTCAGTACTGGTTTCCACACAGTGAGGCCCATTTCATTCAATATACCGAGGGTTGACCACAAAACTGTTGCAAATCCTTCTTTATCTCATATAAATTACTGCAGTTTTGTGGTCAACCCTCGCTAACTATGTCATCAATTTTGCTTACTCATCTCCTTTAGCCTTGCTGATGTCCATTATAAGTTTACTTGGACTTTTGAACTTTTCTTTCCATTTCTCCCTGGTTGTAGGAAAATATACAATACAACAAATATACATAGATAATTCACAATACAACATGAATGCAAAATAAGTACAGATGAAAGCGGTAAAATCATTTATACAAATAAAATCTGAAAACAAAAGCTATGTTTTAAAACTCGGCTCACAACATTTTTCTTCCCTTCTTTAAAAAAACATCCTTTCACATTATCTCCACAGATTTTAAACTTTTAAAATGCTACAGGCAGGTTAGGCTGTACTGGGAAAGTGCTCGGAAGAAGAAAGGCCCTTATTAAGGCCCTTAGAAAAACCCTTATAAATGCCTACGTTGATACATGATGTCCCTTGGTATCTGGGAGAGAATCAAAGCTACAACATACATGTTTGTCGACTGCTTGCTAATATAGTGACTGAGGGAAGAAAGGATGTATCAATAACAACAGAATCAAAACAAGTAAACAGACAAGTAAACCAAAAATCAATACAAAAATCTCTTTATAGATTAAACAAACTACAGATTTGATATCACCAACAGAGACTAATAATCACTTATACTTTAGTAACTGTTCTTTTCCATCATAGATCAATTAAGCATGTGACCATATGCAAGTGGTGGGTTTTCGAAAGTTGGCAGTTGACATAAAAAAAGCCAAAAACTTACTGAATCCAAATATCTGTATGCTTTTGGAATGTCTATGGAAATCTTTGTCATGAAAATGGTCAACACTAATTAAAACACCAAACTGTTATATTTATTGACAATATCTCTTGAAACATAGCTGATTTTCAAAATGAGTATAAATATGCATACTACCTGTGTGTGAATGGTATGTCACAAGCCACATTATGTCATAGCACAAGATTTAACGTGTTTTAATACATGTACACCATACTATGAATTTTGCATTTACACTGTATGGAGAAAGTTCATTGATTTAGGTTCTACTTTACAAAAGTAACAAAACAGAAAATGATCACAATACCAAGAATAGAAATAAAATCCAGTAAACTTTTCATTTACATTTACAACATGAAGTGACTGTGGAATTACACCAGTAGCCGAGCATTCTTACCTTGGTGGTGTAATAACACCAAACTTTGGTGATGGGACTGGTTTAGATATCGGAAGCATAAGTGGAAAATGCTTCTTTGAAGACTGTCTTCTTACACTGCAATGAAAAAACCTTTTGTGTACAGAGATAAATAAGGTTCTATTGTTACAGTATACAAATGTACTTAATTCATAGAATACATTATATTTCTCTTTGTGCAGTAAATAATTGAACATTTTAACAAATTAGGCTGCAGTAACATGCTAAAAAAAGTTGCTTTTTACTATGAAATCAGTATTTAAAAAAAAAAAAAAAAAATTGGGTGGGGGGATGGGGGGTGTAAATGCTCACTTCAAAACAGTCTGTTCTGTTATTTACAGGTGGGCAGTTTACCTAACTGTCATTCCTGGGAAGAACAAGTACTAGACCTATATCATCTGTAAAAAATGGTCATCTCTCACAGTTACATACAGAGACATGGTCGGTACAGAGGCTTGAACCAATGTCTGCTGAAACATGCAGAAACATCTGTGACTTTTATGAACTGCTTTCAAAGTGTTTACTTACAATGGTTGTTTGGAGTCCTTGGCCTGCTCATGTAGAGGGTGTTGCTGGTAATGTCCAAACACTTCAAACACAACCGGCTGGTTTTTTATATAGTCTATAAATGACTTGGTTACATTCACAGTAAACTGAAAAGTACGGTGAAACCTGTGTTACATGATCATCTCAAGCAGTCCATACTGACATGTTCCAACTTATCACTTTTATATTACATACACCTGTATTAACAGTTATCTACTTAACGTGTCCACCTTTGGCTGACTGTTAAAGAAAGGTTTAACTGTACACTCCAAAGAGCTGTCCAATTTTGACTATAATTCCCTTATTCTTGGAAATACAGGTGAACCAGACTAAATGGTTATTTGATTTAAGTAGCTACTTGCCTATGGCAGTTTCTATAGATTTAAGTAGCTATAATCATTGCCAAACAGTGAATTTTCAATAATTGATTCATAACTATACTGGCAATGTCTATTGATTTGGATAGCTACTTAACAGTCTCATTCAAACATATTTTAAAAACTTTGGTACAGTTTCACAAAAAGTTATTGATATGCTTATCCCATTAAAGAAATTAAATACACTATTTATTTGTAAAAACTGTAGGTTTTAAGCAATCATTCTTAGACTATAGTATTGCAGTTGTATTGTATTAACAAGCTGTTTCTTAACTTAACAAGTGTTCCTTGATTACTTAAAGCAGCTGACAAAAAGAAAATATTTTACGATAAACATTTGTATTCATAAAACCTTTGTTTTCCTTTAATCAATTGCCAGGTGCCAAAAGTCTTTTGATACCAGTCGCTAGTTGGAATTCAGAGCACTATCATAGCTACGCTAAATTATAAACGGTACTTACATTTTGTACATGGTAGAAACCAAGCGGTGGTCCTTTACCCGTATTTTTAAGAGGTTCTGTGGAAAATGCCTCATCATGGCGATGTAAGAAACTAATAAATCAAATAAAAAAAATTAGGACTTTACTCAAAATCTTCTTCAGCAATAATGCATTAGTGCAGCAGATTCCCTTGAACTCTTATCAAAGTAAACACTGACAGCATTGTAGGCATTACTAGACTACAGTGCTGCATGGACCAGGTTTGAATCCGGCTTCTTTCTTGTAACATATCTACCAAAATTCATAAAGCATCATACCCTTTACTTTTTTTTTTAATTTTCACTTTCAGTCGCAATAAAAATATTGAAGCCGAGTCCTTTGCTGCCCTTCATAACCAGGCAACAAAGTGACAATTTTTATATTTTACAGCTAGTTTAGTTCAATGGTGATTGTTTTACATTATTTTCCATGACTTTAAATGATTTAATTTCAATAAATTGTCTCCTGTAGCTGAATTTATCATTCAACATGACATAAACATATTAAATAAAGTGAAACTGACCTTTAATTCTTTCATAAAAAATTGGAAACACAGGAAAAAAAAGTTTCTTGTTCTAACTTACTTGAATTGACAGAAGATGTCTGCGTACTCGGGAGATATCCCAGACGCCTGAAGTAATGTGACGCGGAACTGTAACGTAGATCCGATCTTTAAGTGTTTGGTAACTCAGTAACATCTATATCCGGGAATGATTCCGTGTCCTGGTCAAGTTTCTTCTCTGGGTGCTTTCATTTCTTTACAAACGAAAGAACAATTTGCCAGTTTAAAAGTAAACAAAAACAGTAAAATCAATTGTATTTTCAATATTCTGTGGAACTCTGTACGTTTAACCAGACACATATAATAGGACAAATGAAATTATTGCTATGGAAATGCGAAACAGACAGTTGATTTTGAACAAAGGGGGGGGGGGGGGGGGGGGGGGGAGCTGTCAATAGGACTGTTTTACTCTTGCCTATTTAAAACAAAACTTGACATTAAGGGCACACAAACTTTAAATAGGAATTTCTAAGTACAAATAAAAAACATTTTCACAGAAATTGTCTCCTGCTTACATAGGTCTCATGATGTTCATCAGTACTCCAACTTTCAAAGACATATCTCAAATGGTTAAATCAAAAGTGGACAAGATGAAAATTTAACTCGAGTTTCTAAAAAAAGGGCCATAATTCAAAAAAATCCTTGGCAGAATTTCTTTTTTCTGCCCATGTTTTGGGATCATGATGTTTTAAAAGTATTCCAACTTTCAATAAATCTCAAACAGTTTAGTCAGAAAGGGGACTGGTACGGAAATACCCAAGATTCTAAGTCAAAAAGGGGCCTTAATTAAAACAAATCCCTGACAGAGTTACCTTCTCTTGCCTACAGATGGGGGTAAGATGTAACATGCATTTAAAGTTCAAAGCAATTCAAAGGGTTAAGGAATAAGTATTACCCATATTAAATGTATTTTCAAGAGGGATGATTCCGTGTCACTGGTCAGAGTTATGAACTCTTGTCTGGTTAGGTATTGGTAACAGTATGTTAGTTTCAAAGCAAACAACAAATGTTTGCCAAAAGTGAGGTTACAAAAACTTAACCAACTAATACACAAATCAAAATTGGTATTTTCAACTGTACTGTAGAAAGTCATGGTAAACAAGTTGGTAACCAGACATACATATATTACTAGGACAAATGGAGGAATTACAAGGTTGCTATGGAAATGCAAAACAGACAGTTGATTTTGAAAAGGGAGCTAAAAATGTACGTACCATTTCTATCGCTGTTATCGGGAAGGGAACCTTCCCCTTCGACTATCCGCAGTTCCTCGGTCGACGATACTGGGGTCTTCTTGACAGCAGTTTGTCCCATACTTAACAACTTCTGTGAGATGGATTGCAACTGATTAACAATACATGGCATTGCTTTAGCTAACAATCCCCAGTACACATGTACTAAAAAATATACCTTAGATATTTGGGTTGCTTAAAATGACAACTTTGTAACTACCAGTCCTGCAAATTGTGTGCAGACAGACATATTTGCAAATTCTATGTTTTGCGAAAAGAAGCCCTAATTCAATTATTAGACTTTTTTGAAATTTTTGATTAGCAAAGGGCAAAATTCAATCAGAAAAATTTCAAATATAAGAACTTCACCAAACAGAAGTTAAAGTAATAGTAATTTTATATAAATTAAAACCCTTGCATATAATTCAAATTAATTATCTATGTGCGAAATTATTGAACAAAAAAACACAACACCTGATTAATAAATACAGGCAACTGGGTTTGAAAATAATTGTAGCCACCAACCAAATGACTTTTAAAATGTTCCAGCATTACATTTTAGTTATACAAATTAACTTAACTTGCAGAAAAGTTCATGTTGAAAACTGCTCATGTATTACCTACCTTTTGAAAGTACTCTTCATCATTGAAGGTAATTTTGGCATTACTAGATTGTCTAATTCCTGACCCATATTCTGGAGTATCTTCCTTATCTACAAATATGAAGTTCAACTTAAAAATTACAAGTTTAATTGAGCAAAACAGGTAACATCAAAAATCATAACAATACATGTACTTTATTCTGGGATAACTCTATTAACTTTCAACATTGGATGGTTTCATACACAAGAAAGCCATGAGTTTTTGCCTGTTTGTCTTTAGTTTCTTTCTAATTTATATGACACTTCAGTGCAAAAATTAGGAAAAAAATTCACCTAAATTGTATGAGGAATGGACGTATTTTGTTTCTATAAATGTCATTATACTTTTTTAAGATTCACAACAGGAAGATAAGCATAAAGATACATGTATAAAACAATTCTTCACAAATTATATTCAATTTATCTAACAGAAGTAACTGAGTGAAGACAATTATGTTTGTGAACAAATTTTCATCCCGTCAAATTTCCACTTCTCAAACAAACCCGGGTATATTTACCTGAGAGAACAGCCTGCACTGCCACTCGGAGAAATCCCTTCACTTCCCCTTTTTCACTAACTATAGCCACTCGATGAGTCAGATGTACCGGGTAGAACAAATTACTCAAATATACAAATGACCTGAAACAAGAATACATTATTCACTAAGGCCTGTATATCAACTAATGATTATACATCTTTTATTCAGAAAGCATGCTTGTAAAAAACTTATATATAACTGGCTCCGGGCATATCTCAAATAACGTATCGATTTTAAATTCATCCATTGCCGATTTAATACGTTTGAAATTGTTGAAAGTTCTTACCTTCCAACCAATCTAAACCATGGAAATCTGTCATAGAATGGGTCTGTACCAGTCATCGTGTCTATACGAGGGTGTTCCGGCGAGGTTGGCGAGAGCTCCGCCTCATTATTATACATTTCCCGCATCAACTCCAATCTCTGTCTACAATCAGAATAACAAACATTATACATACCCGTTTTTACTCCTGCTCATTCAAAAGTAAGTTTATCTTCAGAACGCGATAATGTAACTATATTCATTTAAAACATAATGGAGGCTTTTATTTCAGTAAACTCACCTTGGTTTTAGTTGGAATGCAGAAAATTAAAAAACTTGCAGGTTTATCAGATTTTTCAAGAGTCTGCAAACTGGGACAGCTAAGTACATGTGTACTGATAGACTGGTTCAGTTATAGGACTGTCTATACCCCACCCACTAACAACCATAAATTAAGTATTTCATAAATGGATCTGCAATTCAAGACATGAAGTTCATTTCTACAAACACATTGATACAAGAAGTTAAACAAAGTTACATTGCTAAAAAATCAAATTTTCTTCTTAACTTTATCAGAAATGTTTATAGTTTGTGTGTGTTGCAAACAGATGTATCTTCAAATTACAACAACAACTGGACAAAAAGAATAAAAGTGTTTTACACAAGTATAGACAAGAAAACATTGCAGCATTACGACACACACAATATACATTGTAACTATATTATTTCTGGACACACCTTCCCGTGGACCACTCTACATTTTCTGTCACATGACTCCTGTAAGGTACTTGTACAGTATGTACAAAGAAAAAGGCCCTATGTTTCTGACCTTTTTTTGTGTTATCCTTAAGAAAATTGTATCTTTTGAGTTATTGAAAAAGGTTAAAATATTATGTTTGGAATGAATTTCCAACAGCTTGTTTACTGTTAGCATCTCTTTGCAATATAATATTTACTGGCAATAAAAATGTAAATGGAAAAGCCCTTTTGCTTCTGTATGCATGCTCAATTTGTATGAACTCTCATTTTGCTCTGAAAGGGCATTAATAACTATCCCTATACCCAATACATGCTCATTCTGACACATCTACCTACTGCCTCATACATACGCTATTTAACTCAGCTACCACCTGCCCAATACATATTCATATCATCACTTAATATACTACTTGCTTGATACATGCAGATACTCAATTTATCGCAATCATGTTTAAATGCTTAAATCAGTTAGAATAACACTCTTTTCTTTTGTAACAGAGAAGAAATGATATTTTGTGCACTCACAATATACAATATTTATATTTAAGTACTAGCAAAGATAAATGCAGAAAAAAAGTAAGACCTAGTGTACATTATTTTCAATATGATAACTGATAAAAAAAATGAAAACTACTACAGTGCAACCTCCTCGAAAGATGCCTCCCTAGAGCAACCCCACCTCCCCACCCCCTAAAAAAACCACACATTTTCTTTCCTGTTGCATGAATTATATATGGAATTGAACTCTACACAACAAAACCTCTCTTCAACAAACACATTTCTGTGTTCTCAAGGGTGTTCACCCAAGAGAGGTTGCACTGTACTATATAACTAATGAGAAAACATAATTATTTCACCACAACTAAAATCACAACACTGCTTGAAATTGAAGGTAAAATCGTGTATGGAAACGTTTCAAAAAGCCTACAACATTCATGGACCAACCTAGACGGAATAAGGTTGATAAAATTGAAATAATTCTGGTTTCCACAGCCAGACAGGCAATGGAAGAAATCTTGTTTTGCTTCCGGTGTGTCCGGCGAAAGGTCATCATTGTAGATTTCACGCATGAGTTCCAACCGATGTCTAAAAACGTATTATCAAGTATTAGTGAAGTAATTCTTGTATTAAAAAAAAAAGCACTCACATTTATCTGACAAAGCATTAAAATATCAGTCAATGCCACTAATTCGAAAAAAAATGTCAACACCCAATCACCCCGAAAAATAATTAATCAAGACGTGAAGCAAAAATGTTATAAAAAAAATGTCATAAAAAATGTTTTCACACAACATTCAATGTATTAAAAAAACGTTACTGAAAAATTAACAGAAAAATACAGAGAAAGGCAAAAGATGAAAATTTGAAGACAAAGTTGGAAACTCATGCTTGAGATCATTCAATGATTTCAGAAGACTTAATGTTGCTATGGTAACATCTAAATTGTGTTTATACTGTTCAATTGTCAAACTAATTATAAATTGTCTACTATAAATTTCTATCCTGTAAGATAGAGAACCTTTTGTTTCTTCTAATAAATTATTTGTTTATGTACTAAACAAAATTAGATTTTCCGCCAAAATGCTTTAAGAACAAAATAAGAATCCCAACTTTGCCAATCAAATTCCATCAAAGTTGACTTGTATTGCTTCAAATGTATGTTATTGTCTGTTCTGTATTTGTTGTCACAAATAAATCTCTTTCTATTAGAATCTAATTTCTGCCTTTATTTCACTAGAAAGAAGCTATCCTTATCAAGTGCAAACAACCAGCGTGACAGTTATATATAATATAACAGTATAAAAGTATTTCATCCAAAACAAAACTGTAATGTTTGACAGTATTCTCTGCATTTCCATAATTAATGTAGGTAACAATCCATAAAATTTTACACACTTCAGTTACATATCATACTTTATTTAGGGTGTTGCCATATGTCTTATAATTTCAAATTAATAACTGGGTATAACAAGTAAAGCCATTGCTTTGCATATTTCCCTTCTCGTACTTTCTGTTCAAGTTACATTTTTACTACTTGACTTAACCTCAATTTCTTAAACTAAAACAACAATCTTTAAACTCTTTCTACGCTGACGAAATACCATGTGTTTCTTTTTTTACAGCTTCTTACATCTTTACACATCCCCTAGACCCTCTGGCAAACCAAATAATTGCAATTATGTACAAAATCCAACCTCTGTAACATCTAAGTAACCAATAAAAAAAACCCTAGTCTTTTCAGTCTCAGCGACCAATAAAAACAAGTCTTTTCAAACAACTGTTGCCATGTTTGTACATGTCCGGTAAAACTTAGATGTAAGCAGTATGAACCCACATCCTATACAGAGATAATATGAATCCATACTGTCCAAGAAACCCAGAGGTTGGATTTTGAAAAGCTTGGCAATTTTTGTAATGTTAGAAGATAAATGAAATTCTAAGTGGCATGCTTTTAAAAAATCTACCTAAGTTTTTCAAGACCCCAGAAATGTGTTGCACCATTCTTTGTATCCTGCACTTCCACGGCAACCACTGTCTTCGGGAAAGGTCGTGCAAGGTCACGTTCCTCAGACGGCAGGAGTTCAGGGGGTAACGGGGAGTAAAGACTGTCTGTTAACAGCACAAACTGGAACTGAACCTGTGAAAAAGTATGAAACAATTACCACATGCAATACATAATAACATTAATTAAAAAGGTTAAACACTAAAAGTGGTATACAATGTAGAAGACTGTGGTATTTGCAGACTATCCTGTAGGTAGCTGGTTCAAATCTAATAGGGCACAATAACATACTAGAACTTGCATCTTCATGGGCACATGCAAGAGTAATAGTCTGTAAGTCCAAGGCTTTTTCACAAGTATCTGTGGCATAACATGAACACAAGCACAGTGTCACTTGTCAGGTTGAAAAGATTATTAAGCAATTATAACACTGGTGGTCTCTAACTTTCAGCCCTGTCTACAATCATGATAAATGCTGGCACCATTATATTTCCAGTATTTTCCATAGAATGACAGTCAGTCTGAAAAGAGCTGTACTCAGACGACAGGCTGTCCTTAGACATTAGATATAAACCAGCAGTTAAACTTCAGGCCAAATGAAAATTTGAAGTAATTTTTTGTAGTTTTTACAACTCAAATCAGGACATCTTTAGGTTTGATTTGATTTGAATCAAATTTTATAAAGGTCCGTCCATAAGAGCAAATATGTTAGCTTGAATTTGTGGATGAGACCTCCATCTTTAGGCCAGCCGGCCCCTGATAAAGGTTTTATTGAGCACAATCTCATGCTTAGCACAAAAATCATGCTCAAGAAATATGAAGTAAATTCAGGTTATACTGTTCCTCAAAGTCTGGTTCCATAACAAGAATCCGAGTGTCTCTTCTGGAGCTTACTCATCTTTATAATAAATCAATCTCTGTAAATAAATATAACTTGGATTAACTTCATATTACTTGAGCATGATTTCCTGCTGAGCATGAGATTGTGCTCCAGAAACGTTTATAAGCAAGCACAGGGCCAAAAGTTGGTAATTTTATTAGCCCAATTCAGTTTTCATAGCCTGTGACAGTATGACTGTTTAAAAGGTCTGAACTAACAGCTGAACAAGCTGGCAAATTTCAACATGAAGACAAACCTTTTTATTTAGCTCAACACTAATTGCATTGGCTTCCTTAAGGAATATAGCATTACCCCACAGATCATCCTGAAAGAAATAGTAAAATAATTAAAATATAATTCAATAATACCTACATCATTTTCTGCAAGATACACAAATTATGCTTTAACAAAAGCTCCCTTTTCATTTATTTATATATGCTAAAGAATGAATTCAGTCTAAAAACTGACAAAAACTAAACCAGATACTGTTTTTCTACTTTAATATTTATCCAAATGCAACTCATCTCTCCCTGTTACCTTAAGTCTTAAACTTATGGGTAAGTTCTTTTACACACTGGAACAGTCTTTGAAACAAAAATTGATTTTATATGCACAACTGGCTTAATACACATACCATATATTTTTCCATTGTTAACACCACTTATTGCATACACACTACTGTATTTTGTAAGGTTTACATTTAATATGTCATAAAGTCTGCACATGTCTCTGCCACTCATGTACACTCACCCTCAATGATGTAAACTGATGATATTTCCATTTTCTGAAAGCCCAAGATGCGATCTGGTAATCTCTGTCCGTCCATGTACATTCTGAATAATAAACAACAGGAAATCTTCTCATTCACTTAACTAAGGTACCAGTCTAAAGTCTGTGTCTTTTGATTGGTCAATTTTGAAATTAAGCTCAAATATAGCCAATCAGATGCATCAGACTTCAGACTGGTCACAGTGATTATTTTTACATTTTCAACATTTTTTGTAATCTTTTAAAGGGCATGCATACCAGTCAAACATACACACATCAAGGTTTATATCAAGATTAGAAGAAAAGTGGGAGAAGAAGAAGTATGTGACTGTATAATCTAGGTTTGAAGATGTAGTGTCTGACTGGAGTTACAATACCTTCTTGTTGTTGAAGCAGCATGGCCTCTTCCTCCGACTGTAGATCTGATACTGTTATAATACTTGACATCATGGAATGTCTCTCCACTTCTTCTTGTAAATTCTTGATCCTTATTTCATAGTCCTACAAACATTATCAAAATAATGTGTCCATAATTTATAGTAGTATAACATGATTAAGGAAAATTGTCATGTAAATATCTGTTTCATTTGATTAAGGGGCTATATGTTTCATCCACGCTGATGTGTATTCAGTGTACGTCGGTATATCGAGACCACTTTGCCAATAATGCGCCCGATTCCGCCTGGCTATATGAAACAAATATACCGCCGTACACCTGCATATGCTGGCGCAGATGAAATATATAGCCCTTAAAAGGCATAAAAACACATTGGTAACCAACAGAACAATATAACCATAAAGTGTTTAAGTGCCATAAAACCACACTCGCTCACATGGACAACTACTACACATAAAGATATAAAGAATCATATCTAATCTTGATTGTGAAACAAGTTCTTACAACTTATATTAATTGCTCTCAAGACTCACGCCAGATCAAATCAACATCGAAGATTGAGAGAGGCAATGTGCAATTATCTGTGTCTTGCCTATGGACACTACCGCTACTGGGCACTGGTGGGGATCAAACCTGGAACCCTTCGATCCTAAGGCACATGTGCTACTACTGTATCTAAGTATTCCTTAAAACTTAATTTTTTTTTAGAAAATTTCTCAGAGCTCTGAAGTTTCTGGAGTAGTAACTCTAACACGCACCATGATTGTGTCTGATTCTTAACCAAAACTGAGATGACAGATAAACTACAAGCACCACTGTAGCCATGGTAACTGTATAGCTACATGTACAAAAAGGAATCACGTACCTTTCTTTGTTGTTCAAACAGTAGATCTGCTTCCTCCTTCTCTTTTCTGTACTGCTCCTCAAGTGCCACCAACCTGTTTAGTGCAGAAAGTATTGTTTTAACTCTCAAACTCCTAGTTTATAATTAAAACATACACATTATATGATCATTGTAGATCCTTTCAACTTTTACTAAATTACCAACTGCTTTGATGACCGCTTTGCTGAGTTCTGACCAGCACTCTTACAGAAGGCGTTGTGGAGATTGCCAACAACTTCTGCTAGCAAGATTCAAACCTGCAACCTCCCAATTACAGGTCTGAGGCTCTTACAATACCACCGGTTCACATTGCTACTAAATTTGGCTACACAAAAAAATCCAGTTTTAAAGAAAACAAAGGAGTCCTTTAAAATGTTCATACATTATAATTTTTAAAGTACATTATCTATACTATTGCTTTAACAACCAATTTCAGGGTCAATGTATTAAACAATCTGGTTAAACTGTATTGAAATCACAGTTTAAATTCAGTTCAGTTTAGTTTTATTATCTGAATTGTTGAGCTTACTTTGTCTCCATTTCTTTTCTTAGATCAACACCTTGTTTCTCCAACAACTCAAGCTGAGCATAGGTCCAGTCAACTGGCTCTGAAATATGTCAATATTAAATTTCAGCTGAAGTTTCCTGTTCAGATCTTAACAATACCTTTAAAATGCAGTGAAATCATTTTATTTTATTAACTGCCAATGTAAATTTGTATTGCAATTTTTAAAACTACTTTTATTATTAAATAAATGAATTCAACAACGGTGCAATTTATTATTATAACACTGTGCTTTGTTAGGGACTATCAAAGACAACACTAAACTACAGACAGACAGACAGTCAGTAAGTCAAACACAGACAGACAGACAGACAGTTCACCTACCATTTGGCAAATCTGAGGTATCTGTTAGCATGGCCCGACTCTGCCTGGCCTGTATGGGGTGATTAAATCTGAACACATGGTTCTTTCCTAAGATGACTCGAGAACCAATCTTTAACTCGGTTGCTCCTTTTATCTGGGTACCATTTACATACACAAGAGCATCACTGCATGGTGTAATTGTCACTTTACCTGAAAAAAATAAGGTACTTTTCATAATTTTTTGGGCCACCTTGAAGGAATAGGGTCTTACAGTGTACATGTATATGTTATGAAAGATTTCACATAATGTAGAAACCTGCAACCTAGCACAAGGAATAGTTTCACTTTTCACTTAATAATTGGCAAAAAACAAGACAGATTCATTTCAGAATTTTCTACAAGTCATGGTTTAAGCATTAACTTCTTCATTAAAAAACCAACAACAGTTACTTCACTATGTTAACTTAAAAAAGCTGTTTTACCATCGTCGTTTTCAAATATACAGTGCTCATCTTTGATATAGGTTCCATACAATATAACTTCTTGTTGAACACTAGCATGTTCACGTCCGCACCTACAAATATAATAATAAAATAAATCAAAATTCTCTAAAAATAAACCATTTCCAGAAATATATGGGATCACTTGTTCGTGAATTCATGGTCTCATGAATTGACCCCAAGAACAAAAATCACAAACTTTTTGTCTAACAAATTCAAAGTGATTTACAATAGGCTTAATGGAGATGCCAAAGCTTAAAAACTTGTGACCTGTGACAATTAATTACAAAAGAAAGAAAAAATCTTCACAATTTTTCCAGTTTCCTGTTTGTGGCTTGCCATTTTCATTCTTTTGCACTAAATCATATACAAATGTCTACAAATGTACCAATTTTTGCATTTGAGTTAAAATATTTCAACAATAATTGAGTCAAATACAGGCAGGCTAAAATTCCACATTTGTCCCTCTCCTAGGATGCAAACCAATGTTCAAAACTGATAGCCACTATACTTTCTAACAAAATACGAACTATTGGTTTCAAAACTCGGATTCAAAATAAATTGCTAAGCTGCCAGCTGCATTTGACAATGATCCTTTGTTTTAATTCTGCTTTAATACCACAAACTGCAATAGTTCACCAGACAATGCCTTAAAATGACAGATTATACAATCAGTTGTACACCAATAATAAATGATACTGTAAGGCAACCATACCGTAATCAGATGGTTACTGCCAATGTAAATTGAAATCAGCTTTAACCGCTCAAATCGAGGGTCATGGGTTTTTGAGCACATGACGCATAATGTCTCTTATGTGAAAAAGTTGGCATTTTGATATGGAGGAGAGGACGCTAGTAACTGGTTTTTTCCAGGAAAAATTGTTAAGAAAAACTGCTTGCCTGTTAAAATGACGAAAAATACTGTTTGAATGGGCGTTAAACTCCTAAAACAACAACAACTATTTGTAGTAAAACTGGTACCTTATGACCGCTAACATGATGTAATAGAAAAGAATTTCTTACATTAGAGGATCCTAATGTCAATTTTAACAAAATTGGGAGTTTAGGTGTAAAGACAGGCAGTTTGCCCAATCATCTTTCCTTGGTTAGAGCCACACCCAACTCTCAAGTACCGCCTCTCTGAAATCAAATCAACCATTTATATGAATATGTTACATGCATTTTGAGTATCAATTAAATAGTTCTTCCAGTTTTGTTGAGATGTTCAAAGCAAATTCTCTATTGCTCTTTCATCAGAACAAACTACAAACAACAATTTCTACTAACTCTAATGCCACTTGTTTCTCATGTATTTTCAAACATTTAGCAAATTGGTCATAAATAACTGACGATTAAAAGAGACAAACAATTACCTATGATCCAAACATTATAACTATACTATTTCATCTGTATTTACTGATTGAATATCCCTCTAACCCACATCGGGTAAAGGGTTTCAAACTTAAATACCTTCATTTTAATTTCCTCTGTTTTGCGAAAGTTGGCTTTTCCATGATTGGAGGAGCTCGAGATCAAGTACTGTGACATTTCCAGGATTTCAAAAGTGTTATAAACTGCCATTGCCTGTTAAAATGATTCCTGGAAATCTCACTGTCTTTGAAGGGGTTACCCTCTACCCTGACAAAACAAATTAAAGAATGTATGCTTGTAAAAGGTGTTACCTTGTACCTTCAATGATGTAGTATGATTAAATATGTGTACATGTAAGGATCCTCATCTTCCAGTAAAGGCGACGCATAGAATGGGAGTAATCTAGGTAGGAAACAATACCTATTGAATCAACATCATTTTTAAACGGCTAATTACCCATATCTGACATAATACCTATAATGTAATGAAAATCACAAAATATTTATAAGAACATGTATTTTCATGCTTTTTAGTATCAATTATTTCTCCAGTTTTGTTGAGATGTTCAGCAAATTCTTAAAGTTCTTTCATCAGAACAAACTACAATCATAATTTCTACTAACATAACAGGATTGTTTGTTCATGAATTTTCAAACATTTAGAAATTGGTCTTAAATTCACAGCATTAAAAGAGGAACAAATGATTACCCTTTGACCCAAAGCCGATTATAACTGCTTTCAACAAAGTTGGTATATTTAACTCACATGGATACAACCTTCTCAAATCAAATACCTTTCGTATTTGGGCTGAAAATGTTACCTCTAGAGTGTTAACAAGGTTTTTCCCATGATTTGGGCTGTGTGACCAAGTTTTTGAAACAAGATGAGCCATATTCGACACTTGCCGCTAGAAATCATCAAAGAAGATTTCCTGGACAATTTCCTGGTATTTGGGCTAAAATTAACCTCTAGCGCGTTAACAAAGAAATTGACATATTTGGGCTGTGTGAACTAGTCGTTTTGTACCCCAGTATGATTAAATGTGAACTTGAGCTAGAAATCATTGAAACAACCCTTCCAAGTAAAGTTCAAGGATATCGGGCTGAAAATGTAACATCTAGTAGTGTAACAAGGTACCTTTAATCAACATTTGGGCATTTATTTTTGACCCCAGATGACCCATATTAGAACTGGGTAGAAATCATCAAAACAACCTTCTGACATATTAGGATATTTGGGTAAAATGTTACCGTCTAAAATTATCAAATTTGGGCTCTGTGACCTAGTTTTTACACCAGGTAACCCTATATTCAAACTTGAGCTAGAAATCAACCAAACACCTTTCTGACAAATTTCCATGATATTTGACTGAAATCAATAGCCTCTTGAGCCTTAACAAGATTTTTCTATTTATCAGGATCACTTGTTACACTAGTTTTTCATCGAGATGACCCATATTCGAACCGTCCATAGAAATTACTGGAAAAACATCATAACCAAGTTTCGTTATAATTGAGGCAAAAATGACATTAACACTGTGTGTTAAGAAACTACTTTATGTTTGACGGATTACATTAGCTATAAATTCCTATTTGCTCACCTGAGCAGTTCAAGTTGAAAGCTTGATAAAGAAATCTTAAGAAATGGCTAAGTTATAGCCATAGATCAATTTTCATGACAACAATATAAGTATAAAAAGCGGCATGACTCTGTCAGACATTACCTTGAGCTATAAATTTGGCGGCATCGGCTTTTGCTATGCATAGTTAAAGGAAGTTATCATCATTCAGGATGTCATAACGATGGCCAATTTGGGCCAGCAGAATGAACAGCACTCTAAGCTCATCAAATGTTTTTGCATTTAAAAAGGGGTACAAAACATTCAAAATCAAGAACCGGTAAACTTTGTATATTTACCGTGGCCAACTGTGATTCCTTCCTGTGAGAGGATGTCTCGGAGACGCACCACTTCCTCTTTGAGTTCACGTATAAGTCGGGCATTTGGATCTTCATTGACAACAGCCTTGCACATGATCTGTTTAGCCCTGTCCGCATACCTGAAGGCAAGTATATCCAAGTTATGTGTTAGATGTTTACCAATTCATCAAAGTATTATGAAGCCCTACCAAGTCACTCTCTGTTTTCCTTCTATGGTAACACTAGTTCTGGTGTATATGAGGCGTGGTTGCATCATCCAATAAGATGTTTGTTTTCTTAAGGTATAAAGCCCATTTTAACAGTATTTAAGTCACATACAAGTGGGCAGTTTATCTAATTACCGTTCCTGGTAAGGACCAGTACTAGACTTCCATTCTCTGAAGGAAACTGTCAACTATCTCTCGCAGTCAGGCTTGGTTGCACATGGACTCGAACCCATGACCCTCAGCCAGTGATAGCTTCAGTGTTTTCAAGACAGCAACCTTTACCACAGAGCTCATAGGTTTTATTCAATTTTGTGTTGAGATTTTAAAATCTGAGCAATGGGTAAGATAGACCATGATCCAAGTGTACAGATGTCCACGCTGATCATGATCTACACTTATCACAAAAACATCACACAGCATCAGAAAAATCACTCAGATGAAGCTTTAATATCACAACTTCAAAGGCATTTTTTGTTTCTCAGTAAAGTAACTGAAACTATATTCTGTTTCAGGTTGCGACTTCAGTTTGAAAGAATTTAAAATTTCCTTTTTTCTTTTGCTATTGAGAACATTTGCTGCATTGGCTGCCTATTCTATACAGTTAGGCATTGTTCTATACAGTTAGGCAGTGTTCTATACAGTTAGGCAGTGTTCTATACAGTTAGGCTTTGTTCAATACAGTTAGGCAGTGTTCTATACAGTTAGGCGTTGTTCTATACAGTTAGGCTTTGTTCAATACAGTTAGGCAGTGTTCTATACAGTTAGGCGTTGTTCAATACAGTTAGGCAGTGTTCTATACAGTTAGGCATTGTACATTTACCACATATCCTACTCACTATAATTCGTTCACTACAGACCATATTTTGATTATGTCCTAATTTCCCTGTAGATTTCATTTGTCACATTTTTTTCATCACTGACCAATGAATGTGACAAATATACGTGATTAATACAATAAACAACAAGCCAATTAAGCTGCTGAACTATTGCCATAAATAACAACCCCTTGCTGGTGAAAACAATACAATCACAGAACAATTTGATATGAGAAGAAAACATCAATAACTTGACTGCCATATAACAAAATTCTGAAAACTATCAATGAAACCATGGTAAATAGCTTAAATGTCAATGAAACCATGGCAAATGACTTCAATGTTAGTGAAACCATGGCAAATGGCTCCAATGTCAACAGAACTACAACAAATAACTTTAAAAGGTCAATGAAACCACGGCCAATAGCTTCAAGACCAACAATGTTTGTTGGATAGTTTACCTTAATGTGCTTAGGGTTTCATCGTAGTTGATATCTGCTGGACTCAGAGCAGCTATCATAGCCGTCCTGGAATTTCCTCCTGAAATACAAAACCAACAAGATCATGTTAATTTCAACATTTCAAAGTAGCCTGGACACCAATACTTAGGGCCTGCACTGCCATTCGCAAATGTTGCCAAATTCTGCAAAATGGCCACAGAAAATTAAAATCAGTGACAGAAATTTAAATCATACCAGATAAAATTTCAGATATTTGGTCATTCGACTAAAAGCTGGTGACAAAATGTTTGCAACCCAGGGAAGTCCCTGAACATTTGACATTTACCAAGATTCTATATGATTTAACAATCATATCATCACTTAAAATGTTTTCACAATAGAAATCATTTGACCAAAAGATACCGCCTCATACTTTGTCATAATACATTACGACATTTCAATAACCTGGCAGACAGCGGTAACAACACACTATTATTCTTTTTTTTTTATATAATCACAAAACTTAATTACTTAGAGGTATGATATCTGAGTTTTTATTTGTTTTGTCTGGAATAAAGTCACGAAAGCTGTACAAATAAACGTTCATTCTTCTTTTAAATGACACGTGCCTGCCAGACATTTTCAATTAATGGTTACTGTTTATATAAATGAGCAATTTTACATCATACATTCAAGCTTTCAGTCATGTTTAAGTTCACAGGTCTTCAAGTTTTTAATACCTTTAGATGATTTTGTTTTCAATACAGAATTTTTTATGGCATTAAAACCGTTAGTAACTATTATAGAAACATTTTTAAATTATTAAATTCATACTAAATTACACAAGGTATTCTGTCTTCCTATTTCATCAAGGTGGCTGTTAAAGAACTAAATTAAATCATTTTATTACAGTCAAACCTGTCTTATAAATAACACAAATGTTTTTAACAGAAGATTTACTACAGTCAAACCTGTCTTTTTTTTTTTTAAAAAATCATTTTTTTTTTTATAAAAAAAATTTTTTTTTTTTTTTAATAAAAAAAACTTTTTTTTTTTTTTCAGTCAAACCTGTCTTATTTACTACAGTGACAACCACAGGGGAAGCTGAAATTGTGGTCTCTTAAGACAGATGGTCTCTTAACTCAGGATAAATTGCTTTTAAATTACAAGGGAGGAATATAAAGTGGTTGCATATGTCAGGCTGTTGCTTAACTCAGGTGGTCACTAGTCTAGGGTTGACTGTACCTATATCTTGTTGTATTTGAGACTTCTTTCAGCCATGTAGTGTGTGTATATTTTCATAATTTTACAGCTGAATAAGTACAGTATACAGTAAACACCATATAATTACAATGAACTCCATGGGGCCATTTAAATATGTTTCTTATATCCAGAGTAATTGTCACAACATTTTCATATTTTATAAAGAAGAAAAGTTTACCTAGAGTTTACTGTACAAGTATGGGTGTAACAGAACTTACCCAGGTTCTCTCTCAGCAGCCAGGTTAGGACAGAGTCTCTGTATGGAATAAACTCACTCTTCTTTTTCTTCTTACTAGCCTGTGTTAACAACACAATAAATTAAATCATTTAAATTTGAAACATAGACTGGCTACATAATTATACATCTTTGATCAGATTTATGTGTGACCCCAAACAGTCATATTTCAATGGGGTCTCAGCAGTTTCATCGGAGGAGAAATCGTAGGGTTGGCTATGACTATAAACAATCTAAATCAACAGATTTCAATGATAAAATACAAGTTTGTGGATGCTGAATTATATGCATTTCATTTTATGATGAAAGAAAACTGAACAAGAGCTGTCCCTCACAAGTGACAAATGCCCCTGAAACAGGTGTCTCACAGTCTGTGTCCTCTCCATGTGCTCAATAATTGTGCCATGTAAGGCCATTATTTTTTTATTACTTGTTACTCGAAGTTTGAAATTAAAAAGCTCCGTACGGAGGAGGGAAAAAAAAAAAAAAGACTGGGGGGGAGGAGGAAAAAAATTTTTTATACATGACAAACTTTGTTTCATCGTGGACCTGCTTTCACTTCTAAAATCCAACATAAGAACAACCCCCTCCATGAGCAAAATGCCCTTGAATATTTGTTGACTTTTTAGGGATTTAAGGAGGGAATGGGGCAATTTTGGCCCAAATCGCACTAAAAAATAACTAAATTTTCAGATAAAAATACTGGTGTCAGTAACAAAACTGTTAACAACAGGCATTATTGTTGAAAAAATCTATTTTTATCTTTTTTTTGAGTCTTCTGAACACTGTTTTCTTTGGTAAAATTAACAAAAAAGAGGTCGCGAAAATAGACGACAAACAAAAAATCGGCGATTTTCGCTGACTATTTCAATTGTAAGGTATCAAATAATTGCAAGAAGTGATTATGAAACGTTTTTATTGATGGAAAGTTACATTTTATAACAATTTTGGCAAGCATTTGATTAATTTAATCAAAAACTTTTGTCAGCATTCATTTTGGGGGGGTTTTTTGTCAAAAATGGGGAAATATACATCATGTTAGGAGGGGAATGGGGCTAAATTATTGTCCCAAATTGGTCTGAAAAAATTCTCTAGACGAATGCAGCTTCTTGACGTTATCACTTGTATAAACGGACCTCTAATTTCGCGATTTTAAAATTTTGAAAAAAAAAAAAATTGAAAAAAAAAAAAAATTTTTGGATTTTTTTTTTTTGAAAATAAGAAAAAATCGGGGCGGCGGGTTCGAGTAACGACAAATCAAAAAACACTGGTCTAATTTTAAAATCCTTCCATGCATGACAGAGTTACCATGCATACAGTATTCCATTACTTTAAAACACTAAGTGTGACCTTGACCTTTGAGGTAGGGACGTGGTTCTTGTGCACAACACATTGTTTTGATGTGCTGAACAAGTTAGTTAAAATCAATCAATGCATGACAAAGTTACAGTCCCGACACAAATGTATGCATATATACAGGATTCCATATCATATAAACTTTAAGTGTGACCTTGACCTTTGTGGTAGGGACGTGGGTCTTGCACGAGACACATTTTCTTGATGTGCTAGACATTAATTTGTTCCAAATTATTTTAAATCCTTCAATGCATGACAAAGTTACAGCCCGGACACAAAAAATGTAGGGGACACACAGACGGATGGACGAAAGGTGCGATTTTAATACGCCGCCCTTCGGGGGCATAAAAACATGGGTTATTACTTATGATAAGAAATCAAATGACGGTATTACATCAGCTGACTCATTCTCTATATAGTCAACAACCTATTGATTATTGTAAACTTTCTGATTTGTGACCAGACAGACTTATTCCCAAAATTCATATAAATTTTCTGAAAGAAAATGAATAGTAAATCTACGCTAGATTTTTTAATTAGCAAAGTTGGAAAATTTTTAAATCGCTAAAAAATTAAATTATTGCGACAATTACGCTATTTACAGTAATTTATGAATATTTCTTCCTTTCACTTCCATGTATCTAATACATTCACTTCCAGGCTGATTCAAAGACCAATCAGTGACATAGTATTTGGAGGGTATGACCCTGGAACATTGCACATTGGTAAATTCTAAAGAGACTACTTGCCACAACAACAGTTTCTGATTCTTGATTTAATAGATTTTGATTGGACGAAATACGAATATAAATATCATGGAGCTACAAAAGCCACATCTTCCTAGAAGTTCAGTCCCAAAAGATTCCGAATCATTTGTCTTCTAAATTGATAGGACAGTATGACCTTAGCATCTTACTGCTCTCAGCCAGTACAGAAACTGCGTAAAAAAAAACCCACATAAAATTCAGTCAACATCTGTCTGGACATCTTTATATCTGAACGTCTCGGAAGACCGTTGCTGCAGACGAACAACAAATAATTTATCATGTAATGGGAAAAACTTCGTAGTTACGGACAAAATCACACAAGGAAAAGTTCAATATAAGACAAATAATTCAACGTGATCCATTTGTGATTACACTTGCCAGGCAATAAAGTAAACTTTCCTGTCAATGGCATCAGATCCTATACTGAAAGGTGTGATAATATTGACACAACATTGAAAAATCAATCAGAAATATTTATCATAATTTACTACGAACAAGATGCAAAAATCGAGCACAGTAATGTAAAGAAGAGACATATAGATTACAGAGATAATGCAGTGTCCATTGTAAACTCTAATGTCATTAGTTACGCTTTCTAAAAATAGCCTCTGACTTAACAAGGCACCATATGGACTATTTTCAATCCAAATCCCTACTCTTATTGGACTTTTATATTGTATTTGAAGAATTTTATACTGTTCCTACTGAAAAAAAAGAAAGAGGAAGACATATGCAACATACTATTTGACTTAAATGCATTACATATAATGTTATGTGGGCAAATCACTGTATTCATGCACCTTTTAAATTTACACAGATAATTTCTACAGATGATTTAAGAAATGGTCATGTGAGAATAATTGCAGTTATCTGCCTGAAAATTGCATAACTTGGCCCGTTCCTGCTTCAAGTAAAACTTTGAAAGTATTTGTATCTATTATAAGTAAATACTTAAATGCCCTACATTTGCTTAAAACCTTACATCATTACTGTAGCTGCAGACATTATTTCCAAATTCAATATCTGAAAATAATTACAGAAATAGCCTCATAAAACCTACTTACTTACAATTTGTATTTCTAGATTTCCCAAATTATTAACCAGCATTGCTTTCTCAAATGGAAAAGACAATATCATATTGCAGGTTACAGTATGAAAAGATAATGCAAAATGTGAGAATATAACCTATTTTTACACCAGTTGTATTTATATTTAAATGTCAAACCTTTCCGAATATCATATTTATTACTGTTGGCTTACCGGCCCTTGAGATTTGATTGCTGCAGACTGTGGTAAACATGTGGGCATACATAATGTAGAATATGTCAGCTTGCAAGATATTTAAGGAATTGTCTACATTTCTCTGTAATCTGTGTCTCTGATGGGGTGGAGGTGGGGGCGGGGGATTACTCTATATAGATTTTCCTCTTATTACTCATGTACAAAACATTGTCTTTTCTCATGTAGAATTGTTAGACTAAAGTTTTCCTCAATTTTAAGAATGTATTGAACACAATACTTTAAACAAATCCATTGATTCATTTTGATCCTGTCTGGAAAACGGCATTCAAAATCAGAAAGAAAGACAGCGAAACATGGTTATCATGCACAGGGGTCTGTGTGTACAGGGCCAATGATTAGGAATAAATCAAAACTGGCCGACTACTTCATGTTGTTTTCTCTTGGTTCTAGGAAAAGCCATATGACCAAAAGTCTAAAGCCATATCTTTCATATTTTTTTTTACAAGCGAAGGCTTTTTAAGGCGAAAAACACATGAGCTAGATGATTGTGCTGGTAAACGATATAGAAAACTATGGAAAAGTGCTAGAGGTGGGGATCAAGGAAACTGTCACAAAATGACAGTAGAGGTGAAAGTATTTCATAGGTACAACATAGATCACTATAACATACAATCAACACACAATGTCGAACTTACTTTCATATGATCCATTGCACTCTAAGAGTTGAGAACAAGAAAATATTACTAGCGTGTAGATAACCATTTTGTTACATAAAAAAGAACAAATTCGCAAACACTAAATGCAACAGAAAGTGCAGTTTGTTACCTTGTATAATAATCTATACAATTTCTGTTGTTTGTTTTGGGTTTTCTCTTTCGCATCTATGCTGCTGACAAAATATTCTTACAGTACTTCTGTTATGTCTAAAGAATGGGACATTGTGTATGCTTTTTGGCTTAATTTGAGGCATTAAAGATGAAGATAAAATCTCCACCATAGGTTCTAAATTCTGGTTTACTGCTTGTTTATTTGAGTTTAGTTTAGCTTGGTTTGGTTTTTTACTTTAACCCCTGTTTTTTTAACAGTATTTCAGTCATATACAAGCGGGCAGTTCACCTAACCATCATTTCTTTGAAGGACCAGTACTAGATGCCTATATTTCGTAAGAAACTGCCAACTTTCTCACATAAAAGTCATGGTCAGTAGCGGGCCTTTAACCCAGACCTACTGCTTATGTCCAAAACAAAATGTTATCACTTGAAACAGTACAACTGGTCAGTTTCATCAATACTCAGTACATATATTGAACATTTACTGTAAAATTAAATATGAAAAGCTTTCAACAAACTACTCTATACTATCATTTACAATCTAGCTAAACTTTCTTAAAAACTGAATGCTGAAAAACACGACAATAACAGCCTAACACCCTTCCGTTCATTAAAAACTTCTGCAAACCAAAGCTCCATTCAGTAAGATTCTGACTACCTATCAAATTAATTACAGGCAAACCAAACACAAATGTGGGTGTTTAATGGACAATTCATTTGATTTACGCCAAAAAAACACTGAATCGTATCAATCAATTTTGCTTAAGCACCGCGCCTCGATCACCTAACTATATACAGAATTTGTTTCCATATTTGGAGAAAGGTCAGCCTCTCATGAATGACATCCCATTACCTCACACGTAACAAAAATTGTCACCAAGATTTTATTTCTTGTTGAATCAACAAGTGGCTCCAAGGATCAATAGCTAATCTGTCTGTAAATCAGTTGCCATGGTAACCATTTTCTGAAGTTAGTCCTTTGAGATTGTAACAATATATCTATTTTTAAAGTTCTCCAAGACACAGAACGTGTGCTTCATTAGAGGATGGTTTTTGTACTGTACTGATTTTTTTTCCATTTCTTATCCTTAATGAATGACGTTATGCCATCTTTTTATATTGGATGGTAGCATTAATGGTTTGAACGGGAACTGATTGAAACTTCACTGACTGAGTTGCGAAAGTGCAGATCATGACCATACGGCACTGATATACTGCCTGATCCTGACCTGTACTTGTCACAACTAACCTTTCAAGTCAGTTGTGACCTGTGACGGTTCAATAAAATCTTACAGATAAAAGTTTCCGATCAAATTGCGATAACATCAAAGCCAAGACAATCTACATTTGTGTGACAACTTTTCTACTACTGTGTGACAGTTCCTCAGTTCCTGTGACATCCTGTTACAGGCATTCCCCAAAGGTCCAAATGACGTGAAATTATGATGAACTGCCTAACTTTTGATTAACTGCCTAACTATTGATTTAATTACAGTTCCCTTGAAATGTCTGCCTATCTGCGTAATGCATTCATGCCAACACTAATTGAGCAATTGATGAACAAATGTTACCAAATAAGAGACAGATGCTCAAAGCTTTCTAATTTGGATCTGGATTTTTCTTAATTTGGTTTTTTCTGTAACCTAAGTTCTATTCTTGACTAATGATTACTGCAACAGCGTACAGCCTTCTTTTATGTACAATAATCTTTCCCATAAGACCTTTAACCTGCTAGTCGCAAACAATTCTACCGTAGTCTGATCATGATCTGCACTGCTTGCTATACTTCATACAAAAAAATGTTACTGTCCAAATTCAAAGATTAACAATTCCAATTTTGAAAATTTGAATTTCGTGGGGGTGAAAGTTTATTGCAGTCAAACTATAACACCATCAATTTCTTACCACTTCTGCCAAAGCCGATATAACTTTTCCTAGCGTAGTCAGTGACTTGTTAATATTGGCCCCTTCTTTCAGTCTAGCCCCTTTTGCTCCTGTAGCATCAGCCCTCTCTGACCCCGCAAGATCCACCAGACTGATCTTACTGACCTGAAATAACAAAAAACAAATCGATACCAAGGGGGACAACTCAACATGAAATCATACGTTACTAACTGCAGACAGAATAGAATTTGCGGTGATTTAATTTTTCACTGATTTTTTTTACAACTTATAAGGTATCAATAATTCAAAGTAGTTATGAAAATTTGTTCTATCTGCTTGTTTGGTTTTCTTTTTCTTCTTGACTGGAAATTAAGGCCTGCTTTAACAGTTTTTCACTTATTAGCAGGCAGGCAGTTTACCTAACCACTGTTCCTGGTAAACAATTCAGTCCTAGACTCCAATGCATCTATCAGACTGAGTGAATCCATATCTTGCACAGAATAAAGACAATTCAAACACGTTTTATAAATACTGTGATGTCTAACAGAAGAGAATGCCGTACCTTTTCTCCGGTTAGTTTAGTCTGCTCATCGTGCCTTCTCTGTGTGAACACAATAGTGAATACTGCATGAGATCGGGAACTTGTCTCGTTCATGTTTGTAGCCGCAACAGTTCTACACAAGGAATAGTAGAAAACAGTAGAAAACAAGTGCTACATTTTTTATTTTACAATAGTATTACTATATGATTCAACTTTACGACGCTGACAACAAATGACAAAGCTTTTATGACCAGTGCAGATCATGATCAGCTAACCCATTTTATATAGTTTGATCATGATCTACACTGCTATTCAGTCAATAAGTTTTCACTGAACACCCCTTTAAACAATAAATGGTACTGCCCAAATTGAAAGATGGACAAGTCAATTTTAGAAACAAAGTGGAGTAAGGATTAAACTAGTTTTCATTATAATATTAACTGCTGCTTTAAGGTTAATCCACTGCTAATGATAAACCAAAGTTGGACCATATTTTCCGTTGCCCAAAGTCTTCTTTGGGGAGCCTGTTTTCAAAGCTCTGATCTCAATACAGCACACACCCATTGCAAGAGACAGCAAAGAAATTCTTGATATCAGTCTCAAAATCCCACGATTTCATTTATTCTGGATGACGCTTGATTGTCAAGATGGCATTGCTTACACACACACAAAACCACACACAAAGCACTGTGCCTCAGTAATGCAACTCAACAAAAATAAAAAGACATAACTATCAATAACGAAAAATGGTTTTGATCTATAAAT
>JAFMSR010000004.1:9118821-9123821 GCA_022818135.1 Saxidomus purpurata
GACAATGAAAGAAAGGAAAAACAATGGTGGAAAAATGACAAAAGACTGAATAAAAGAAAAAGAAAGCAAAGAAAGTTTAGGACAAATACAAAGAAAGTAGGTCAAGAGAAAGTAAAAATGACAACATAATTATACTAAAAGAAAGCCTGAATGACAGAAGAACAAACAATCAGAATGATTTTAAATAAACATACTAATTGGCCATATAGCTGAATGAATTTTGACTGTTTGAATAATTCATATAATAGTAAAAATCTGACACCAGAAGAGATTAGACTATGCACAGAAAAATTAAATTTTTCTAAATCACCCCATTCCAGAAGAAACAAGATGAATTTATTTCCTGTCTTCTATAACAAACAAGCTATACTCCCAGTGAGAATTAATTTTCTTGACCAAACACCACAGAAGTGACCAGAAAAGTGATCAGTCAGTGTTAGGTATTAAGCCCTACCCTACTTACTTTCATCACTTCTTTGACTTCTGAATAAGGCGATAAAAATATATCTACCGAGTTCAAAGTAGCGATTCTTCTGTTATGCTGGACATGCGGGTAATTAAACAGTGTCTAATATGTTGAGTAAATCAGAGAACAGGAAATTGTACAACTTTTTACCCTTCGAAATAATTACAGGTCGTAACTAATCAATATCTATATAGTGTAAGTTTATTATTACATTAACCGCCTACGTCTGCAATTCTGAAAAAAAATCAATGCATAAAAATTAAAGTCAGTGGCACTTTAGTCTTTGCTGAATTAATTGGATTTTTACTGCGAGAGACTGTTCCATCCATAACTCAGTAACTGAGATAACAAATAATGTTCTGAATCATGTAGTCATTAAAAATAGCGGGGAAAACGAGCAGGAAATATGTTCCACCTGATCAGATATCGTGAACTTAAACGTGTCCATTAACCCTTACTCTGCTATGTAACTACAATGGACTTGCCCATCTTTTCCAACTGGACTGTACCATTAATTGCCCAAAGGAGTGCGTACTGAAAATTAATTTTGGAATGAATGGTGTACAGCACAGATCATGATCAGACAGCAAGGATGTGGTAACATTCATAAATGCAAAAAAAAAATAACAGACAGTTTTCTCTCAAAAGCATATACACAACATTGTGCATGCATATACACAACATTGTGCATAAGGTACATAGTTTAACAAGAGGGCCAAGATGGCCCTATATCGCTCACCTTGGTGCAAGTTAACTTGCCTGGTGGAAGATCACTATACAATGCTATATACCAAACAAGTGACCCCCCGGGCAAGGTCAATTTTGAACCCAGGGGCATAATTTGAACAAACTTTCAAGAGGTCTACTAGGCAATGCTACATGTTTTTCCTATATAAGCCTATGTAAAACTAAGTGACTCCCCCTACAGGGTCAATTTTGACCCCAGGGTCATAATTTCAACAATCTTGGTAGAGGTCCACTAAACAATGCTACATGCCAAATATCTAAGATCTAGACCATGTGGTTTCAGAGAAGATTTTAAAAAATTTTCGTACAGTATTAATAAAAGCCTATGCAAAACTAAGTGACCATCCGCACGCAGTCAATTTTGACCCTGGGGCATAATTTGAACAATCTTGGTAGAGGTCCACTAGACAATGCTACATGCCAAATATCTAAGCTCTAGGCCTTGTGGTTTCAGAGAAGAAGATTTTTAAAGTTTTTCCTATATAAAGCCTATGCAAAACTCAGTGACCACCCACGCGGGGTCAATTTTGACCCCGGGGTCATAATTTGAACAATCTTGGTAGAGGTCCACAAGACAATGCTACATGCCAAATATCTAAGCTCTAGGCCTTGGCGTTTCAGACAAGAAGATTTTTTAAGTTTTTCCTATTTGTTGCCATAGCAACCAGAGTTCTGCATGGAATGGAATTCTTTGAACAAATTTGATAGAGCTTCATGCAAGAAACATCCCTGCAAAGTCTCATCAACATTGGCCCAGTGGTTTCAAAGGAGATGTCGTTTGAAGGAAATGGTGGACGGACGTACGCCGGACGGAATGCAATCCTAATAGCTCACTCTGGCACTTTGTGCCAGGTGAGCTAATAAAAACAAATGCAACTATAATGACGACATTTACTTCCTGTAAATGCAGGAGAAATGAACTTTACTGATAATTAAGGGCCCATTAAGTAGAAATTCTTCCTTGTAAACTGCACTGGCATTGAAAAACTCAAGTATTTTACTTGCTAATTCAAATCGTTACAACCTGAAGTTATCAATGTTTTACGCTATGTCACTGTCACATGTTATTCTTAATTTATAATGCTAGTGTTAGACATAAACTAGTGTGAGTATTTTAGACATAAACTAGTAGGTGTACTTTAGATATAAACAAGTGGGTGTAATTTTGACATAAATAGTAGGTGTATTTTTGACATAAACAAGTGGCTGTATTTTTTACATAAACTAATGGGTAAATGTTAGACATAAACAAGTGGGAGTATTTTAAACATAAATTAGTGGGTGTACTTTAGACATAAACTAGTGGGAGTATTTTGGACATAAACTTTTGGGTGTACTTTGGACATAAACTAATAGGTGAATTTTAGACATAAACTAATGGGAGTATTTTAGACGTAAACTAGTAGGTGTATTTTAGACGTAAACTAGTTGGTCTATTCTCAAGACTATGAAACATTTTTTTATCAACAGTAACATAAGACATCCTACATCCTGGCAAATTATTGCTAAAAAAGATCAATACTAACAAAGATATGGATAACTGTCCGTGAAATGTTCAAATAAATTGCCACATATGAACTAATAATGTCTCAGCAAGTAACCAAATGATCTAACAAAAACCTCATAGACAAGAAATAACAAATCTCTATTGAAATAAGCTAGAGCATCTACTGTGACAACACGTAGGCGTTCTCGGATTTGAGTCATACGTAGGATCTCAGTGTAAGGGCTTCATTTGTATTGGGAGGATATATAACAAATGATAGATTACAAATCAATTATTCCTCGCATAATCTTGTCACGGCAACATAAGGGAATCAACGTTTTCCTTCAGATTCAAATAATGCTGTAAATTATTGGCAGATAAAGACTGACTGCTGAAGGGTATGACGATAGTTGTATTAATGGGATATAGACTGTGCAGAAAAGCTAAACTTATCTAGTAGGGTAAATGTAGCTCATCAAACCGTCTACCCTATTTCTTACTTACATTATTACATACGTAACAGCCTTTGTAATTACATCACTACGCATTGAACTCAACACCGTGATATACTAACCTGTATATCACCCAAAAATAAAATCTATATCCTAATTACAAACTGGAACCAGCAACACAGACTGATACCTATAATCAAAACAAGAACCAGCAACTTCCACTATAAGAACAAGAGCCATGTTACACATGGTTAATCCCCCCGCTGGGAAGAAGTTACCTGAAGGTTGTACTTTCGTACATTTTACTTGGTGAGAGGAAATCCTTAAAAAGCCATATAGTTATGGTTATGCTCAGTACAGTTTTCAAGTAAGTGGAAAAAGAATAAGGCAATGAAGAGAAGGTTTGCAAAATTATATTAATGTTCATTATCAGTATAGGTATGATATTTTCATTTGACTAAAAGTAGGCAAGGAAGAGTTATTGTTCTTGCACACTGCACTTCCTACCAAGTGCTATGTCAGTGTATTAAGTTTGAAGAAAATCCCTCAAGTACTTTTTGGAGTTATGCTCCGGAAATTTTTTTCAAGTAAATCTGATAAAGGGGAAAACTCTAAAAGTAGGCAAGGTAGAGTTATTGTTCTTACACACTGCACTTCCTACCAATGTGCTATCTCAGTGTATTAAGTTTGAAGAAAATCCCTCAAGTACTTTTGGAGTTATGCTCCGGACAAAACTTTTAAAGTAAATCTGATAAACGGGTATAACTCTAAAAGTAGGCAAGGTAGAGTTATTGTTCTTGCACACTGCACTTCCTACCAATGTGCTATCTCAGTGTATTAAGTTTGAAGAAAATCCCTCAAGTACTTTTGGAGTTCTGTTTCGGACAAGTAAATCTGATAAAGGGGAATAACTCTAAAAGTAGGCAAGGTAGAGTTATTGTTCAGCACACTGCACTTCCTACCAAGTGCTATGTCAGTGTATTAAGTTTGAAGTAAATCCCTCAAGTACTTTTGAAGTTATGCTCTGTACAAAACTTTTAAAGTAAATCTGATAAAGGGGAAAACTCTAAAAGTAGGCAAGGTAGAGTTATTGTTCTTGCACATTGCACTTCCTACCAATGTGCTATGTCAGTGTATTAAGTTTGAAGAAAATCCCTCAAGCACTTTTTGGAGTTATGCTTCGACAAGTAAATCTGATAAAGGGGAATAACTCTAAAAGTAGGCAAAGGTAGAGTTATTGTTCTTGCACACTGCACTTCCTACCAATGTGCTATGTCAGTGTATTAAGTTTGAAGTAAATCCCTCAAGTACTTATGGAGTTATGCTCTGGACAAAACTTTTAAAGTAAATGTGATAAAGGGGAATAACTCTAAAAGTAGGCAAGGTAGAGTTATTGTTCTTGCACACGCACTTCCTACCAATGTGCTATGTCAGTGTATTAAGTTTGAAGAAAATCCCTCAAGTACTTTTGGAGTTATGCTTCGGACAAAGTTTTTCAAGAAAATCTGATAAAGGGGAATAACTCTAAAAGTAGGCAAGGTAGAGTTATTGTTCTTACACATTGCGCTTCCTCCCAATGTACTCTGTCAGTGTATGAAGTTTGAAGAAAATCCCTCAAGTACTTTTGGAGTTATGCTCCGGACAAAATTGGGACAGACGCACGGACGGACGAAGACCATTTCTAATATCCCCTTCGCCTTCGGCTGGGGGATAAATAAAAGCAACCTGGACAGGAAACTGTAACCAAAGTTAGAACCAGCAACCCAAGGCTGGAAGAAACAACTGAAACTGGAACCATCAGCAATAATGATAACTGGAAGCAAGGACCCTTATTGCAACCATATACAGC
>JAFMSR010000004.1:9128821-9391321 GCA_022818135.1 Saxidomus purpurata
TAAAAGAATGGTGCTACACCATATTTATCAAATGTGTAGCAATAACCAAAGGGCAATAACTCCAAATATAGAGAAATATGCACATTTTCTCTTACTAGACTAAGTGTATCTTCCCAAGAAGTACATGTTTATGGTAACTGAGAAACAGAATTGAAAAGAATATTGGTCAGAATGGCTAGAAGCACACATGGAAGAACATCCTAACATATGGATACTTATCTGGCTATTCTATTGTTTTCTCTATTGTTCTTTTAGCCACGTATTACTAAGAGTTTACAGCATGAATGACATCAAAGAAAATTTACAGTTACCTACTGTTCCTATAGCCACCTAGGTATCCAAATGTAAGCACAGACGGACACAGAGATGGATGGGTACTAAAGCCCTCCTATAGCCACCTAGGTATCCAAATGTAAGCACAGAAAGACACAGAGATGGATGGGCAAAAGGACACATGGACATAAGGACAGAATGATGAAGTGTGATCTATCATGTTTCCTATTTATAGAATGACTCTCAATTTTCTCGTAGTCACAAAACTGAATGACTTCTGGCATTGGGGGTAAAAAAAAATGTTTGTTTCAGGTTTCGCACCTTTTGCCCAACCTAACTTTTTTTTTTTTATTTTTTTTTTTAGATTTATCAAATTTGTTGATGGTGTTTGAGAATAAGGGGGGGGGGAAAAATTTTTTTGGTGGAAAAGCCTCCTATTTTTTTGGGACATGAAACCTGAAACAAACATATTTTTTGGGGGGCCTTAGCTAAAAAGGAAATTGAAGCTGGATAAACAACCTGTATGAGATCTAACACTTGTCACTAAAGTCATTCACATTAGTTTATAGGGCCGTCACCTTCACTTCAAGGACGGAGGCCTAATAACATTTTACAAAAAGTATCTTAACAACAGACCAATATTATTGTTATTCCGAGAGAAAACCTTTAATTTTTGTCTTGTTTTTCCATTAGACTGGATTTTATGACAGTTGTTTAGGAAATTCTATACCATCAGAGGAGCTTTTCAATACGTCTAAGAAAATTATCTTTAACAGCCAATAAATAACAAACATATCTGCACCAAATGATGGTGCAAAGAAATACATGTAGTATCAGACATCAACAAGGAGAAGAAAACTCCGCAACAAAAGAAGGGAAAGATATTTTACAGGAATCAAAAGATACTTCTTTTGGGCTCGACAGCAACTGTTTTGGGAGAGGAAAATACACATTTGGGAACCTTAATAGCTCCTCCCCCGCCCCCTAACCAACCCCAACCCCATTTTTTTCTGCAACTGCTGAATCAGGTCTACAAATAGACACAACTGAAACAAAAGGAAGACAAAGAAATCTTGTGACACAAGAGTTACAACAGAAAACCATGAACCTGGGAACTTGCAAAACACTTTTTGTGCTAAACAGACTTAGAAAGCCAGATATTTCTAATGAAAACAATACTTGAAAGTGGAAGTGAAAAGAACTATCAATAGGCATGTTTGGATTTGCATCGATTTTGTTCATCAATTATTTGTGCTGCTCAAACAAACTGTGTGTGACTCATCTAAGGATGAATGTCAATAAAATAACTGTTAACGTATGGGAAAATTTAAAATATTAATTGTTATTGAAATACTGACACTGTGGCCTTTGTATAGCTGCTGGCATTATGAGCTGCTCGTAAAAGAAAGACAAAGTTAGTCAGTATATGAAAGTGCTAAATAATAACACAGGGTATTTTTTCAGAGTTTGGGGAAGGCTCCCTCAAAGTCCCTGAAATTAGAATGTTAATTGTCAAAAAGGGGACACAAAATTCAAGGTGCAAAGTCTCATTTTGGGGGAAAACTCCATGGCCCCTCTGATAGGTAAGGTTACAATTATACCCACAAGAATATTCTATTTCTTTGAATATTTTCCGTAAAACAAACCTTTCCAATTACCACTACAGACCTTTGTTACAGTCCCACGATCACTTTGAATTTACTGATATTGAAAAATAAATTCACTGCGAACCTGGTGATGTTTTATTCACTCTAAAACAATGTTGACATATGCCTTTTGTATTGAAGTTGTGTATATTTACGAAAAACAGTTGCTAGAAAAATTTTCTTAAATTTTTGCAATATCATTTCAAAAATTATGTGCTATATTGTTGATTTAAAAAGCAAAGTTAGGAATGTTTTTGTTACAAAATACTTCATTTCCACTGGTAAGACATATTTTAAGGTAACACAAGAGCTACTTGGGATTGTGTTCCTGGGCCTTTAACCTGTGACAAAGCAAACTCTGTATATTTACAGAAGACAAAGTTTCTATAAACTTTATGAGTATGATGTTCTGGTACCCTTCACTCAGAACAAAACAGGCTGTTACTGGTACCAAACCACGTAGGTTTTTGCATATAAGGTTATTTTTTGCAAGTGCCATTGAAACAGTTTTGTTAAAGCTCATGCCATTACATCAAAAGTTTTTGCTTATTATGAATTACATTTAAATAAAGTAAATTGCTCGCATGAGAACTTTTATGAATACTTGTCCAGATTTAAAACACTAAGAAAATTCATGTGTCGCCAAATTCAGATGGTAGAATCTTAAATTGTCATAGCATTTGGGAATTTACGATGGCAATTTCAGAATTATTATCACAGCAAATTCTGGGAGAATTATTCATTCTTCAAGACATAATGGCGAGACAGGATATGTACGGGAACCAACCAGAAGAGGGTCGTATATAATAATACTTAAAAGGGGAACCAGCAATGATGCATGTCAAGTATAACTTGGCAAAGGGAGAAACCTGCCACACGACATAGGAACCAACCAGAAGATGGGTCAAGTATAATAATACATAAAAGGGGAACCAGCAACGATGCAGGTCAGATATAACTCTACATAAAGAGAAACCAGCCACAAGACAGATCATTATGTAGTGATAAATAAAAGGGAATGCCCTGATATGACAAGATTTAAGTATAATCACACATGAATGAGAAAACAATGCTTAACTGACACTTCAAATGATTTAATATACGGGAGTTACTACAGTACACCTATTAGCTTGAACATTACATTATCAGATGTGGCCAATTACACTAAATTCTAACATCACAAGAAAATTTAATGTCATTATCCTTCATGAAATAATGTTCTTTCTCCTTTTTACTGTAAAATTCCGTAAAATCCTTTATCATGTTTATATTGGGGTTTGTTTATTTCGTGATTTTCCAACTTTCTATTTTTTTCATGCTTTTTTTTTAATTTGCAGGGCAGCACTATTTTTTATATAATCATTGTTAAAACTTCGTTTGCAGTATTTTAGCCAGTTGAATGAATAGTTTATGAAAATTAGTGAAAATAAAAACCTCGCGAAAAAACCGACTTGTACAGTAGCAGATCTTAGATGAATCAGGCACTGTATCCACAGTGACTGAAGAACAACAAACTCATTTTTTTTAAATTTAGAAATTTCAGGGTCATGTCTGTTGTTTTTTCTGCCAACGAAAAACGATTTAAACTCTGACTAATGGAAGCTCAGTGAGGAGACAGTGAGGAGAAGAAAACATTGATGAAGTCATAGGTACCGCTGGTGAACACTAAAACTTGCCCGCACCAAACCTTGAAAGTACAAATCTCCCTTTAAACATCATAACCCTTATAACATCTTGCACACCATAATTTAAATAAGACAGAATTTCATTTACCGAGACAGAATACATAAAGCCCATCCCTCATCAGATTTTCTCTAACATTAAGATATATGTGCAGTAAATGCAGCGACAAATTCTCGAGACCTTAATTGGATTTGTTCGGCATCCCGTCTTCTACAAAACACAATCAATATGGCCAATCCTGCTCTTCTTTGATCTCATCTAGAAAGCTTACCTATCGATTATTCAACATGAAAGCTGGACACAACGGTGCCAACTTGAAAATTAAAAAGAAATTAACCGCGAGGTCTGTCAATCGCTAAGCACTCTCATTTGATTTCAGGGTCGTAATATTTTCTTTGAGACTCAAATTTGCCCATATAGTCCTAAGCAAGAGCCTGTTGATATGAAGTGAACTAAAAAAATATTTTCAAGTGACGTTCACCTTGCAGAAAAGGTCAAGGTTCATGAAAGAACATAAATTAATTATTGCCAGGGACTTTGTGTGGTCTAATATAAAGAGCACCTAAGAGACACAAAAGGCCAGGCACCATTAGTTGATGTAATATAAGAAATGTTAACATAAAACATTCTGAAACTAGTAATTTGTCATGAATCAAGTTTCATTCATTTTCACCTAGTCAACAGCTTATAAAAGTTTTTTTGCTTGCTCTGACATTTGCCTATTTGTAAACTTCCTGGTTTTTATTGGCTTGGGGACTGAAAGTCCCCAAGGCCTAAGTTAGTATATCACATTTCAAACCCTGCAAGAATTTTAACCGTGCTATGTGCGAATTACAACTGTAAACATGCGCTATGCGAAAGTAGTGCAAGACAGACCAGATCAATCTTCTGTTTGAATGCTGCATATGATAAGAACATGTTACAAATAAAAATAGTACATAAAACTTCAAACGACTGCAGGAAGGTATATAGCTTACGGGCGCATTACACATTTTTTTCTGTTTTAGAAATTAATGCGCGTTAGCTGATTACGGAAGATAATCATATGCATATCACGGAATAGTACGGATATTTACGGAAATTTACGAAAACGCATTAAGCTCGATATAAGAGTTTGTAGTTTGATTTTCAAATTTCCATGTTATTTCATTGACAACTTTGTTATTTCTGAACGATTACATATATATTTACCTAAAAATAAATGTCTCTAAAAAAAGATATAATTTACGACATTCCCGAGAAGGAACTAACGTGATCAAAATCACCCGCCATTTATCGAGGATGCTGCATGTCGAGGCCCAGTGAACGGTTTCACTGATTACAACTACAAGGTAACCCAGAATCATTTTTGGTTTTCTCTGTTATACACATTGTACAGTACTGTATTTATATTTCATTGCTGGTATTGCTTTGTTTATTTCTGTTTCAAGGTCTTGTCATTGGTACACAATAATTTTCGATCCACATCATCCGATCATATCGCTTGAAGTTGTACAAAGCGCAGATCAAATTATTTGTACTGGCTTAAACATCTTATAATGTTGACTATGTGATTATTTTTCATTTAACGTACATTTCATAATAAAACAAACTTCCCTGTCACCCATATATTTGTGAATCATTCATTCTGTGTCATATATTGAATTTTGTCCTCTGCACATTTCGACCCGCGCTTTAGGTAAGATTCAACGCAGAACACGTAGGTCAAAAGTTGTTTTTCGGGGAGTTAACCTATAACCCCCAGGCCTTCAGCGCTCACAGCGCTTTGATTACTTTATTTTCACTCTGTGACAAGACTTGAATGAAACTGTCTTTAATACAGACAGCTTGTCATGCTAAAGACATCTAATTTTATGTATTATCTTTTGTATTTATTGCCACATATGCCCAACAGTAGCACTTTAATATGGAAAAAGAAAATCAACACACTTAAAGTATCAACTGCATTCTAAGTATTCATAATTTGACAATGCATTCAAAATTTGACTTATAGTCATAACATTTTCAGAGAGTTCAAACAATTTGGTTTTTTATCCTTATCACAAATCCCATTTTTTTCAAGAGATTACCTTTTGAAATCACTCCTGAAATTTGCCCTTACCTTATGTGTGGGTTCACACAAAATGCCAGCTATCTGGCAGCAAAATATACCCCTCGACTTATGAGCGAAGTTGACTTTTGGCCGGGTATTTACAAAATGTACAGTACATGCAAAATAATTTTGAGCAATTTCCCTGGGACAACATTTGCAAATAATGCATCTAAATACATGTTTATGACATACATGAATAAAATTTTGTCATAGAAGGCATTTCAACAGATACATGAACATTACAGTATGCAGACATTCTTTCTCAAAGCAGGACAATGTTTTCACAAATCAAGACAACTTCATACTTCACATAGGGCAACTTTTTTCAAAGCAAGTCACCTTTCTTAATCAATGATGCATGCCTATTTCATCTTGCATCCCATATTCTACCACCTTAACATGTACATGTAACATCACACTATTCATCTAAATTTTAAGACAGAAAAATCCATTATAGAAGGCTTAAGTGGCAATTTTTCGCGAATCTTTGGGCTGTTACATAACACAGATATTTCTACACATGACAAGAGATCTAGAACACCGACATTGTGCACAAGCTAAGTGCAAGTGTACTTACAGTGGTGTGTGACCAGTACGAGTAGTCAAAGTTGAAACTTTTGTAATGTTCTTTTGATTCCTTCGGGCCGACATCTTTGGTATTCTCAATTGCTGAAATGACAAAATAACATGTTTACAAAATATTTCCTTTTTTATTTGGGATGGCAAGGAATATCCGGATATCCCAATATTCATTCAGACTTGCAAACAATCGGATCCAATGTAGGTACATTGTATCCGAGTATTCGGTAAATACGGCCAAAAAAAAATCACCATAAACAAATTTTAATTTCCTCTATAATACAATATTATACAGTAAAGTAGATTTATTTTCAATGTGTAAATTCACTTGATGTGTTTCAAATAAAAAGATACTGCAAAAATTTTGTAATGTTATTTTTTTTTTTTTTAAATTTGCTTTTTTCAAGAATTCTCCAATTCACAGGAATCTCTCTTTTCAAATAACTAATAATGATGTTCGGATGTTTATGACATTATAAAAGTCACTATGTCATATTCAACACACGTGTATTTAAAGTCACCCATATAAACTAGAGCTATCACTAAATGTGATCAATACCCCCGAAAGACTGCTTTATAAACTGAGGAAGTTCGTAGTAACAGAATACCTTGCAAACAAAATAAAAAGAGATATTGTTCTTGGCAATAACTCTGTAATTTGTCAAGATAGAGTTATGGTTCTTGTAAACTGCATTTTCTTTCAATGTGCTTGACCATTGTATGAAGTCGATTGAATTCCAACCAATAGTTTTCGAATTATGCTCAGGACAATAAATTCAACAAAGGGCAATAACTCTGAAATGACTCAAAATAGAGTTATTGTTCTTGTGCACTGCACTTCTGCTTGACCTTTGTATGAAGTTGTATTGAATTCCAACCAGTAGTTTTCGAATTATGCTCCGGACAAGGAAAAGTAACAAAGGGAAATAACTCTGTAAATAGTCAAGATGGAGTTTTGGTTCCTGTGCACTGCACTTCCTCTCATTGTGCTTGACCATTGAATGAAGTTGTATTGAAATTCATTGAATAACTTTTATTCTACAGCAAGGGTTATTTGTACATGTATATTCAATGACCTTTTACTATCATAGTTATATCATTCTTTAAAGAACCTCAAGCAATGTGGCACCAAATCTTATATAGCTCCACCACCTCTTCGCTCAGCCACCTCTCTCTAAGTTAACAAAGCTATCCCTTCTATTACCAAGTTAATTTACTAAAATTTCCTTCTCAGACTTCATCGAAGCAAACAAGACAAGCTGTATTTGATCTTATTACGGAAAAATGTCTTAAAGGATAAATATCGAAGACCGCTGAGTAAGGCAATTGTATGCCGTAGGAGGTAATCAGCTTATCTGCTGTGTATTCCTCATTAAAAGTCTTTCTGATCTGACAGAATATCAAGAAAACATTCAACTAAATTATGTGTCTTTTAAATGTCCTGTTTAACATTTTCCGTTACTATGAAAATGATATGAACTGTAATGTTATATTGTCTTGAGACAATCTGACATCTGACCCTTCCCCCAAAGCCCCACCCCCAAACCACCAACAATGACAGTGCTTCACATGGGGCAGGCTTTTGTATTTATCTATAGCAAAGTCTGTTTTCAGGCATAATGTCTCCTAAAAAACAAAATCTTTCAAACCCAGTATTTTGTATTTCAGTTTCTTGTCCGAGGACAGTTTAGATACATTACCCAATACAACTGTGAGTACATGCAGACTGTATACAAATCACTGTTAGTTTCACTGACATTGAGCATCAATCTTTCCAGACATAATACCGTACAATGATTTCAGACAACAGAGATACCTACTGGTAGTTTTCCCCGACATGTTGATGACGCATTTTGCATCCCGTGCTTTCTCTCGGCTGTTGAAGGGACGTACCCTAACAGCCACCTTCACTGACGACATTGTCACTGCCTGCAAGAAACAGACGATTTATCTTAGAAACATTACGCTGTCTGTCTATAGCTCTAACAGATTAAGGTACAGACAAAAATCAATTCTGCTATCCAAAGCAGCATACAATGTTCACTAGAACCTGATTACTGTAAATTGGGTAACATTTGCAAATCATTTAATTTTTGCTATTTTCACAAATGTCCCACTTCGCTAATTTAAAAATCTTACGAAAGATTCATTTCACATAGATTTACTATCAAAGAATCATACTTTTGCTAATAATTAAGTCACACCACTAAATTGTGAAATTTCCATCACACAAACATTATCCAACTTACAGTACCAATAGAAAAAACAGTTTTATACAGAAAAGATCTGTAATTTTAGTCCCAAACTGGTTCCCTGCTTATCAGTTTATAACTAAAACAAATAAGAGTACCAATGTTCAATGTTCATAGAAATAATCTCTTATAAATTGGGGAAAAACTAAAGCAAGAAACGGTGTTTCCAAAGTTAAAGAAGGGCCACAATTCAAGTAAATGCAATATGAAAAACATGAAACATTTGGCCAAGTGTCTAAGGGGAAAGTTTGACCTAAACTTAAAACGAAACTGAAATAACTGCTGTCTTAAAGTCCTAAATAACCATAACTCAAGCAAAATGCTATGATGAGTTATACAGCTTGCAGACTACCAAGTCATCTTTTGAATGTCTCAAGTGACTGAAAACTGTTTTCTAGAATTCTGATAGGGGCCAGAACTCCTGTAAAATGCAAGGGTAGTTATGTAACTTGCATTACAGATTTACTTTGAAATGTTGATCGAAATGTTTCAAGTTTCACAGCAATAGTTATGATGGTTAACAAGAAAAGTGGACTTAACGTTGGACCTTAATCAGGTAGAAAAAAAGCTGCAGACGGACAAAGACAGGTCCCTATGATATTACACATGATAATCTAACTCTAAGTAACAAACGAAACAGTGAAATTACTTTCAAATATAAGTACGAAACATATTTTTCTCTTCATAATAAAGGAAGTATGGTGAAACTGACCAAAACAAGCCATAAATAATTGTTTCATTTTATTACAAAGAAGTGTAGTCACGTAGCTTGTTAGTTTGAATACGTAATGCAGCAAAAACAACAAAAAAATCACACATTAACTGGAATGAGAAAAGTTATTTTTTGGTGTCCCTATAAATTTTTGGAAAAATTGACTAAAGGGCAATCCCATTGTTTATCTTGAAAAAAATAATACCAGAGTATGCTGGTCAGTATGTTTATTCAAGAACTGTTTTAGAGTTTCTCTTTTGACATATGGTTAGCAAATGTTTACATAATTTATTCTGTACAATTCACCAGGCTAGTTCAATACATCTTCCTTAAAAGTTTGTAAGCCAATTTTGTTCTATTACATTAAAAATACAAAAGCAAATGAATAATGTAATTAAATTTACTCATTGACAAAATTTTAATGTTTCTAACAAGATTCATAAACCAATTTCAATCTTCTTTCCAACATTATAAAACCTAAAAGGACTGGTATAAAAACACCTCTGGGAAACTTCCTTCCATCTCTTCAATTCATCATAAAAAATTCTACTAAGCTGTAATGTTTGAACTTGATGTATTGTACTCAAGTTTTTTTATAATTTATGTCAATTAAACTCAGTCTGGTTTGCAGAGTTCTGAGTTACTTGATTACTTGAACAGGAAAAATCACACCATGGCATTATCAAATTTAATTCACTATATAATGGGATTCCAACCCACAACCTCTGGGTTACCTGTCTGGCACTCTACCCCTCACCACTGCACCATCTTACATTATCAGCAGTGCAAAAACTGTCTGGGTAAAATATTCAACTTCATTTATCAATTTTGTTCTGTCTATTACAAAAACACAGACTGCTGAACCTACCTTTTAGGTTTCCCTTCCAAGTAAAGGTCCAAGTTTCACAACACAGATTATGTCTCACTGTGCAAATATCATGTTAGTCACTCTTTTTATTGCCATATTTTCAGCTTAAAATATCCAGTATGTAAAAACACTTAGCTCGTTTCACATCATTCTCCTGAAAACAGGAATGAAAATACTAATTTCACATCCAATTGTCGCCGATGAAATATGAAAGACAATCTAATCTACAATGTATTATCACAGAAAAGTCATGGAACGCAATTACACAAAAAAACGTCGAGAATTTTATAATCAACAGTTAGGTTTGCCTTTTGGCGTCACCATGAATAACTTATGAATATTGAATTCCTATGTTAAGCAGCATCTTACGTCATTTGACGGTTCTGTCTGAAATTAAAGAAAACAAACAGACGTATTTAATTTTCAAAACACGTAACAAACGCAGTTATGATATGTGAGTCCTTTTCTTAGGAACATAACGTCTTTGTATAAACATTTTCAGATATTCTTTCTTCATTTTCAAAAGATGATCTTTTCAAGAAAAGAACACAACATTTCATTATCTATTTTAAGCTTATTACCTTATTCACATAATAAATAAAAGAAACCCTCAACAACAATCTACCTACGATAATTACAAGTTACCTAGCGATAGGAAAAGTAAGCCCTGTAGTTAATCCAAATAACAACAAAAAATTTATTTTCCTAAATATCCGACGAAATGATAACTTATCACTGATAATTGGGAACTATTTCCTTCTAAGGTTTAACCTCGGACGACACTTGGCGAGTCAATGATAATGTATTGGAATGAATGTGAATAACCAATGAATATTGAGTCCTTGGCGATCAATATTTTGCTTCCACGCTCAGCATAATTCTTGCAGGAATACGTCTAGCTAAGGTCTATTGGATTTCTCCGTTACTTGCAATGAGTCATCAGAAGGCACTGAGTTTCTCTTGTATTTCAGGCTAGGTAGAATTTTTAACCAAACAGTGACTTGTACGAGACACTGTTTTTTATGTTATAAAATCTTCATAGACTGAAAACAGCCTCGCTTAGCCTTCTTTGAGTTCCAAACCTCCTGAGATTTTGTGTATTTAAGGTTTTAGAAGATGCTGTTAAGACGTATACTAAATATAGGACTGGAGTGGTATCCCCTATACTGTACACTGAGCATGCCCAGAAATGGCAGTCTCTGTGAAATGTAGTCTTCAATAAATAATTGAAATAAATCTTCAACTGAATGCACTCCATTGAGTTTTACTTGTGTACCATCCCATATAGCTACAGCCATAGTAAACAAACACCATGAATACTATCCAAAAAAATCAGTCATTTTTTTTCAAATGAAATTAAAATTTAAAATATACTGCCACTAAAACGAAATGTATCCATTATACTTCTGTCTTATCTTTACAAAAACAGGTCCTAGTTTTGTATGTGGAATGTAAACCCCTGTTTTGCTAATTGTGTAAGATTGCCAAATACCCATTGAGGCACAGATACAGTACGCTACAGAGTAAATACAATGCTAAAGAAACCTGGTGCACAAATACAGAAGACTGTTGCATAGGCAAACAATTTGGGTGCAGATGCAGGACAGCGGTGCATAGAAACAGGAAATGGGTACACAGATAAAATAATCAGGTACACAAAAGACTAGTTCACAGAAACCAAAGACTTGTGCAAAGACAAAGATGAACTGGTGCACAGAAACAGAAATCTTGTACTACATAAATACAAGAGACTTTTGGAAAAAAAATGTGAACTTAGTTTGCAGATCAAAAAATCATCAGGTGCACAGTACAATAGTCTGGTACAGAGAAATAGGAGACCAGAGAAGAGTTACTGGTGCATAACTTTATGCAAGAAACAAGAAAATGGCTACACAGATACAGAAAACTAGAGTACAGAAACTAGAGCACAGAATGCAGAAAACTTGTTGCACAAATACAAAAAAAAAGTGCACAAATGCAAAAAAACTGGTGCACAAATACAGAAAACTGGTGCACAAAATTAATGCAGAAAAACATGGTACACAAACACAGAAAACTGATGAGCATAAACATCAAAATCAGAATGATACAGAAGACTGGCATAAGCGTATAATAGGTATTTTTAATGCAAAGTTTCAGAAAACTGTTCGACAAATACAAGAAACCAGTCTCAACACAAAGCAGGGAAGTCAAAGTCTTGAAAAGCTTTACAACCAGCATTTCTCCAGAAATAGACATCTTATACATTCTAACCAGACATTCATGCCAGAGAAATATAGCCTGTCTATGACACTGTGAAAAACAGTAATCAAATTTATCAGACACAGAATCCTTTACATTAAAGTCACGAGCATCATCCAAGCTATCCTGTTACTATCTTGTAACTAATCAAATAACATATCTCATGAAAAATATAACATACAGTAAGTAAGGATTTCACTTTTAATGAATACAGTCAGTTACACAAATATGGATGTTTTAGCTGGAGCAGAAATTGTGGACTGAAATTTTGTCGACTGAAACAATTAACCCACAGACATTAGGGGTAAAAATGGAGGGAGAGAGGAAATTAGAAATGCTTTATCTGTTGTCATACAACACTGTATGCAACAATGATGAAAATAAAGCTCTACCATTTATCATTAGGTTATTCTGCAAAAAAAACATGCAAGCAGCTCTTTCTCAAATACTGGCTATAATTACAGAAACTGGGAAAAAAGTGTAAAAGCACGTTATACAACTGTATCATTAAAGAAAACCAATAGCCATAAAGGAAAACGCCTGGACATTCGAAATCAATAGCAGGCTATTATCAAGGGAGGTAACTAGAATATCCAGATAATGATCTTCTCGGAAGTCTGTTATAGATGATATCAGATTTCTCAATCAATACGTAGCAAACACAAATAATGTCATCCATTTGAACATAAACAATGGTGCAGTTAAAAGCAATAATTCCTATACGCTTATTGATCTTTATACGATGTATTAATTCTTTGGAAAATAGTACAACTATTACACCACTATATAGTTTCAGAAACCATTACAAAGGCTGGGACCATTATATCAAAACTAAATTATTTGATGTGATGCAGGTTTCATATGTAAATTTGAGATTTCCATTGCTGATAAAACTTTGTGTAGTAAGCATGGTTAGGCAATCTGCAATACTCCTCTATGATACAGATACAAACCCCAGCTTCAGGTTTGAAAATTAATTCCATTTCCAAATTGCAGGCTATGTGTTGTTTTGGGAAAAGAAAACTAGAATTGGGTCAAAGAAAACAGATGCCCCAAGTTTAAATAACTTTGCCAAAAGATCGCAATACTGTGCAAGAATTAAGTTGGACACAATATTTCTGATGTTGTGAGGTTATGAAAGATTTTTTCTAACTCATAAACCACTCCAAGCAAATATTTACAACCCCACAATAACCCAAAACAGACCTCGTAATACTCTACTTGTGTACAAGCCCTTACCATGTAATGTCTTCTGGATATGTAAGAAATTAAAAGACAGACGGACAGTACACAAACATATCCAAAAGCAGGGCGAAACAGCTTACTATAAATTGCTTAAGAAATTTTGACCAGATATATAAGTTCTTTCTGTCAAAGAGGAAAACGGCGCTCTTTATCCAACATTGATAACTCTGCTTTAAACTAAAGCAAGCATGCTGAGTTACAGGTCACAATGTTAGAGTACAGAGAGAAGTCAGTGCAAGACTTAGTGTGAAGGGTTACTAAGTAACATAACAACTGTACTTTCATTGCATTGGTGCAAATGTGCCTCAGTGACAGATGGCATCAGAACATAATTATGTGTATCCTGGAATCAATGAAAGATGTCACTTGCAAACAGTCACACAACCAAACACTATTTGCAGCAGAAATTCTGCACTTCCGCAAAACTTGCACTTTCCTTGTTATCCTCAATTAGACAGAAACTAATGCACAATCAATAAGGTCTCTAAGCAATTATAGATAATAAAAGTTAATTATCAATTTACATCGCAAATTAGCAATAATAACTCTGCCAGTGTGGTAAAGAGCAGATAAATCAATCATCTAATGTGACAATTATACAGAAATGATAGACAGTGCCTCTTCAATAGCAGCCTGATGTAGCGTCCCCTTGCATTATTTGACCATTCACAGCATTGGACCAAGCTTTGAGTAAGAAACACAAACCACTACAAGTAAACACAAACAAACCCTTGCATGCAACGCTTCAAAAGTAAATAGATATTTCTTGAAATTTAAAAGGCTAAAGGTGAAAAATAAGACAATTTAAAGGGCAAATTAAATTTGCAGATAAGGAACTGCTATAGATGCTTTAGGGCAACAAAATACTTTCCAAACCTGTTTCATAGAATAAAAACAGTGGTTCATTAGTCAGTGGCCTTAATTAGCAAGTGTACCACATAAGCTGTTACAGTTGAACACTACTTGTAAGAGTGCAGCAGAACAATGTAAGAGTGCAGCTTGATATTGTAAGAGTGCAGCTTGATATTGTAAGAGTGCAGCTGGATATTGTAAGAGTGCAGCTGGATATTGTAAGAGTGCAGCGGAACAATGTACGAGTGCAGCGGAACAATGTACGAGTGCAGCTGAACAATGTAAGAGTGCAGCTGGATATTGTAAGAGTGCAGCTGGATATTGTAAGAGTGCAGCTGGATATTGTAAGAGTGCAGCTGGATATTGTAAGAGTGCAGCAGAACAATGTAAGAGTGCAGGTGGATATTGTAAGAGTGCAGGTGGATATTGTAAGAGTGCAGCTTGATATTGTTAGAGTGCAGCTGGATATTGTAAGAGTGCAGCTGAACAATGTAAGAGTGCAGCTGGATATTGTAAGAGTGCAGCTGAACAATGTAAGAGTGCAGCTGGGTATTGTAAGAGTGCAGCGGAACAATGTAAGAGTGCAGCTGGATATTGTAAGAGTGCAGCTGAACAATGTAAGAGTGTAGCTGGATGTAAGAGTGCAGCTGAACAATGTAAGAGTGTAGCTGGATGTAAGAGTGCAGCTGAACAATGTAAGAGTGCAGCTGGATATTGTACGAGTGCAGCAGAACAATGTAGGAGTGCAGCTGGATATTGCAAGAGTGCAGCTGGATATTGTAAGAGTGCAGCTTGATATTGTAAGAGTGCAGCTTGATATTGTAACAGTGCAGCTGAACAATGTAAGAGTGCAGCTGGACATTGTAAGAGTGAAGCTGAACAATGTAAGAGTGCAGCTGGATATTGTAAGAGTGCAGCTGAACAATGTAAGAGTGCAGCTGGATATTGTAAGAGTGCAGCTGGATATTGTAAGAGTGCAAAAAAAACACAACTTACCATCAGAATGTGACTTCATGTACACAAAGTCCTATATCACACAACCATGATTTTATCTGTAATACAGAACAGAACATTCATGATCATGATGATAATTATATAAGAACACAAAGCTGCGAAATTAAGGCAAACAATACCATTTTGAAAAATATTAAACAAGAAAAAATCTTTTAGAAACCAAGTAAACTAATATCTAAGAAAATTATCATGTAACACACTCATGATTAAAAGCATTTTCAATGTCTTTCATGATATGCAATCAGACAAACACCTGTGATCACTTCTAAAAATGTGCTCTATAAACAGAAATACAGGAAATATTGTAGTGCTTCTGATTTGCAAAACCTTATTAGACCTGAAGCGGTTTTGGTCTTATGCAGCTGCCTTTATATTGTTATATGTTGACGCATTAGTATTTTATCTGATTAAATACCATATCAATGTATAGGGATCACCAACCAAAACGGCTACAGACCTAAACAAGAGGGCCAAGATGGCCCTAATATAGCTCTACTGACTACCATTGGCTATAATACATGGTGATCAATAGCAGAAAGGGTCAATTTTGACCTGATGGGCATGATTTGAACAATTTTGGTAGAGGTGCACTAGACAATGCTACACACCAAATATTTAAGTTCTGGGCTTTCCTATTTTTGAGAAGCAGATTTTTAATTATTTCCTTTCCAATGCCATGGCAACTAGAGTTCTGCAGTGAATGGAATTATTTGAACAACTATGATAGAGCTTCATGCTAGGAATATCCCTGCCAAGTTTTATCAGCATTGGCCTAGTCCTTTCAGAGGAAGGAAAAATTTAAAGGAAAATGTTAACGAACAACAAACAACAGACGGTGAGTGATCCTGCCAGGTGAGCTAAAAAGTGGAACAGTACTTTCCAAAGCTGCAACAGTAGATGTAAATGTATTATGAATGTTTCTTTTTTAAAAAGACTTTAACAGTTAGTAGTATGGTAAGGTATAGATCAAACATTGTTGGTTCAATGTTGTGGTAAGATGTGGCACTTTGCAGTGGCAATATGGCAGCAATGTGGTGGCTTTGTGGCAGAAATGTGGTGACTTTGTGGCAGCAATGTGGCTGCAATGTGGCAGAAATGTGGTGGCTATGTGGCAGCAATGTGCTGGCAGTGGCAGAAATGTGGTGACTTTGTGGCAGCAATGTGGCAGACATGTGGTGGCTATGTGGCAGCAATGTTGTGACTATGTGGCAGCAATGTTGTGACTATGTAGCAGAAATGTGGTGGTTATGTTGCAGCACCATGGTGGGAATGAGGCATCAATGTGATGGCAATTTAAAATACTGTACAAGTCTTAAAAGTAGCCACTTGAGGCTTACCATTTTCCAAAAGTGGGGTAATTAATAAGAATTATTACTTTATGTTCTTCTTTCTAAGAAAATATTTTGAAATATACTGCAATATAGTTGCAATATCAACTCAAATATTGTAAAATAATTTATTATTCTAACTGGGAATTCTAATCCCAATAATGACTCCTCAAAACGGTCTCCAACTAAGACCCCAAATTTCAGCACCATAGCATTAAATTTTAATATATGAAAACTTTCAATATACAAGGTATACAGTCATATAATTTGTACAAAATGACCATATAGTATTTAAACCCTTAAAATGGTGCTTCCCTTGCCCTGCTGGTAGCACAAAATTCTGCCTTTGTTACCAGTGCAGATCATGATCAGCCTGAACATCCATTCACACTAATCAAAATCTTCACTGTCCGCTATTCACTTAGTAAATTCTCATTCAACACCCCTTTGAACAACCAATGGTACTGTCTGAATAAAAAGATAGACTAGTTCATTTTTCAAAGTGTAACAGGGTACAGATTTAAGAAGAAATTCTGTAACAACAAGCTTTACTTTTTTCGAATTTTCCATAGATCTAGTCTCGTAAATTTTTACATTTTATGAATTTCTCCATAGATTTAGTCACGTAAATTTTTATCTTTGCCTCAAGTGGTGAGAAATTATACTGAACAAGTCAGTCTGAACACCTTCAACTGGTATAAAAAATACATAAATACATCTTTTAGACAGACCAAACACAAGTTGATTATGTCTATTGCGCAATAAACCCTTGGGGGGGAAGAGAACATCTGAGTGATACAGAATAGATTTGCATATTTGGCTGCTGTGAAACTGGGAAACTTTCCGCCGTAATCAGTCCATCAATAACATACTGGTAGCCTAACAATAGCAGAAGACCTTCATTGATTTCTTGTGGGCTGGATAGATTCAATAACATTGAAAACTGACGTCTCTCACCAGTAAGCGTATTAAAGTAATGTCGCAATAGCGTACAAAATTAATGTTCGTTGTAACAATTGACATCAATTTTGAAGTCATAATTAAACAACAACAAAAACAGAGTGCTTTTCTTTATATAAATTTGTTTAACAGTGCTACACAAATTGCTGTTCATAATTAAAAACTGACAGAATAACAAACACGTGGGCGTAAGCTAAATTGAAGATTTCTATTGCTTTTATAATGACCTTTAAAAGTGGAATTTGCCTGCCGGAAATGAAAATTTGTATTTTTGCAGATTTGGATTTATTTATGTCATACTACGGTAGAATGTCTACCTTTTATTTGACAGAACTCCAAACGCCTAAGATCGGATTTCTTTTTGTTTACAAAATTTATTAATGTGTTACGGCACCGCTTAACAAAACTAATCAGTCCTCAATTAGCAAAAATTGTACATGTAGATAAAGACTATTAAAGATCAGTCAATTTATTGATTTCACATGCCAAACTGTTGACCTAGTTTGCAAGCATAATAACCTAATTTTCAAAGAACGTAGTACATTTAAATACAAGAAGGTTCTGATTACTATTATTAAAAATTTTTTAATCTATTTCTGCCTATTGGTAACAAGAATAATTTCATTTGATTTAGTATTAATACATGGTAACCTTAAATTCAGCTAGAGTCACCTTGATATTCAGAAAAGAGACAGAGTGGGGCTCAAACATATGAATTTCAATTAATGAGAGGTAATACAGCGATTTCAAGCCAGCAACCCTGACCACTTGACCAATCAGGTGGTGCATATACATGATATAGGAAAATGATGTTAGCAATTTAGGTACATTGTATATCCAGTCAACAACACTCTTTTTCAGACTGATACATTCAACATGTTTTCACATTTACAAAGTCAAATATTAGTACACCAAAGAAATTAAATTCAAACAGTAATAATCATCTAATTTGTAATTCATAATTGGCACACCATCACATTTTTGATGAAACTGAAGTGGTTCTATACTTGAGACTTTAATTACTTTTCTTGAAGTGTTATAAATTTCTCGGTAGCAATTTCTATCTGCCATGATTATGCAGAAAGACTCTTTATTCAATACAGCAATCAATATGAACCTGAAACACTGCCAGGTCTTGCTTGTTAGGCTTTATATCTTTGAACATAAGCGCAAAATTGACATGTTTTTTTTTCTTCAATCAATGTACAGTATAGGGATGCATTGTAACGATACGTCCAAAACCATTGTGATACAGCCAACCCATATTGCAATATATTGATGTAACAGAAAGAATAGAACCAATCACCGTAAATACAGTGTCACTAGTTCAGATCACAAATGATCATGAAACTGTCTACATGTATTAAAGGTGGATAATCAGATTTTGGTCATGTAATAGATTTGTTTGAAACTTTAACATCTGATCATTTACACTCATTTATGTTCACTTAGCAATTAATTTAAGTAAGATTTTCACTGGAGGTATTTTTAAAATTTGATTTCCATATGCTGGTTGCCCAACCTAGATAGTTATTTTATCACAAGTACAAATTTGATACACATACTTTGCCTAAGGAAAGATATAAATATAAGACCTATTGTATTATATTTGTAAGACATTCACATTAACAATTATATATTTAAATGGAATTCATTAGAAATGCAAGTTTGAAAAATCATTATTACCTCCCTGTGCAACCAAGATAGATTGGAAATAAATGAATTCAGAAGCTACAGATAGTTTTTAAACTTGCCTTTTGGTTCAGAATGTTAAAATATTTGTATATCTATCCAATGTAAATGTAAAAGTAGAAATTATATTGAAATAAAAAAGAGATACTCAACTTTTTAAATAATTTCACATTAAAGGGGAGTAATAACAAAATTTTATAAAAGTTAATAAAATGTAAATTTCTAATAGGGATCTATCTCTATGTATTTGGTCTTTTTGTTCATTAAATAAATCTCTAACAAAATATACAAAAAGTAAAACTTGTCATCAAATGTTGCTTAAATGTGATTGACCACCTTTAAAAGCTAACTCAACTTACTGGCAAGTTATATTATATTTGTAACCAAACCCAACAATCGTAAACCGAGATCTTTTTTTAAAAAATTTATATACAGTCTAACCTGCATTAGCGGTCACCTGTATATAACGTGACCCTGTCTGTAACGGTCAGTCTAAGGTGCGACGGCAGGAAATTACTCTAAATGTAACCTGTTTATAGCATGACCCTGTTTAACGCGGTCAGCGGCCACTTATTTTAGTCCGGAACTGATTATATAACGGCCAGTGACGGGTTTTGTACGAGAACTTTAAAAAATACATCATGCAAATAATAATATTACGGCAATTAGCCGGAAGCATTAATTAAACAGCTGATTGAAACCCATTAAATGTGGATTATGATCATTGAATATGTGTGAATAATACATAAATTTCAAAGGATTAGATCAATTAGGTGAGTTTGTTTGATTTGCTTCATATTTTAGTGATTATCTTGAACAATGATTGAGCGATGTCGTCTTTATGCATGAGATTTTTTATGAATTTCCGTGATTTTGCGTAAGTTTGATCGTAAGTTTATTTCATAAGAAAAGTGCGCCTTTTTTTTTTTTTTTTGTGGGGGGGGGGGGGGGGGGGGGGGGGGGGGGGGGGGGGGGGGGGGGGGGGGGGGGGGGGGGGGGGGGGGGGGGGGGGGGGGGGGGGGGGGGGGGGGGGGGGGGGGGGGGGGGGGGGGGGGGGGGGGGGGGGGGAAAAGAAGGTGTTTGGGGGGGGGTTTTTTTTTTTTTTTTTTTTTTTGGGGGGTTTTGAAAAAAAAGGGGCAAAAATCAAAACGATACAGGTTTATTGAAACATCATAAGGTATAAAAGTCTATGACAAGGCAGTCTGTATGCCATTTTGCCAATTTCTTTTCCCGCTGTTTGAAAGTGTGGCGGGTGGTTGGGGGTTGTTTTTTTGGGGGGGGGGGGGGGGGGGGGGGGGGGGGTTTTTTTTTTTTTGTGGGGGGGGGGGGGGGGGGGGGGGGGGGGGGGGGGGGGGGGGGGGGGGGGGGGGGAAGGAGGGGGGGGGGGGGGGGGTTTGGGGGGGGGGGGGGGGGGGGGGGGGGGGGGGGGGGGGGGGGAGAAGAAAAAAAAGGGGGGGAAAAAAAAAAAAAAAAGAATTTCAGAAACGTAAAGCGCAGTGAGGGGGAGTTGGTAAAAAAAAGAACTTTTGAATGTGGGAATAGTTTCTCGAAAACTTGATGATTAATTATGTGTGGGATTGCAGCTTCAACAAATCAGAAGAAAATAACAGACTTCTTTAGGAAAGTTAACTGATGATGTTCATGTATATTGTTTTAAAAGCATTAATAAATACATCATATAAATTGATATGCCATATGTGTAATGTAATAAGCTACCGTAACTAGATATTGTCGTATTTTATCAATTTTTTATCATATCCTTGACAACCTGGATATAGTGGTCACCTGTCTATAGTGGTCACTTTCGCCGAGTCCCCTTGCTGACCGCTATAGGCAGGTTAGACTGTACATGCATTGCAATGTGAAAAGTGAATAGTTCAGTCCAAAACATAAAATTGTCTTTTAAAGAGGAACTTCCTAAAACTGGTGTCAAATTAAATAACTTCAAAGTATAAACAACATAATATTTGCAAGTATAAGTAACTTTAAACCTAAAAGTTAAAGCTATACATTCTAGTCATTATTGATAAAATCAGCATTCTAAAATATGTTGCAGTTCCATAGAACATTCAATAATCTATGTAAAGTTGTTGTTGTACAAGTAATGGGTGGATAGTGATTTATTACAGAAGGCCTCTCAGTGTTGCTAGATGTAGGGAGTGTCCCTTTAAACAAGAACATGTATGATGCTTACTAAAGGTGTATTTAGTTTAAAACTGGCTTTTTACGCAAAAGCAACACTGGTTACTTAAAACCAGATGGCCACCTTGTTGTCTGAACTTTGAAGCCCATGATTATGATAAGTTGTGAAACCACAATCTGTATATTCTTGTGAAAACCAGCAGTATATAATGCACCATTAATGAAGATTATGAATTTGTATCAAATTTTCCCTGGTATTAATATTATAGCCAACATAGTATTCCATAGTCCATACTGAATTATTCATAACTGATTGAGAAGTGAGGAATAAATGTGTCATCTGTAAGGACACTACCACCACAGACTTGGTGGGGATCGGACACTTGACTCACCCATCCTGTGGCAATACATAACCACTGTGCTATAGAGGCTTCAACATCTTACTATATAATACTCTCAAAACATAAAAATATCTGGGACCCCTGTGACCCTTAGCAGTCACCTTAGCAATCTCTAAGTACCAGTAAAATGTACAACTCAGTAAGAGAAAAAAAAAGACCAAAAGGTTTCAAGTCTACACTTAAAAACAAAACTTCTATCTAATACAACTCATAGGCTCAGCCTAGGCAACATCTGACTGAAACATGCAACTGTTGTTATAAAATTTGAAGTGTGATTCTGGCGCATGTCAATGCTGGTTGTACTGCAAAACTGAGGAAGATACATTGTACTGAGGGGGGGGGGGGGGGGTGTGTTTTTTTTTTTTTTTTTTAGAAAAAAAAAAAATTTGGGGGTAAAAAAAAAAAAAAAATTGGGGGATAAAAAAAAAAAAAAATATCCAGCGCTCTATTTCTCAAGTTAATTGACCAGTGACACGGAAATGGACTGTACAAAATACGGAAACTACGCATATCTTGAACAAACAAACTTCATGTTTACCTACACATACAAAACTTCAGCATTTAAAAAGTTACCTAAGGGGTCAATGAAAGAAATACTGTGTGGTCATACAACAAAAAAAATATACTCAGCAGGTTGCAACAATATACTTTTAATATCCTTATTTCATTTCACGTTAATTAATTGTAAAAAATAGTTATGTTTCTTTATGATTTTTCTGCTAAATGTAAGACGGTGTCAGAAATGTTAATTTGGTTTTGACTGTCGAATTATGTAACTGTCCGGTGTTATAATATGCATTTAATATCCTGATGAAGGCGTCAGTTGAAACTTTGATGAACATGTTGCTATTTTCTAGAGATGACTCATTTCTACTCAGTTGTTTGTGAGTTACGGAAGTGGATTTAACTGGCAGTAATGTTCTTAGTTTAATTGAAATTTAATCAAACAACTGAAACAAAAAATTAAATTCAGCTCTATTATTTTACTTTCAAATTCTGTTAATCATGGTTACTTAACCTAAAAAATAAAACTAATAAAATGAACTTCACTTAATCCTTTAAGAAATTTCTAATCTGGAATTTTTGCTGTTTTGACGATGTATTTATCGTAAATATTTCCTGGTACAATATGTACATAAGTATTTCTTGTTATCACTTTAAACAAAGATAATTTTATTATAATACAGACTTTGTTTTTAGCACTTCACACATGGACTATTGTTAGAAAAAAAAAAACCCTTGGCTTCCTTGACTGATTACATGAGAAGCTAAATAGTAAACTCCTTTTTTGTTACATTTTTAAGATTCTTATTGGTCGGACATATATATTACTTTCACAATTTGAAATTTCAAACAAACAACATGTACTTCTAAAATATGCTTTGAACTAGCAAGGTCTTTCATGTGTTAAATTACTTATACAATGTCATGTAGTATTGTTCTCTATGCAAAAAAACAATTTGAAAATAAATGTGGAAATGCTGTTCTAAATCATGTACATGTAAATAACATTTATAAATAAGTAAATTCAAAGATTTTATGACAACTCTTTCAAATACATATTCAACAATAATTTAGCTCTAAATGTTGAAATTTCACTTACCAAACTGCAGCTCAGTTAAAGAATGTCTCTATATTGTGGTCATTAGTTAATACTAATTTATTTTAGCCCGATAGAGAAGAAAGCTTTTAGCTTATCAAGTCACTCTCGAGTCTGCTTCCTGGAAAAGCCAGTACTGGTGTCATACGAGGAGGTACAGTCGTGACCTTGGTGGGGCTCGAACCCGCAACCTGTTCTGGTCATTACACCTGGCTTGGTGGCTCTCCAGCGTTTTCTGAATCCTTGATCTTCTTGTGGTGCTCAAAAACTGTCAGTTTGTTTTAAGTCAAGTTGATTTTTATCATGAGGATAATAATAATTATCTTTTTTGAGTTTATTGATGTTTCCAATAAAATTGTTTATTTACAATTTTTCTGAAGGATTTTCTATAGTATCACAAGTTAATTAAATCACCTTCTGATTCAGTTTAGTACTCCATTTATTTTTCTCCACTTTTTGACTTGGTCAGGCCTACATGGCACTCAATATCTTCAATTTTCCCCCATAATTTACATGTAGTCCATCTTCTGTGATTGTTACCACAGGTTCTTGCATCAAAACTCTGTGACCATCAGTTTGGCGATCTTCTCTGTGTGCACAGGGAACTGTGTGCTCCAGTGGCATGAGGCGGCCACCGTAACCAATGTAGTAGATCACAAGGGTCTCTGCCCCAATGTTAATACTTGGACTAATAACGCACTCTACTGTACAGTTCTAATAATTTCCTTTTTTATTTTGTAGGACATTAGTAATTTGTTCACAGTTAATTCTATATTCTTCCAATGTAGTAAGATGAACACGTGAAAGACAAGCACCAAAGTAACTCACTACTTCAAATCATATTTTAAAAGTACACTGTTGTTTACTTGAATTTCCAGTGAAGTCTGTTTTTCCAATCTTATACAAAAGTCCAAGTACCTTTTTACAATCTCTAGGGTAACATTATTAACTAATAAATTTTTTAAAGTAATACAGTATGTAATATATGACCAATAAAAAATTTTGAAACAAAAAGTGAAGTTTGTTACTTAACAATTAAGGAGTTTACATAGTGACATGTTTAGCTTCTCACCTACCGTAATCAGTCAAGGAAGCCAAGCTGTTTTCCTAACAAATTCAATAGCCTGTGTGAAGTGCTTAAAGCAAAATCTGTATTATAATAAAATTATCTTTGTTAAAGTGATAACAAGAAATACTGACATTTATTTTATGTTTTCCAGTGAATTATAGAGTTTTCTCAGTGAAATAAAAGTGATAATCAACAGGTTTAGAAACAGTGGATTACCATTTTTTTAAAATTTTCACTGTTTTTGCAATCTTTAGCCCAGAATTTCACCAAAATGAATACCTTCTGAAATATTTATTGTCTTGAACCATGCATAAGATAAAGCCGCTTAATAAAGAATAACGTCATTTGTTCTATGTGATTTTCTGATGACGTTTCCCGCGATATTCAGATGTTTTATTGAAGAAAATTCAATAAAAATAGAGTTTTAACCATAAAATAAACAGAAAAATTGTTGTATATGTGTGTCGGTGATTTTCGCGTTAATTTGCTTCGTGAATTGTCACCAAAATGTAGTTATTTTCACCTCGTAGTCGTCGGCCAAGGTTTCTAACAAATATCAAACTTTTGAAGTGCCCAACAAATCTGAATTATAATAAAGTTATCTTTGTTAAAGCCATACAATTAATCCTCTATATTGTACTAAAAAATATTTAAGACAAAATAATGAAATACAAAAAGTCAAAACAGCAAAAAATCCAAAACAGAAATTTCTTAGAATAATAAGTGAAGTTCATGTAATTAATTTTCAAAATTTGAAAGTAACAAAATAGAATTCAATTTTTACCTTAGGCTACAGGAAGACGGTCAAAGACCTATCTCTCTGGGATTACAATAAATAGAATTGGTATCATGAGTATTGGTATTGTTACCATGGTAACAAGCCTCCTACACTTGTTGTGTAATGACAGCCTTGTCCATACACGTTATATAACATTGTCAAGCATTTGCTGCATTTCATGTACATATATATCTGTATAATTGACCATATACTTATTATCTGACTTGTGTGTGTTTTGCATGGTCCTCATTCACTGTTTCAGGCACTAGTCAAATTTACGTTTTTCTGAAGTCTTGTGGCCGGAAGGTGTTCCCACATATTAGACAGTTCAGCCTGGAAGCAGGGAAGCTAAACTGTCATCAAAGACTGTAAACTAGTTACTTAGAATGTAGGGTTATAAATACATTTTGAATATTGTAGCAAATGGAGAAATACAAAATGTATGTATAGATTTCACTTTACTAAAAAAATGCTATAAAAAAAGTATTTTCTCTTAATTTATGTAAAGTTTCTGTAAAGCTAGTGCTCCCAGATCAGCAAGTAAATAGTCTATTTTGACTCCGAAATTGTGTTATGGTATAATCATGATAATTGTTCAAATGTATGGTCACTTAAATTATTAAATTTGATGAAATAGCTAGATCAAGCTAAAAAATCAAATGAGACCTGGCCTGATTATAATATTTAAAATAGTATACTCTTTTATTTACAAGTACTTTTATTAACAACTATACTGAAGAACATTATACCTGTCGCACAATAAAGTGTTACTATCCAGACTTGGTTTTACATATTCAATGAGATAATTTGCAAGAAAAAAATACTTTTGCTAGATGGTCTACTCCAAACAATTGTACTCAACAGATCTATGCATATCATTATATTTTTGCTAGGCGCTATTGGTGTTAGTGTTTTAGGCTAACTGCATCGTATCGTATATTAGGGCTTTATCGTTGGTATCGGTTACCCATATGACCAACGCCCCCAGAAGAGGTTAGTTATTTTAGGTTTTGGAGGATAGTGCAAGATACTGAGAGTGTCCCAATTCCAGAGACACCCCTGGTTCTTATACATGCCAGGTGTATAGCACCCATAAATGGGACCTCGGTTTTAGTCTCATCCAAAAGACTGTTAGTAATTTTAGTTTGTCAGCCCCAGGAATCAAACCCGCTTCCCCGAGATTACAAGTCTCGTGCTCTACCGATTTAGCTAACTGCATTTTCGGCTAACTCAATTTATATATGATATACATGGAGTGTTTTCGGCTAAGTCAATTAGAGTAGCACAATAGATTAAAAGAGATGCGATCAAAAGATGTTAATAGATGTGTCAATTAGGTGTGAATGGTAATGTGAATGGTATTGACAACTTGACAATTAAAATGTTTGTTCATATGAATAACAAATTAAAGTCTTTAACATGTTGCAAAGAAATTCATATTTAATTTAACACTTTGATCACATCTCTTATGATCTATTGTGCAACTCTATTTACCTTAGCCGAAAACACTGAAAGTTTATTAGATAAATTGAGTAAGCCGAAACTGCAGTTAGCCGAAAACACTAGAATTCGGCGCTATCCAGCCTCCAAAAAGGCGCAGAATGATATCTATAAAATGTCAGTATGTAAAATGGGTGTGCATTTGGAGTTGGATTATTGAGACTACCAGATAGTCCATAGATGGTCACAGACCTGTGAGTAGTTCAACCCATTCAAAACTATAAATTTTACATCATTATCATTAAATGATAGAAAAATTGTGTGTGCAGTGCAAATTTATCATTTTCTTTGATGGCATCTTTCTTGAAAATATGGAATGTCAGAATTATGTATTCTCCCTGACCCAGTAAACGGTGTATACCAGTAACTGGTGTAACTCGTTAATCACAAATATCAAAGCTGTCATTTCATTTGCATACCAGAAGTTTTCACAATATGCTGTCAAAATCTCCTGAAACCTGTAAAATCCATAAATACTGTATGCAACGAGCATTTTTAAGTAAGAAGACCAAATTCTGTATAAAATTCTATATTTAACATGAATGTTATGGATGTCTATCATTTCCAACTGAATTTGACTTTCTTTGATTTTGAGATTCTCAAATTTGTCTTCTGCTTATCGAAATGAAGACCGATGAAAGGGTAAAAATCAACTAATACCATTAAGTCCCATGGAAACTTGTCTGGAGGAGATTTTTATTGATGCACTGGTTACTGGTACAAAAATGACCTTCGACTTTGTTCGTATGTTAATTTGAGGCCAAATAGCGCACACTGCATGGGATTTTCATAAGTTTTGATGGTTGCACGATATTGTTGAAATGACAATCTACTAAATATAATTAAGTAACTTAAATTAAAAAACGATTTTGCAACTTTTTTTAGCATGTTTACATAATTTAAGACCACCGGCACCGTTTACTGGGTCAAGAAGTCTGTATCAGTTAACTAAAGAACTTCAACGCAACCATTTTATAGGCTTGACATGACACCTAACCTTACAAAAAAAATATATATATTAAAATAATGGCATTTATATTTTTGGAAGCTAGAACTATATCTGCTATATATCGGCATGAATTAGTAATTGTCAGCTGATCATCCGAACTGTCCGAGGACTATGGCACGATTTCTTCTTTCATTCTGCGTCTGTACACCCACTTGAAATTTCTTCGCGAAGCAAAACATGAAATTTGAATTTTAAGAATGCACACAATTAACAGAGATTTGCATAGAAAATAACAAACCTTTCTTCGACAAAAGTTTTTCTGTCAGATTTTTTCTAAAATCTCCCCGGTCGTAGGTATATTCCGTTTCACTTCGGTACAATTAATTAATACGGATGAGGGGGTGTCAATATTTGTTTCACACCTTTTAAAAACGGTTCACCACTGGTCATTTGCACGGATGTATGGGGTATTTATTACTCGACACCATATCTAATACTGGTCCCATGTTGTACGGGACATATACAAATTATACACACGTTCACCATAAAAATGTGACCAGTAGACCTGGAAGTAGAATAAGGAATGAGATCTGTAATTGGTTAGTTTACATACATTTGTATGATGTATTTAAAGCTACTGCAGTGAGCCTAGGTCCCATATTAGGACTGCTTAGAGTGAACAGAAGTCGCAGGGAAAGGGTAGGGAGAGTCATGCCTAAGGGGGTTAGGCCCAGACCCCCAAACATCTCTGGGTGAAACTATTAATTCTGGCATTATTTTTTCTTCTTCTAAAAGTCTTTTTTTTTTAAATTCGAATAATTACTAATTTCCCTGCACCGTATTCAGTTATCGTTCTATAATATAATTAAATAAACTAGCTTCCGAGGCTAACAATAGAGACTACTTTGCTGGGTTATTTCTGGCAATCTACACCATCCATGGTTAAACGCAGCTAGATATTAAAAATAAATGTCACGCAATAAAAATGTACAGCAAAGTAAAATATATCCAAAAATGTTACACTTAATTGTCAAATGTGTTATTGGAAGTCGCGTAAGCACTTTCCAAGGATTGGCATAATAATAATAATAATAATATAGAGGATAATTGTTGGTTTCGGTGTAAGATCAGTTATAATTTCACCGAGTGGGCACCAAAAGTGATATTTTCACGAGTGGCACAGCCACGAGTGAAAATAACAACTTTTGGTGTTCACGAGTGAAATTAACGTGATGTTAAACCGATTCCAACAATTTTTCTGTTTATTTTATGGTTAAAACTCTACTTTTATTGAGTTTGTTTCTATAAATTATCGAAAATCGCGGGAAACGTCATCAGAAAACAAAGCGCAAATGACGTCATTTTAACGACGTCATCGTCGCATGGTTTCCAGCATTAATTACGCTCGGTATAGGTTTTACGTAAATCCAGGTTAAAGCAGGTGAAAAACAGTGAAAAATAAAAATGGTAATCCACGTTTCAAGCTGTGGATTATCACTTTTATTTCACTGAGAAAACTCTATAATTCACTGGAAAACATAAAATAAAAATTCTTTATTTCATGAAGGTAAACACATTAAGTGAAAGTACATACATTACATTACACTTATTTATATTTGACATCATTCAACACGCTAGTCACTTTTGTTAACTCAAATGTAAATATATTCTTTAGCTGACGATTGTATACTTTTCTGATCAGATTAATAGTTTCTATCATGAGCACCGTGCGGTCAAGATAGAAATATCCGTTACCGAGGGTAACTGTTTTGGCGGGAACGTGGCTCTCAATACAGTTACCCGAGGTAACTGATATTTCCATTTGTACCAATTGTTTCATGGTTGAAACTTTTTCTTTCTTATCGTCTTGCACTTTTAACGGACATACCCTATAACTGATGTCAAACTAAATAACCTCAAAAACATAAATAAAAGAGTATTCGGAAGGATTATAACTTAATCCTTAAAATTCAAGCTATGTACTCCAGTTATCGGTAAAATTTAAGCAGTTTTTTAAAATATGCTGCAGTACCGTAAACTGTAGAGTTGTTGTTGTACAATAAATTGGATAGCGTTTTATTACAGAAGACCTCTATATTGTTTAATTGTGGTCAAATGAGGCATTTTTCGCCATATGTTGTTCTTTAAAATTGTATTTATTTATCATTTTACGTTCATCGAACACATTATTTAGGTTGCGATAATACAATCGGCTAGATGTCGAGTATGTCCCTTTGTAAAGAACATTTCTAAATGCAAACTTATCGAAATGATGCATTATCATTTAACTATAAGTGATATTCAGGCGTTGCGTTTGGGAAAGTGGTGACTTCTCCGTGTTTGTTAGTGATTCAAGGGTTATTCAAGGGTTATGGCAATTTATAAACGCAGAAAAAGAAGATATCTTTAGGGTAGCAGTACATTTTCACTGAGGTCTCCTTCACCGAACAACAAAGGTTTATTTTCTCTTTACTTAAAATATTTTTCATTTCTGTTAAAGAAGTAAATGTACAATTAACAAGAATACATATACAACAAAACAATAGCATATCAGTCGGGCCACACGTTCTTTCAACATTAATAATCAGCCCTTACCAATGGTTTATCTCGTTGATAATGCTTAAGAATAATGTAAACCAATACCTACGGAGTATCTTAGCAAAAACAAATGATGACGCCTAAAACTACCAAAAGAAGTAAGCAAATAAATGTAATAAATTTTACTGCCCATCATAATTCTTTCAACAAAGCTTACAGCCAGGATAATCTGTGCACCAAAAAGGTATTCTGTTTTTAAATGTCTCACATATATCTAAAATATAGTTTCAATTTATGACGTTTGTTTTGGCATGGTAAAATATACATATAACCATCTACCATAACATCTCTATGAGCATACAATCAGTTTGAAAGCAAATATAAATATATGTGACATTGTTCTTTCAAGCAAGTAATGTATGAAATGAAGTAACAATACAGCATAGGAATAGCACTTAAAGCCGCTCTCAAAAATGATGGTTTGCTAAAACATGTTGTCACATTATCTGGCCAATTTCTTTTTGTACTGAGCATAATCAGTTGTTTTTTCTTCTTTATCTGTTCAGGAATTTAAAAGACCTTAATGTTACCATCCAAAATTACTAACATAACTTTAAGAAAGGCATTAAACAACGATTTGAACTCTAAGCAAAACGAACATTCTCATATACATGTATAAAAGATATACAAAGCTGTATTTAATTCAATTAAATTCAAATTTGTTCAGGCATAAGATCATATACATAATATTGTTTCCAGATAAAATAATATATAGACAATTGATGCTAAGAATATGTCATTAAAATAACTAGCATTATATAATTATTGTTGTGTAGTGTCATTAGATTAATAAATGAAAAGTATTGCCCTTGATCTTAAGACCTATGATCACCCATTAAAGCAAAATGACGTCATGTTTACAGTACATCGGTTCCCGCCGCATGACGTTAAATGAGCGTTCGCGTAGAAAATAAAACTTTGCATTTATTCACATTTTGTAATATCTGGTCATGTTAGAATCGAAATAACATCCTTTTCAGCGTTGTTATCGTCTAATAAACAATAATTTGTCGTACTGATGGCTAATCACTGCGTATCAGTACTAGCTCCAAATCATTGTTTATTAAACGACTAACACCGCTGGAACGGATGTTATTTCATAAATATATAGCTTTGCATATAATAAACATATCTTTTATTGTTTAAAAATATATCTGGATTTAAAAATGTAATTACTAAAATAAGTTTAATGATTTGTGTCATGAATACTATCACAGCACAATATCGAATACATTATATTAAAAATGTTATCAGATAACAATTCAAAAGTTCACTCTTTACTAAATATTTCGGCCTACTGGCCTTCTTCAGTAGATGAACTACACAAATCGTTTTATCAGTAGGCCGAAATATTTAGTAAAGAATGAACTTTTGAATTGTTTCATAATTCTCCCTTCCGAGTTACTTTTTGTGTATAGTGTAATCGGATAATATCTACTTTACGATAAAAATAGCTTTCTCTATGGACTGCAAATTTAAATAAATGGCTCTTAAATTCTTGTTTGAAACTGTTTGTTGCTGATTTTTTTAGTGTTATCGGGCAGATTATTTCAATAATGACTGGCATTGAAGTAAAAGTATCTGTCGAAATTTCTATATTTTTAAACCTGCTCGCTCTCAGATTTTGGTGAAAACCCCGAGGTTATTCGTACTGTCTGAAATTAACATATTTTAGAACGAAACATCCAAAAAATACCCAGTATAAATTCATATAAAGTATATCTGTATTTCTGAAATTATACACGAGCAAATTACAAAGATTGGCAAACGCTTTTTGAAATTACATAATTATCATACAATGCAGCGGTGCCGTCAAACTGAATTCATTAACATTTTAAGCAGATTTTCTTAAAATGCTTTGTGTTGTTGGTTGTAGCCATTTCTTTTACAATTTATATTTTAGTATATTATTTTGGAGAAACTGTTTGTTTTATCGGAAACTATGAACGAGCAGCTTTAATGTTTACATTTTGTACTAGAGCTAGTAGTCTGCCAATAAAAAATGATATTTGAATAGTGACATTTCTCTGCCTTTGGATTAGATAGATATCTTTCTGAGCAGTACAGATATCTCGTCCATTTTAAGAGTGACCATTAAATAGTAGCATATAATAAGATTACGAAATTCGCCAGACCATGTAATTCTCTCTTTTTCAAATTTCACGTGAAACTATTGCACTATGTCATTGTCAAACTTATTGATATAACTTTTATTTGGTGATCGTTGATAACACAGGGCTTGCCCCAATGTTCAGAGACAGAGGTTACTTACCGTATGAATCAATGTCACTAAACTTTATTCAAACCCTCGTGAAGCGGTGACATTGTTCAATGAACTTTCCTACTCTCATTGTTAATACTAGATATAACATGTCAAGGACCGTAACTTAGTAGTTTTTCGGGATTTAACTAACTCCGAGAATACGCAAACGTTAATATTGAACGGATTTTTAAGGATAATTACGTAAAGTTATAAATAACTGTTGGATAAAGTGAACCTTAACAGTTTATATTGTCAACGGTCATATAGCTAAATCAAACCTAATAGTGATATATTGCACAGTTTCATACCATACTGTATGAGTGTTCGGATAAAAATCTATTATCAATTGCTAAAACATAATTTCATGATTAGTTGACATCTTATATACTTCTTCCATTAAAATGATGTTGTAGGAAAACACGTCTCTCCGAATATTAAACTCTCTTTCCACTGGCAAAAAAAGCTCGCTATTGACCAAAAGTTGGTAACCTTTCAACCGCCAATTAAATAACAAGTAGAAAGTACTTGTATTTGGTGATTCTTGCTACCAAGCAATTGATATTATAAGTTTTCACCTACAGAAACATGAATATATTTCAATATACAAAATAACATTGCTCAAACTCATGCTTCTCGACGAGCTATCATTTCTGACTAACAAGAAAAACTTCAGTCTGTAAGCGTACAACAAATAACATAAGCCCTGAATGGGCTTTCTAACCGCCTATTACAAAACATACGTAGACACATAATATCTTTAAAATGACATGTATATACACACAAAATTGAAATGATAAAAGACAGTTAAAATCTGTAAATATCTATGTACTTTATACATATTACTGATTTAAAGACCAAACATTTTTGTGAAAACATTAAAGAGATCTATTAATTTTGACATGCACAGTATTTGCATTTATTTCAGATACCAAAAAGACATCTGCTATTTGAACTGACTTTTGTTATTAGACTAGTTGTTTCAGATAACAAATTCAAAAGCATAGGTGCTGCAAATGAAAATGGATTGTTACCATACATCGTAATAATGACTTGAGGTAAGTGCAGTACATATATTGCTATATCTGGTAGCTTTTCTGATTAAAAGATCAGACAGTACAGGTAGAGCAAGATTATTTAGTATTTCCAAAGTTAATAGAAGAACAAAAAGCTTTGATTTATACAGTATATTATTGATATATCACATACAACATGTATAAGAAATACTATTACAAAACGGCATACATGATTGAGTAAAAAAGTCAAGCTTATTCTAAAATATTTGTATTAAATTTTTGTTCAACTAAAGCAGGTACGTGTAGACAGAAAATGATTGTTCGAATTTGGCAAGGAAGAACATAGGGCATCTGAATAATCTTTAAAATTCAAGACGGTGAAAAATCCGTTTGTTAGTTTTTGCTTATGACACTGTAAGAATTTATTTTATTAAAATATATACACCGAATTATTCTCTTTCGTAGAATTAATGATATTGTAAATTTTGTTTTTATTCAAAATTAGTCTTAAGTTTTCACATTAAACCATGAGGATGTCAGCACCAGCTGGTAAACTTCCAACTGTGTCTAAATAGGGCATTGCAAAATTAGGCTGGGGTAGTCAGAACGCGGAATCATGTTCTCTATGGCAAGTTTTTCACAGGCGGAAATGCAAGTAACCATTGGATCATGGCATTGCCTGACACGTTCACTATATGTGTTTGAAATAAACTGTATATGGTGATATTTGATTAATGATTAAAATGATAGTGACCATGACTTTCGTTGATAGAGGTCAGTTAGCGTATGAGTAAACCAAATTTCATTGTAGAAAAAACTAAGGTATATAACTCCAGACTATAGGTTACAAAGCTGATACTGTCAGTTTGTTCCCTTGGAAAATAAAAATGCCCAATAACACTGTAAGAGTTTTGTTATTATACATTTGAAAACAATTAAGACAGTAATATAAAAGGTTGCTGCACGAGTGAATCTTGTGAATCACGAGTGAAACTTTTCCACCGTCTTCATCGAAATAAAGCTTTGTATACATTGGCCTTTTCATATATTTATGTTACAACTTTTGTTATACTTATTTTTCAGAGCGTATAAATCAAAGATTTAACAAACTCCGAGAATACGCAAACGTTAATATTGAACGAATTTTTAAGGATAATTATGTAAAGTTATAAATAACTGTTGGATAATTTAAAAGTGAACCGTAACAGTTTATATTGTCAACGGTCATATAGCTAAATCAAACCTAATAGTGATATATTGCACAGTTTCATACCATACTGTATGAGTGTTCAGATAAAAATCTATTATCAATTGCTAAAACATAATTTCATGATTATTTGACATCTAATATACTTCTTTCATTAAAATGATGTTGTAGGAAAACACGTCTCTCCGAATATTATACTCTCTTTCCACTGGAAAAAAAAGCTCGCTATTGACCAGAAGTTTGTAACCTTTCAACCGCCAATTAAATAACAAGTAGAAAGTACTTGTATTTGGTGATTCTTTCTACCAAGCAATTGATATCATAAGTTTTCACCTACAGAAACATGAATATATTTCAATATACAAAATAACATTGCTCAAACTCGTGCTTCTCGACGAGTTATCATTTCTGACTAACAAGAAAAACTTCAGTCTGTAAGCGTACAACAAAAACATAAGCCCTGAATGGGCTTTCTAACCGACTATTACAATATATAGTAGATACACAATTCTTTAAAATGACAAGGTAACATTTACATGTTTATACACACAAAATGAAATTATAAAAAGACAGTTATAAAATCTGTAAATGTCTATGTCCTTTATACATACATTGTAGTTCTGATTTAAAGACCAAACATTTTTGTGGCAACATTAAAGAGATCTATTACTTTTGACATGCCTAGTATTTGCATTTATTTCAGATACCAAAAAGACATCTGCTATTTGAACTGACTTTTGTTATTAGACTAGTTGTTTCAGATAACGAATTTAAAAGCATAGGTGCTGCAAATGAAAATGGATTGTTACCATACATCGTGGTAATGACTTGAGGTAAATGCAGTACATATATTGCTATATCTGGTAGCTTTTCTGATTTAAATATCAGACAGTACAGGTAGAGCAAGATTATTTAGTATTTCCAAAGTTTCAATCGCCATTGTTCGTTTGCGCCGAATGTGAAGAAGGGTGATTTCGTAATTTCTAGAAGTGACATATAAATTCTCTATTAGCCTAGAAACCTCTTGTTTTAAGTTATACACCTTAATATTTCCTTACATTTGAATGACATTGGTAGTTGTGTTAATCGTATTTTTTCCATAGGGACATTTTTACAATGTTGTAAACTGCAGAACGAAAATCCCATCCGTCATAACGGCCAATACACAGTACTGACAACAGATGTGGAAGAGCCTGGAATCACTTTATATTAACCGTTCAGAGTTTTCTGAAACAGTGCAATTCCCTGAGAACACAAAAAATCTTTGCAATCAGGATTCATTGAAAATATTCCACAGGGAATGATAAATGTAAATGTTCTTTTATTAAAACAACCCTTTTCAAAAAAAAACTTTGGCAATATTGACTATTTCATGAAATATTGTTAGCACGTTTGATATCTACATACTGTCCATGTTGAGGACAAGCTAAGAATACTATAACAATATTTCTTGAAAAGCAATATTGCCGAAAATGTTATCGAAAGAGTTGTTTGAATAGAAGAACAAAACAGCTTTGATTTAAACAGTATATTATTGATATACGACATATAAGAAATACTATTACAAAACGGCATACATGATTGAGTAAAAAAGTTAAGATTATTCTAAAATATTTGTATTAAGTTTTTGTTCAACTAAAACAGGTATGTGTAAACAGAAAATGATTGTTCGAATTTCGCAAGGAAGGACACAGGGCATCTGAATAATCTTTAAAATTCAAGACGGTGAAAAAACCCGTTTGTTAGTTTTTGGCTTATGACACTTGCAGAATTTTTTAAAATTAAAATATACACCGAATTATTCTCTTACGTAGAATTAACAGTATTGTATCTTTAGTTTTTATTCAAAATTAGTCTTGTTTTAACATTAAACCACAAGAATGTCAGCACCAGCTACTAAACTTCCACCTGTGCCTAAATAGAACATTGCAAATAGTACCGAATTAGGCTAGGGTAGTCAGAACACGGAATCATGTTCTCTATGGCAAGTTTTCCACAGGCGGAAATGCAAGTAACCATTGTATCATGGCATTTTCAGATACGTTCACTATATGTGTTTGAAATAAACTGTGTATGGTGATATTTGATTAATGATTAAAAAGATAGTGACCATGACTTTCGTTGATAGAGGTAGTTAACCAAATTTCATTGTAGAAAAAACTAAGGTATATAACTCCAGACTATAGGTTACAAAACTAATACTGTCAGTTTGTTCCCTTGGAAAATAAAAATGCCGAATAACATTGTAAGATTTTTGTTATTATATTTTTGAAAACAATTAAAACAGTGATATCAAATGTTGCTGCACGAGTGAATTTGTCGTAAATTTCCGGATAATTTTTCAAAGCTATACCTGTATCGTTTAGAGCATACCAATTCCATTTTTTTGTGCAAATTAGCTGAAAATTAATTAAAACGAATATCAATTTATCCTTTCGACCGTGTTCATCGACATAAATCTTTGTATACATTTGTCTTTTTACATATTTTTGTTTCAACTTTTGTGATAGTCATTTTTCAGAGCGAATAAATCAAATAGCTTTCTCATGATGGTAATTAAAGACATTATCGTCCTATTAAATATAAAGGTGCCACAAAAAGGCGATGCTTGCGTAAGGTTTTATCCATTGAATAAAGTAAGTGATAAAGTAAGGTGGTGTTCAAACAAGCTGGATATAACATGCAGATATTCAAATGAAGAGCGCAAGTTAACAGATTCGTAATGTTAGCTGAAGTCAACTGGCATATGATCTAAAAGACCGAAATCAATTTTTTTCGTGCCGTTAAATCTCGTGTTATCTATTTGTACAGTTTTATTCAATTTGCAGGTGCCTGGTCAATAATGAGACAAGGGACGGCGTCTTCGTTGTGAACATGGCTACTTAACACAAGATATGTATCTACAGTGCTTTGTTATAAACATCGTTGTTTACTTGAATCCATAAGGAGCGAATATGTCGGATCTACTGATACCGAGTGTCCGTTTGATGTAATTGAAATAAAGTCAGCCATAAATTATTACTTTTGTATGTCCCAGGATCACATTTACAAGAAGCTCTCCTTTTACCAACGAAGAAGTCTTACTGACAGAAATGACTTTTTTGCACCAAAAACATTCCTAATTCTTTTTAAATGGATAAGTACATATTAGAAACATAGTGCAGTATTTTTTGCAATGATATTGCAAACAATAAGAAAGGCATTCTGTCACCTCTTTTCTATTTGAAGAAACAACTTGAATACAAAAGAAAGACATATGTCAACATTGTTTTAGAGTGAGTAGAGTATGGTTCTATCAATCAATTTATGTTCCTATATCAGTAAATTCAAAGAGATTTGGGACTTTAAGCTTGGTAACTTTTTCAACCACCAATGGAATGACAAGTTGAATGTCTTACAGTTTATGGATTGAAATACTTAGTTCGTGAGGCACCTTTAAATGGGATAATACCGCATGAAGAGGGTCAATAAAATGCTCTTGCGCCTTCAGTCTTTCACGAATAGTTTTATAACTTTAAAACGTAAATAGTTCATATCTATCAATATAATATGTTGTTACCTCCCAACAGTGTAGAGTGATTATACTCCTGACCAGTGAATAACGGTCAACATTTCGAGTAACATATTTGTTAAGAAAAGCAAGGAATTAAGTTTTTGTTTTCCTGATGTACATAACACGGTACGGACTTTATCACAATTAGGGAGAAGACGTGTAAGCAGCCGGATAGCTCAGTCGTGAGAGCAATCGCTTTATAAGCGAAGGGTCCTGGGTTCGACTCCCTGTCAGGCTGCACATGTCTTTCACCTTAGCATCTCTTACTGCATAAAGATAAAACTTGACTGGAAGTTTTACTCAAAGTCGGGCCGACCATGTCGTTTTGTAAAGATATGTTGTAAACTGTTTGACAGAAATTTTGAAAAAAAATGAGTATATGACATGTAGTACATAAATTACCTGAAAAAAAACATGTGGCTATGTTTGGTTTATGCAATTATGAAGTCTTACGTCGGCTTGGCCTCAATATGTCAAAAATGTCACCAAACATTGGGGATTTCAATCATGTTTCAGGCTTTTTGTTCTTTGTGTCTTTAAAGTATGGTAAATGCGATGAGCATAAAATGTTTCTAATATATTTTCATATGCCATGAGTCCCGCATGAGAAAAACATGCAGAAATAAGTCACATTGACTCAATGGAAAATGGCTACAATAACATATTCAGTTGTTTTAGCTAGTAGGAAAACATTAGACCTATAGTTACAAAAAGAAGAAGAAAACAACAAAAATAATCAGATTTTTATTAAAGGTCTAGTTATTACAACATATATTATACTGAAAGTTATAGAAAATAAAATGCTTTTATACGTATTTTTTATCAAAATGTGAAAATCACTACCAGGAAAGACAAGAAAGTTTTTCTATTATTGTAATGTATCATATTAAGGTGATTATAAACGGTCATGAAAAAACTACCTCTATAGTTTATATTGATGTGAATAACATCACGTAAAAAATAATCGGAGAATAATCATCTGTAAATAAAGGCTGATACAGTCAGACAGACTGACATCGTGGACGAGTTTGCACCATGTGTGATGATAAAGTAAAATGTAATCAGTACATTATGATCAGGCGAAATATACAGCTGTTATCACTGTTTAAGTACATAACTACTCTTGAACATTTTTATTTTATGACGGTTACGAGTTGTTTTTTTAGTAATGCTACAGGTACATGTAAGCGGAATTACCGATTTATTATCGCTTAAAATTGCATTTTATCAGGTGATAAATGAGTCAGCTTAATTTTGTTGGTCGGTTAGTCGGTCGGTCGGTTGGTTTCGTGTCCCATCCATATATCCTAAACCCTTTAAGATTGTTCATGAAACTTTGGTCAAGTGTTCATTCACTTATATACATTAGATGTGGAAATAGTTTATTAACGATACTGGGCATAAGTTAGTAAATACATCTTATTAAATTCTATATCTATTTGTCAGACTTTCAAGTGCAAAACCAAATTGAATGTCTATTATTATGACTATTCATTTCTTAAGTAATATACTTTAAAATTTGTTGATTGCTTTTAACCACTACGAATTAAACTTTAGTTTCTTTAATAGCCTTTGTTCATCATCATCATCATCTCCAGTGATTGTATCACTCCACAAAGAGTATACTCGCAATTGGCTCAAACTGTATATACATACGCAGCAGACAGGACTGACTGTTTTCAAAAATAAAAAATAAAAAGTTCCCCTATTTACAATTTCTATTAAAAGGGTAAAAAACAACTCCTAGTACATGTATTTTATATGTTGGCTGGCCAGAGCTGATTGGAAAGCATCCAGGCTGGTCTGGTCAACAACGTCTTGCGGCAACTTGTTCCAAAGCACGATGGTTGCGGGAAAGAAACTATTTTGGAAGATGGAGGTGCGTGCTCTGATTTTGCTGAGGCGTTGGTTGTGCCCTCTGATAGACTTAGCATTGATAAGTGGAGGATCTGGTATAATATCCACAAGGTTGTGCACTATCTTGAAAAGCATGGTTATTCTGGTGTTTTTGCGCCGGTGTTGGAGGGTGTCCCATTTGAGGTCGGTAAGCATGTCGGTGACGCTTGGCGCTTGGAGGGCTAGATCGTATGTTTCGCCTGATGAAGGACATGGTAGAATTAGCTTTTTTGGTGATGTTTTCGATGTGTTTTTTCCAAGAGAGGTCTGAAGAAATGGTAACTCCAAGATATTTGGCATGATCTGCGGTGTTGAGTTCTTTTCCGTGGATGTGTTGGTGATAGGTTTTCTTTTTGTGGAGATGTGGATGACTTCACAATTGTCGGGATTAAAAGCCATCTGCCAATCATCCTCCCAGGATTGGAGATTATCAAGGTCATGTTGAAGTTGGCGAGAGTCGTCAGGGCTACGGATGATTCTATATAGGAGGCAATCATCGGCGAAGAGTCGAGCCGTGGATTGGACTTTGGACGGTAGATCATTGATGTAGGCCAAGAAAAGAAGAGGGCCAAGGACGCTGCCCTGAGGGACGCCAGAGGTGACAGGTGAGGTAGCTGAAAAGGAGCCCTCAAGGACAACCTGTTGTGTGCGCGACGAGAGAAAGTCTTCAATCCAGGAGTGGGTTGTGCCTCTTATTCCATAATAGTCCAGTTTCTGAAGAAGACGTGAGTGTGGAACTTTATCAAATGCTTTTGAGAAGTCAAGCAGAACAGCGTCAATTTGATGGTTGTTATCTATTCCTTTAGCTAAGTCATTGATGGTCATTAGTAGTTGAGTGTCGCAGGAGCGTTTTTTTCTGAACCCATGTTGGTAGTCAGAGAGGATGTTGTGTGAGTCAAGGTGAGACATGAAGACGTTACTGAAGATGATGTGTTCCAGCACCTTGCAGGAGACTGATGTTAGAGAGATAGGTCTGTAGTTGGATGGTGAGGAACGATTTCCCTTTTTGAAGACAAGTGAGACAAGGGCGGTTTTCCAGTCAAGTGGAATCTGACCTTGATCCAGAGACAGTTGGAATAGGTTTGCTAGGCCTGGAGACAACTCTGCTGATGCAAGTTTGAGGAGCCTAGTGGGTATCTTGTCTGGGCCTGGAGCCTTGTGTGGTTTGAGACTCGACAGAAGCTTCTGGACGTCCTTAATCGTGACATGTATAGGGTTTAGAGTTGGTAAGCGACTAGGAGGAAAAGTAGGACGTTGAGCCATGTCCTCTTTGGTGAAGACAGAGGTGAACTAGTCGTTCAGAAGTTCAGCTTTCTGTTTACCATCGCTGTATGCCAACCCGTCCTTCTTGAGTGAAGACACACCAAAGTTGTCTTTCTTCTTGGATTTTGGAGAGGACTTTTGGGTTTTGATGGTCTGGCTGGAGCATGTCTGATATGTGGGCATCGTGAACGGACCTGCATAGGCGCTGGGCTTTCCTTTTAATGTCTTTATATTTGGACCAGTCAGAATTCGACTTTGATTTCTTGGCACGCCGGAACCACCTTCGTTTCAGTCTGGTAATTCGCCTTATATGCCGGTTAATCCATGGCTGATTAAATCTTTGAGCACTTTGGCGATGTGGGACTTCATCTTCAATGATCTTTTGGCAGCCATTTTTGAAAATAGTCCAGATGTAGTTAATGTCTGAAGAGGGGTTGATTTTCTCTAGTAAGGTATCTGATAAGGCTTTGCTTTTTTCTTTAATGGTATTGATGTTGGCCTTCCCCCACATGTACAGGGTACGCTTTGTCGGTTTAAGACGTGTGGCACACATGTTGGTGTCAACAAATATGGCATGGTGGTCGCTTATCCCTGGGGTTGCTGTGCAGCGGTTGACAAGTTGTGGTCGATTGGTGAGGAAAAGGTCAAGTATAGTGTCGCCTCTTGTAGGGAAGTCAACAATTTGTGTGAGGCCTAGTTCAGGTTCTGGAGAAGAAATTGTTCGTTTATGGCCTTTCTGTATTGGTGTCCATTGATTGAGTTGTTTGACCAATCAATATCTGGTAGATTGAAATCACCCGCAATCCAAATTGTAGCGTTCTTAAATTTATTGCAGATGTGTGAGATGGCTTGGAATAGATGTTTTGAATATTCTTCATCATTATTAGTTGGTCTGTAAGCTGAGCCGATGATAAGGGTCTCTTTATTGATGCATTCAATTTTCTGGAATAGGATGTCACATGGAGTGTTGACTTCGACTGGTTCACTGACAATGTTGTCCTTAATAAGAATGAGGCTCCCTCCATAGCCGTCAGGTCTATCCTTACGGTGAATGATGTAGTTGCTGTTAGTTGGAAGAACTTCAGCATCATAGATTGTTGGGTTCAGCCACGTTTCACAGCCACATATGATATCGCAGTTGACAGATTCGAGGAAGTTCCAGAAGCTTGCTTTCTTTTTGGAGCTGCAGACACTCTGAATATTTATGCTGGCTAGTCTGATGTTGTTGGTGCGTAGTTTGTGCTTGAATTTCTTTTTAGGACTAGAGCATGACGGTGGGAAGTTTTCTGACGGTGGGAAGTTGTTATATGTTGAATGCATTTATATAATTGATTCATATGTCATTTTATTTTATTATATTCAATTCAATTCTTTTCTATCTGGTTCTATTCTGTTTTATTCTCGTCAAAGCGACATGCAGAATCTATGTTCAAATCCCACGGATCAAGGTCAAAGTCACGTTTTCAAAGGTCATAAGATTATATTTCCTAAGCCCTTTGAAGCATTTTCTTGAAAGTTGGGTCAAACTGTTATCTCATAGAGACGATCAAAGTCAAAGTCACACTTTGGGTTCAAAGGTCATAATACTATATCTCCTTACATTTAATCACACCTAGATCTTTCCTAAACATGGAACCTTCCTGGTATTTGCTTGGGTGTTTAACGTCCTTCGTTTTAGTATAGCAACCACAGATCATATTCTCGTGAAAATGTTTAGACGTGGACTGTTATTAGGGTCACAAAGTCAAAATGTTTTTAGTCGACGGTAAAGGAGGAAATTTAGGTTTTTAGATAGTCTGTCATACAGAAAAGTGTGGATGATTTAGGTTTTCTTACAACAAAAATGCAACTGGTTTCCGTCTCAAAATGCGAGCTTGTCAGGGAATGGCTTAGATTAACAATCTAACCGTTTGTTTAAAAAGCTGTGAGAGAATAAAACGTCTCCATCTCTCTATAAAGTCTTTGTTTTTTGCACTAAAAGGCTGTAAGCGCACGTATTATTCTCGTGAGATTTTTAGCCTCTGTAGTAGGCCAGGTAGTTTCAGTACTCAGTGTCATAGGAGAAGTAGTCCGTCGCAAGACAATGTATTTGCACAAATGTATAAAATGTAGAGACAGTTGGAAAAGAAGGGTATGTGTCACAGACAAAGCTTTGCATGAATTGGCGTACTTGCAAGAGCACTTTTCAGGTATGAACTTGAAATGTAGTGAGATGACAAACTTTCAAAGTTTTGGTCTGCATTTCTAATCACTGTTTGGTATACACTGCCCTGGTCCTTTTTTGCTCCCTTCAGCCGTCTGTCAACATTTGGTTTGAACAATATTCTTTTGAAACCGTTCAGATAAATCCGTCTTCGAGGTTTCCGGTAAGATTGCTTTCAACTAGTTTCTTATTCAGACAACGGGAACGAAACAGTTTAAAAAAAACCTATTGGAAACTTCTGGGCATATAAAAAAAATATTGGTATCATTGATTAAGTAAGCTAAAGCTTTAAAGTATATCCCGCATCCTGCATTTGTTACAGAAAGGTCTTAATGCACTTCCTTATTTAATGTTCATAGAAATAACAAATCTGGCTGGAAAATCTGCAGTGTATATGTAGAAGCGTATGATTGGGGTATACCAAACAGTGATTAGAAATACAGACCAAAATTTTGAAAGCTTGTTATTTCACCGTATAAAAGGTTAACCTTGTTCGAAAGTAGAGGTCATACAAGGCAATTTTTCTATCAATTGAGACAATTGTCTCAAACCTACTAAAAACATTAAAAATCGATATATATACACCTGAATACCTTTATCAAATATCTACACAATGGCGAAAACAATTTGCAAATTATATCACTGGCAATGAAACATTGTTACACTATTTTGAACCCGCGGGAAAGGTTGGGAACATCAAATGGGCCCACAAAATGATAAAAGGCCAATTATTCAACGCTTTTAGTGATAGAAGGCTTCAAACATATTCGACATTGTTCCAGCACACATCTCTTACATAGTAACAACAGTTTTGAGAAGTCGGAGAAAGTTACTGTGTTACCACATCGGGGGGGGGGGGGGGGGGGGGGGGGGGGGGGGGGGGGGGGGGGGGGGGGGGGGGGGGGGGGGGGGGGGGGGGGCCGGGGCGGGTTTTTTTTTTTTGGGGGGGGGGGGGGTTTTTGGGGTGTTTTTTTTTTTTTTTGGGGGGGGGGGTTTTTGGGGGGGGGGGGGGGGGGAAGGTGTTTTTTTGTAGTTTTTTGGTTAACACAAATACATTTCGTTTCAAACACTTTTCATACTATCGCGTCGTAATTTTGACAATTATCATGACGTATTTTTATCATCTGTTACTGTAACAATAAAATCAAACAACACATCACTTTAATGTTTATCTTAAACAAACACTTGTAGCACATTGCGAAACAGATTGAAATAGTTCTGCTGATAAATAATTAGACAAGTAGTCTCAATGATTATTTCACATTCCGGTAATAAAACAAGACGGAAGTATATTTTTATGAAGCCGATATCAACAATGACACAATAGGTAGATAATGCAGTAACATGACGTAATGTACGTTTTATAAATATATCTGAAATTGAGCTTTTAATTAGCTCACCTGGGACAAAGTGCAAGGTAGAACTATTGTGACCACTCACTGTCTGGCGGCCGTCGTCCGTTGTACGTCAACATTTTCGTTCAATCGACATCTCCTCGGAAACCACATGGCTAGTGCTGATGAAACTTTGCAAGGGAGCTGTACCGAGTTGTTTCAAGAAACCCGTTACATGCAAAACTATTGTTGCTATAGCAACAAATAGAACAAAATTTAAAATCTACATCAAAACCAGAAGGCTTAAATAAGTGGTGTGTGGCACAGTCTAGTGAACCTCTTTTCACTTTTTTCAAATCCTTGCCCTGATGTTAAAATTGACACCACCATGTGCTCAAATGCTTTAGATAGAAATATATAATAAAACTTTTTAAATCTAGTCTAGACCTTAGAATGTTGGTTTGTAGTATCGTGTAGTAGTCTTCTATAAAATTTTGACAGACTACAACCCTTGGGTCAAAGTGACGAAAGTGGAGTCGCTTGTGTTTATAAAGACATGTACAAGGAAATCAATGCACTTTTAAAATGTCTTTATTTAACACCATATGACTTGGCGCTTAGGCATTTGGTATATAACATCACTTAGTTGTCCTCTACCAAATGTGTTTAATTCATACCCACCGGATCAAAATGGCCCAGCCCCAGGGTTCATTTGTTTTACGTAGCATATATAAGGAAATGCTTCTAAAATCTTCTCATCCAAAGCTATTAAGCCACAAGCTAAGATGGTTGGTTTGTAACATCGCTTAGTATTCCGCTACCAATATGTTAAAATTATGACCCTGAGTTTAAATTAGGCTCGCCCAAGGGGTCACGTGCACTTGCTTTATATAAACTTAAATAATTAGGACCTTTAAAAATATAACCTAGAGCTTAAATAGATGGTGTGTAGCATTGTCAAGTTTACCTTCTCAGGTTGTTCGTATTTCCTTGTGCACGCCTTACCTAGTTTGTCTAATAAGATTGTTGAAATTATTCCACCTGCGTCAAAGTTGGCAACACCAACCGGGGGCTGCTACGCGTTGTCGACATTGTAAGATTACCAATGATACCCAGGTGAGAGCTATAGTCATCATGGCCCCCATGCGTTACAATGCGTACTATATAAACATACGAGGTTCGTTCCAAAAGTTCATGGACAAACCACAGTAGTATTTACAAAATTGATTGTAATAACTGCAAATTTTAATTGAAAAATAAAAAAAAAACATGTTAAGATTTCTGTCTGTAAATACGAAATTTTGAAAAGGTTTTCTGACTCAATATTAAGTTATCGTTTTACGTACCGCAGCACGCGTCCAACGTTGCAATACTGCAAACACTTTCCGAAATTATCTGTGAATAGTTTCTAGATTCATTTCAATTAGTGATGGTGTTTTTATTCTGACCTAAATAATCGATCAAAATGGATAATGAGGATGACATTTAGTTGCATAAAATGTGCAATGTAGACTTCACGTCTTTTTGATAATGACCAAAACCTTTCTACGAAGTTAAACCTTTGTACAATGACCGGACGGCCTATACTCTGGTGTTGTCAGCAAACTATGTCCTCCAGACTAGAACCGAAAAAAACTATTGATATCTTTGGCTGTAAAGGTTCATTTTATTTAAAATCCTATGGCATACTAAATAATTTACTTAACGACATTATAAGCGAGCCACAAGTCGTAATTATACATTGCTATAGATGCAATTATATGAAAAGGAATTAAAAGAATTATCCAAGCCATTTTCTACAAATCCAGCAAATCTGTTGTTTTTTCTTCTAGTTAACAAGCAAACTCAGTGAATTTATATGCCCCGCCAATTGAAACAGTTACTGAAAAAGAACAACTGGAACATGTATTTGTCTGTCTGTTTCAGAAAGAAAATTAATTTCACGTCACCACAAAATATTTACTTTATAAAATATTTAAGGCAGAACTCGGTTTTAAAAATTGGGGAGGAGGGAAAAAGAATTTTATACATACAACTTGTTCCGGGGGGGGGTCGACTTTTTTAATCCCAAAAAAAAAAACCCCTCCCCGAGCAAAACTTATTTGTTGACTTCTTTCCCTTTTAGTGAAAAATTGCCGAATTTGGCTTTTGAAAATTAGATTTTTACCCTTTTTTGAATTAAAAAAATAGTAGAAAGTGAAACACGCCTTGACGGCCTCATTTCTAAAACAAATCAAGGAACATGGTGTGTATGTTTTTAGAAAGAGTAATAATTAAATCATTTGAGCAAATAACAATTACATTCTGTTAACCGGTTGCAAAGAAATAGAATTTGAATGTTTTCATAATGAATATAGAAGAAAATAACAATTTACGGGCAATAACTTTGGAGATACTAAGCCAATCTGAAAAGAAAGGTGCGCGTGCGCCGTGGTAGTATGCTATTGCAAACTTATTCTAAGTTATATCCACTGATTCCACAGTTCTGGCTTCGGACGGATGGATTAACAGACTGACGGACACCGTCAGATAAATATCCCTTCACTTTTGGCGGGGGATGAATATCAATGACATGCGGGTATCACATGGAAATAAAATTACATTTGAAACACCCCTCGTAAGTGCGTTTATCGTAGCCTTTGTTAGGTCAAATAGTAGATATATAAATAGGATCGTTGATATGTGAAGATGCAAATTATGAACCCATATCTAAAATGATTAATTTGACGGCATGCGGTATTAGTTTCTCTTTGTTTTACACTGCATTACTTCGTTAAGATGTCAAAAACTATTTGAATGTTTATTTGTCGCTTGAGCCATAGTTTGAATAGTAAAAATGTTAAAAGTTAAATCGTTTTTGGTGTATCCCGAGAGTTTTCCGCCATACCGTTACGTGCGACAATATGTACCCGATATAATTGAACGATACAATGATTTTGCAAGAAGCATTGGTTTAAAAAAAAAAAAAAAAAAAAAAAAAAAAAAAAAAAAAAAAAAAAAAAAAAAAAAAAAAAAAAAAAAAAAAAAAAAAAAAAAAAAAAAAAAAAAAAAAAAAAAAAAAAAAAAAAAAAAAAAAAAAAAAACACACACAAAAACACACAACACACACACACAATCATGTACACACACACATATACACTACCAACACTGTCAACTTTGACACTCCGAAATTTGACCTTCTTTACGTTCACATTTGTGGAAATAGTTATGTACATAAGCTACCAGATATAAAAGAAATTATTTCAACGCAAGCACGCGATTCTGTAAAGTCTGTTGCTGAAGACAATTTCGAAACTTTGGAAGCGTTTCTGGATAACTTCAAGGAAAAATATTCCCCAGATGTGTCAGTTGTTGTTATTAGTGACGATTCGGTGGCACGAGACGAAGTTAGATTGCTTCAGGACCGTTACAAAAATACTCTGTTTGTGCTTATTGATGCAGATCAGGAAATAGCAGCTGATGTAAACCCAACAGTAATAACTTCGACAGAAGTAAATGTAAGCAGTGATATTGGTGATCTACTTGAGCGATTCGTACTGAGGTCAATCAAATCAAAGTGCGAGATGCTTGGTTTTTTGCTGGGGAAGAATAAGGTTGTCGATGAACCGATTAAGTCTGCTGAAGACCGAATGCAAATACTAATGAATGGAGAAAACAGAAAGAGGACACATTCTGTTGAAAATCTTGAAAATGGAAAAAAGTCAATGCGAACACTGAATGAGTCATTCCTTAAAGCTTTGAACGAGGAATGCTCTCGATATCCGGTCGGTGGACTAAATGGTCGCATCGTTAAATCACACCAGATGCCAAATGCGTATCAACAAAACTCTCCTGCAAACGGAACTGAACAAGGTTTGTCTATAACACATTTCATCAAGTAACTAAACATTCTTAAAGAATAAACTATCCGAACAGGTTTTTTTGCAGGAAAAAGAACTATATCAATAAAGTGACAAATACCCCCAAACGGAGCAACTTTAATTACAAGTATCAGCACTTATTTCAATGCATGTAAACACTTAAACGAGTTCCAGATGTCCTCTTATGTTATTTCAAACACGGTAGGATTATTTCTTAAATAACTAAAACTTGAGGAATGGTTCTTGTGCACTGCCCTTTCAAATATCAATTCATTCCTTTCAATAATTTTTAGTTATGTTCCGCCAAAGAAAAGTAACTAAGAGTACACAAATGTACAAGCTCTTAAAAATGTCGAGTTATGGTTCTTATGCATACTGTTCTTCTCTATGAATATATTCAGTATCAACTATTCGCGAGGAAGACCAACTAAAATTGCTAACAGTCTTTCGGACGAGACTTAAAAACCGAAGTCCCATGTATAGGTACTATACACCTGGCATGTATAAGAACCAGGGATGTCTCTGGAATTGGAACGCTTTTTCGATCTAGCACTATCCTCCGAAACCTAAAATAACTAACCTCTGCTGGGGCGTTGGTCATATAATAAATGAATTCAGAGTTACGGTTCATATATATGGTCAAAATCAATATATGAATTATAATCATTTGATTCCCTTCAATTACTTTTAGTTATGCTCCGCATAAAAACAGGGGTCGGACGGACAGACTAGAACGGACGATGTGATCAGTTTTATGCCCCTTTGTATTTCGGAGTTGGCATAAAAAAGTTATTTAATAAATATTAAATCCTGTAATGTATTATTGAATGAAATACGGTAAGGAGTTCGGATAAGTAGTAATTAAATCACTCGTATACGTTCTCTTGATTTAATTTATGACTTCTGAAATACTTATTGGATTTTGTTAAATGATATTTATTACTTCGGTTCTATCAAGTCATATTTTTTGGAAAACTGTCCCGAATTTCATTGAACGCGTAGCAGTATATCAATGTTAGTTAAACCGTGAAGTTTATGAATATATAGTCTGGTTCCCTGCCGTACTGGAATGCTACAACCCTTATGTATGGAGTGTGGACAGGTAACACCAGACTATTTCATATACGTCATGTCGTTACATTTATATCATTTACGGCACTTCGTTCTTTGTTCTTGGAGAAACGTGCTGTATTTTATCGAAAAAATAAAGTTAAATTGAAATTTAATTACTTCGATGACTAAAACTAACGTTTTCCTTTATCCCCTTTAATCAACCGACATATTTACTTGAAAAAGTGTTATCTATTTGTATGTACCTCTTTGTATGATTAAGTAATAGCTGGTTTAACACATCCGTTATTAGCAGACTATGCGCTTGCAACCCATAACAGTGGAAATCGCAACGGAAAGAGACGTATACCATATTTAGAACACAAAAAACTTCAAGATGTTGACCGGGACACGATTGAGAGTTTGATAGCAGAAATGACTGCCTTGTTTAGAACAAGTAATGTCCCAGAACATGAAAAACCAAACGTTGTGTGTGGTCAAGACACAGAAATAAACAAACAGGTAAGTGTCATCTTATATGTGTTGGTACACCAAGCAGATATGTTGATATAACAATCAAACAGATATGTTCATATAACTATCATCATTATCATGATCATCATCATCTCACAGTTTAATCACGATCATCACTTTCATTCTTACCATTATCGTTATCGGAATAATATATCATTTAATTATTATTATCATTATTGTTATTATTATTTTTATAATTACTATTATCATCATAATCATCACCAGCAGCAGTAACAGCAGCATCACTATCATCATCATCATTTACCACCGCCACCTTCACCAAAATCACCACAAATGTTCATCATAATTTCTCATTTCAGAAATCCGTCTTTCATTCGAATAGGAGACAAATAGATTCATTATTATTTTAACTCCTAACAGCATGTAATCCATTTGAATCTATAACACTAAAACGAATTGAAACAAAAAAGCCGTTCTGTACACTGGATGTACCAAATAAAAGCAAATTTTTTTCAAGATCTGCAACTGAGTTTTTTCTCATTGCGTTATAACAATTTTTCTTTTCTTATTGTCAGCTAAAACAAGACCTCTTCAAGGCTGTACCAACCATTGAGAGAATGGGCTTTCGATTCAGTAAATTTGTTGTTTACGTTGGGAAGGATGCTGAAGCAAGAAATGACAAAGAACGCAACGAAATCAAATGTAAAATTCAACAGGTCTTAAACAACTTTGATATCAAAGACTTTACCGTAGAATTTATTACTAAAGGTATCACGAATTATTGTGATGTAGGTGTTGGGGCGAAAATAAGGTCTACCGCAGACACAGGAAAACCTGTAAGCGGTACTCTAGGTTGTTTCGCAAATATGAGGGATCATGAGGCGAATAATACGACGTGTGCTCTGATTTCGAAGCACGTTGCGAGAGGTCGTGATTGCTTTTGTTTTTATTCTGAAACAACAGAAAGCTTTCATGAACTAGGAAATGTCATTAACGAAACAGCCCCCACCGGTGGCTTAGATATTGCAGCCCTTAAACTCAAAAGTGATATAAAAGTATGCGCTAAGTTCAGAAAGGAACAAGACAGCCCAGGCGATAAAGTTTCACAACTCTTGCCCGGAAAACTACATCAGAATTCTGGCGACATACGCACTGATGGTTTGATAAACGGACAAAATGTATATATATGGGGAGCGCTATCAACACCTGGAAAAGGTGTTGTCACGATGAGAAGTGAAGGCATGGATGATTCATTGATTCAGATAGAAGACCGACGTGCGAAGAAAGGTGAAACTTCAGTACCGTTTTGTAAGCCGGGAGACAGCGGAGCGATAATATGTGCAGAAGACAGAAGTGGCAAATTTGTACACGTCATCGCTATGTTGATGGGAAAAATAGAGAGTCGAGAAGAAAACGCCGACCAAACTGTCGGAAAATATTTGTCTGTCCCATTGTGCGACGGACTGCGTGAGCTAGCAAGCAGAACTGGATGTTCTTTTGAGATATGTGGATGCGAAAACGATTAAAAACACATTGCTATATTTGTCATTGCTGTAAACCTAATTTAATTTGTATGTTGTTGATACTTTTTCAATTTGAGTTCCTACTAAATGCATGCAACATGAATGTTTACTAACAATTAGCTGAAATTATTCCTTCGAGAAGTAAATAGCAACGTCACGGGTGCTCGTGCTGTTTGGCCGATAAGCCTTCGTAAGAAGTCTTCACAGAAAGGTGAAGCCAAGAAAGGTTTGTCCCTTCAATTAAGGAAGATGATGGTGAAGATGGCAAGAAACGATTACTGTTATAATTACCAACACAATACTGGTTTTAGAATGTCAATGTTATAAAGCAGCATGTATTTGCCTCATAATGGCAAGTCAAGCGCTCGATTCCCAGCAGTACCATGGCGGCAGTATCAACAGACAAGACACTGTATTCCAGATTGACACTCTCTTTCTCTTAGATGTTGATTCGTTTTTGATTGAGCCGCGAAAGTGATTTATCAAAGTTGTTAAAAGTTGTTTTGCAATCGAAAATAAATAAGATTAGTATATAAAAGTAAAACACACAATGTTGGAGATATTAATGTAATTGTCATGACTTGATTCAAAGCATGGCCTTCTGTAAAAGCCACGCAAATCACGTTTTTATACAAAAAAAGCATGCGATATACTTTAATACTAGTTTCGCAGTAGCTAAATATTATTTTGTCAGTTTAGCTTAATACCAGTTCCAGCGAAAGTCTTTAATATGTTATGTTGTACTGCTTAGTTATGTGGCAGTATCAATGACATAAGTTTATATGTACTTTCCTTTTGCTTGGCCTTGCTGCATTTACAGATTGTGTTGAGTGTTTGTTATATACAACTTATATACGACAGAAGAAACCACCTCCATGGTCATTGGTTTGAACTTCGCTGCAAACCATATCCCTTCAACAAGAAGTACAATACATGTTTATTCATTAAAGTATTTCAGAGAAAATGTCCTGTAAACGACTTTGTTATTGGTGTAAAATATGTAGTTTATGTAGAGGTAGGCTGCAACTACAGTTTTCAAGAAATTGCAACTACATCTGCACAGGACTGAAATGACATTTAGATGCCCCCATACTGCATAAATCCACAAGATATCGGAATTCTTGCTATTTATGGACACACCTAACTGTTCAGTCATGTTTTCTGTTGGCTCAATTTGTTGTGTTTTGCTTTTTGTCTTCCGATAAAATGACGAAGTTTATAAAGTAGTTCCATCGGCAAAGGAACAGACACGAGAGTAAAGTATCAAGTATCTTCGAAGCATAATTAGTCTCATTTCCATTGCTATTGTTTTTATTCGATCCAAATAGACCATCTGTAATTGACAATTTTTGAAGCAAGATAATTTGTTTGCCGACTGATGCCTGAATTTGAAATAAAATGCAGTTCTCTGAACTTGCGAAGGGTACGCGTTTACTTGTTGATAGTTCAAAGACATTATCGCTATCCTTATTTCACAATAGAGCATAAATAATGGCAAGATCGAACTTTCTACTTTGGAAGAACTTTTTAATCAAATGAAACATCAACTGGAAAAGGTCACAAGTGAAAATGCGGAGATTGAGAAACGATTAGTACAACTAGAAACTTCAACTTCAACTTTATACTGCCGACAATCGGTAACGATTATTACTGGCAGGCGCAAGTCAGGAACAGTAGTTAATCTAAAAATATTTAGTGCAATGTTAAAAGATAAAAGGATATACAAAGTTTACAGATAAAAGCTTAAAAACAGGAGTTCAGTGTTCAGGGAGAATGGGAGTTGAGTCTGCCAACAAAGATTGGCAGGCTTGAACTACCCTGTATGTATGTCGGCAGACTATTCCATAGCCTAATAGAGCGGGGGAAAAACGAGTTTTGCATGATACTGTGTTTTGGAGTATGGAATTAGATAATTCAGGTTTCTTGTGGTAATATATAGATGATGATGGTCCACTGATACTAGATTATTTCTTATCTTGAAAAACATTATTAGGGTTGCTAGGTTTCTTCTTTGTTCTAGAGTCTTCCAGTTTAGGGTGTTAATCATGGTTGTCACACTACTTTGATAATCAAAATCATTCATTACATAACGGGCTGCGGATCGTTGTACCATTTCTAATTTGTGGATATGATACTGCTGCCAAGGGGACCACAATATTCCACTTGCGGTCGGACGTAGGTTGTGTATGCAGTTTCTTTGACATGTTTGTTGTTGCTCTTTACATTTCTTTTAATAAAGCGGAGGGTAGATTTAGCTTTGGCTGTTATGTTATTTATATGTGAGGACCAGTTAAGATTTTTGTTCAAGGTAACTCCTAAGTATTTGGACTGGTCAACTGATCTAGGAGGAGTTTTGTGAAGATGGTAAGGGTAAACAATGGGATTTCTTTTTCTATGTATTCTCAGTATTTCACATTTATCGGGATTAAATTCCATAGCCCAGTTTTCCTCCCATGTTTCTAATAGTTTAAGGTCTTGTTGTAATGTGTTTGCAGATGACTGGGACTTGGTGGTATGATAAACAGTAGTGTCATCTGCAAATAATCTGGTTTTACTTTTGATGCTGGAGGAAAGGTCATTGATATAGGCCAAGAAGAGGCAGGGGCCAAGGACAGAACCTTGAGGAACCCCTGAGAGGACTGGTAACCTGTCAGAGCACTTTCCTTCGACAAGGACCTGTTGTGACCTATTATGAGGAATGACTGAATACAGGAGGTGACCTTATTATCTATGCCAAGGTTTTTAAGTTTATGGAGCAGTTTACGGTGATCGACCTTGTCAAATGTTTTGATAAAATCCATTATGATGACACCAGATTGCTGACCTAGTTCTAGATTGTCAGCAATCTCTTGGGTGAAACCTATTAATTGGGTGTCGCAGTTATGTTTTGATCTGAAGCCATGCTGCTGTGGACTAAGGATGTTATGGTGGTCAAAGTAGGACATGATATTAGAGACTAGGATGTGCTCCAGGATTTTTGAGACTATGCAGGTTAGTGAGATTGGTCTGTAATTACTTGCTTTAGATTTTGGACCTTTTTTTATAGATAGGGGAGATTACAGCATGTTTCCAGTCATCTGGAACAATGCCTGTATCAAGTGACCTTTGGAATATTAGAGTAAGTATTGGAGCAGTTTCCGTAAGTAGTTCCTTTAATAACCTAGGGGAGATTTCATCTGGGCCTGGATAGGAGCTTATCAACTCCTTCGACAGTTACTTTTACAGGGGACATAGGGGGATGGTCTAGTTTGGAAGCTGCACTTTTGGAGAGTTGACTGAGACTAAGGGGTTGTGAGCGTGAAAAAACAGACTCAAACTGTTTGTTCAGTATGTTGGCTTTTGACACTGGATCTGAGTGGATTAGGCCATTGTCACTAAGCGGGGCTATGCCAACATTTTCTGTTTTTTGTGTGTGTAATAAATGAGTAAAAAAGATTCTTTTGACCTGTTGATGTGCTGTTAGTGAAAATTATTGATTCTAAGTATGACCTATGAGCTATTCTTATTTTTTTCTGGATGAGGGCCTTCAGAGATTTTAGTGTTTTTACTTTTTCGGGACTGTGGTTGGTTGATCTCTTTAGGTTGGAATAGAGCTTGTCTCTTTTACGTATGAGTTTGACAAGTTCATGTGTGATCCAAGGAAGATCCTCGCGTGCCTTACTTAACCTGGATGGGATATACAGTTTAGATAACCTATGACATTCTGTTTTAAATAAGTTCCACAATGTGTTAGGATCTGTGCCAGTAGATTGCATTATATGTTCAGAGAACAGTGTAAGATGGCCAATTAGCTTTGTTGAATGATTTGGATTTGACAGTTCTCCTTGTCTGGATAGGGCGGCCTTTTTTGAGATTTATTTCATGGAATACAATGTCATGATCTGTAATGTAAAAAAGTAATGTTCAGCAATCTGCTGTGAATACAGGTACATAACACCATTGATCGTACAATGCCATGTAGCATTGTCAAATAAAATAATATTGTCATAACAACTATAAAATCTACACCATCAACAATCAACTAGATCGCTATGTTTACTTTTGGAGTTGATTTCTAAGCTGTCTGATGTTTTGTTTATGTTGACTCAAACTTTGTGTTTTAAATATTTATGAGGATGCTTCTATATTGTAGGTACTTTAAACTAGATGCCCACGTGCAACATGTCGAGCCCGCCAACTGTCAAAAGGACTAACTCCTTACTTAGTAGAGATAGGTGAAAATACACATAAATATTGGATGTAACATGCATGTTGTATCACAGAAAAGTGGTCTCGATTTTACTCTACGGCAAGTTATAAAAAAGTTACAATATAAGCTATTTATAGTAACAACAAAGGGAAGTAATTCTAAAAAACAAGGGTAGCTCATGGTGGTGAACATTTGTGCCAAGTAACATCAAAATCCCTCCATGCATGAAGAAGAAATGCTCCGGACAAAGATATTCTTGAATTTGACCTTTAACCTCTAAGTGTGACCTTGACCTTAGACCTAGGGACCTGGTTCTTGCGCATGACACTCCGTCTCATGGTGGTGAACATTTGTGCCAAGTAACATCAAAATCCCTCCATGCATGAAGAAGAAATGCTCCGGACAAAGTCATTCTTGAATTATTCTTGCATCTGACGTTTGGGCTCTAAGTGTGACCTTGACCTTGTAACTAGGGACCTGGTTCTAGCGCATGACACTATCTTGTAATGGTGAACATTTGTACCAAGTTACATCAAAATCCCTCCATGCATGAAGTAGAAATGCTCCGGACAAAGTCATTCTTGAATTTGACCTTTAACCTCTAAGTGTGACCTTGACCTTAGACCTAAGGACCTGGTTTTTGCAGATGACACTCCGTCTCATGATGGTGAACATTTGTACCAAGTTACATAAAAATCCCTCCATGCATGAAGAAGATATGCTCCGGACAAACTTAACTCGTACGGACGCACGCACGCACGGACGCACGTACACACGCACGGATGCACGCACGCACACACACAGAACTGCCAATTGGACAACTATATCGAGCTTTCGCAAGCGGCTCGACAAAAACCGTTTGAATAACATGATCGCCAAAACGCAGACGCATCGAAATACTACTACTTATGTAGGTGTTTCATTCCTTCCTTTTCAGCTTCACGCACAATATTTCAAGAGGTGATAGGCTCAACTTAATAATGGTATTTATGATCTTCAAATAAACTCAACGGTAATTTACAATGGAGTCTGGTGAAATCCAATTATACACCGATGACTTTCGTCGCATTGTGGTCGTTTTCGAACGTGTATCAAACGGGCATGAGTCTACATGACGAAATATTCTTGTAGAGCGTATTCTAAAAGATCAAAGAGTTGTTTGGGTACAAACAAGCGAGTTTGATAATCAATATTATATAGAGTGTTTTCTTCCTTTACTGGTGTCCTTATTCGGGCTACATAAAACGAAAAGGATACTAATGTTCATTCTATTGCTTGATTACAGTAATTTCTTAAATTTCATTTTTATAATACATAAACAATTCAGCTTGTACAAATTGCTTCAAGGTGTCCAAGATTGATCATAAAAACGTTCTGGCTTTAATGAACTATCTATTTTTGACTGCTTGAAAATCGTTTATTCCTTAACAGCAAATTACAAAAATAGTTTCTTCCTCTTTTATCTACTCTCTCTCTTGGTGGAGACATATTGAACTTCCCTTGCCGACTGTCGTCCGTGTGTCTGCACAGACAAGTACAGAGGGAATTAGAGTTTGTGTGCAACTTATTATTCTATCGTTTTCTTGACTTAATTATTTTATTGTATGTTTTAAATTGTATTGTAGGGTTAAATTTGTTTATTTGATGAGTTAAACGCCGTTTCTCGGTCATTTAAACAGGCGGACGTTTTTCTAACCATCGTTCCTGAGAAGCACCAGTACTAGATCCCTACCTATCCTCCGTAAGATACTGCAAACTTTCTCGCATAAAAACATGGTCGGCAGCAGGGCTGGAACACATGACTTTCAGTCTGTGAGAGTTTGCAGTTATTTCATGTCAGTGACTTTAACCACTCGACCACGTAGCCTGGCAAACAATAGTCTGTAATATAACAATATATATGTATAATGTGAGGTCACATTGTCAGAGGTCAAAGTCCCAGGGGCTCGTTAATAAAACGTTTCCGCTCTTTTCCCTCTAAACACCTTACTACTCCTCTGATTGCAATGGGGGAGTGGATTGTTTGTTCTTATTTTTTGACACAAAGTCTAAGACTTATTGTGAATAACTGAGGGCTGTGTTGTACCTTCCGTTCTCCCTATGCATATGTATAATAGAAGGTCAGACAGTCAGAGATTAAGGTCCTATTAATAGAAGTTTTCTCACTCGTTTCCCCTAAACACAATGTTTCTCGTCTGATAGCAATGGGCGACTGAGTTGTTTATTCTTGACATGACACACAGCCTAAGACTTAGGGCTGCGTTGCACATTCCTTTCTCAATATACTCTACAAACACACAGTTTAGCGAAAGCCTTTTACAAACATGACAAAATCGAAAGTATCTCCTTTCATTGAGCTCTGGAGATTTCTATAGCAATTTCACTACACACCATTACCTTTAATACACTAAAAACATAACATCAGCTTTCCTGTATCTGAGCGCAGTTAATTAGTCTAGGTAACTATATGTTGCCATGACTCCAGCTTAATTTAAATAATTATAGAGTTCGACTACTTATTGTTACTGGTACACAACTGAATACCTGAAATATGTGACAGTTGCATGATGTTTTTAGTATACCCTACATTAAAACGTTGCTAGATTGATTATGGGCTGAAATCAAAAGAAAATTCTGTTTAAACATTATACGTGTCTGCGGTGCCCGTACATTGACATCCGAAATACATTTTTATCATGTCATAAAAATCAAAATGAGAGTTCGTACAGAAGGAATAACATTTCACATAATAAAAGAATACACGTTTATTGCACCAGAGTATACCTTATGAACTATCGCAATATTTTACATAACACAGCTTTACCACATGTCACGTATTCCGATGCATATAAAGACTGGTCCAAGTGGATTATATTCAGGTAATTGAGCAGGTTTGGATGTTGGGAACGGGCAGTCTAGTCAAAATAATGACAGATCAGACTTACACAACATACAAAGTTAAGTTTAAACATACTTTATTGCCAATATTTAAAAAATAACACCAAGAAAACTTTACAATACCTATTTGGCAAAATGGTTGACCAACAAGTTTTTTCAACTTAGATTCAGTACTTAAATTGAAGGTACTACAGTGGCATAAAAATAATTCATTTTGTAATGTCATGGCTATGGATATTTGTAAGAAAGTCAATTTTTTAGAAGAATAGAAATAAAATCTAAGAGTGTTACTATAGCCACTCGAACAATAACTTTACAATTATTTGATGTCAGAACATGCTTTTATGGAATGCCAGTAAAAATAGAAATATAAAGAGTAACGAGTGAAAAGAGGCAGGAGGAAGAAACAATAAAACTCTTGTCTATAAAGTTTTGAAAACTTGCATTCAAAACGCATGTTTTTTTAAGTGTGATGCTAATGAAAATTCAACTGTCGCTAGGTTACAGTCAATGGAAACGTTTTATATTTCTAAAGTATATGTATAGTCTTGCACAGCTAGAAATATTTTATAAATCTGTTCGATAATATTTTGTTGTTGACGCATAATAGCAAGTGTTGACTCAAAGGATGAATCTTCCCCAGCTCTGTAAAATATTGATTTATTTGATTACGAAAATTACGAAAAATTGAGTGTTAAAATGAACTCATAGATATAAGTTGTTGAATGTATGCGAAATAAGACCATGAAAGCAGTATCTTACTTAAGCGCGACAATAACATGTATAGGGTATTGTTAAAATAAAACTGTTTATGAATTGAATGCGGGCGAGCGAAACTACGCGAGAAAATTTCTTACAACAGTCGTATATAATAAAACATCACTTTTCACATTATCCGTCAAAACTCAAAATATCAATATTAAGAAAGAGGCGTAATCAGAACGACAGTTCCGAGCAGGTCAAACTCTCAACACCTAGCAGTGTTCGCTCCAGCGAGATTGATCTTTAATCATTCGAGACAAAAAAGTAATAAATCCTTTTTCGAAATAAAAACAATAGGAACAAGTTATGTATACATTACTGCCTTATATAAGAGGCCGATAAAATGTTTGTCAGTCGGGTCACTTCTTTTGATTTGAAGTTGCACTTTTATTTTCAAGATTTACGAAAGCTTCGCCGCTTCATTTTTGCTTAAAGGGGCACTCCCTACATCTAGCATATTATATTCTCGAAACATAGATTATGTGTTCAATGAACGTAAAATGATAAAGAAATACATTTCAAAGAAGACCTATAATGAAAACTGCCTCATTTTACCACAATTATTCAATAAAGAGGCTTTCTGTAATAAATCGCATCCACCCATAAATTGTACATCGACAACTCTACATAGATAACTGAATGGTTTACGGTACCGCAGTATATTTTAAACCGCTGATATTATCGATAATGACTGGGAATGCATAGCTGAAACTTTTAAGTTAAGTTATAATACTTCCAAGATATTCTATTATTTATGTTTTGGGGGTAAATAGTTTGGCATCAGTTATAGGGTACGTCCCTTTAAAAACTGTATTTCTTGGAAAAAAAACCATACATTTGTAAAAACGCAATGATATCTATTTAATGAAGTAGGCCTACAATGACGCGAAAGTCAACATATAACTGTTCTTCCACTGATGTGTAAACCTAGCTAGCTAGGTTGCATGTCAGATCGCCGGCTCTAATTAATCAAAACTGCACTTTTATTTCCGTACCTTGCCTAAAGTCCACCGCCTCGCTTGTTTGGTAATAAATTTGTCATTGCAAAGTCGTTTATTTCTAAACACTGCAGTTTCAGGTAGATCAATCCAATGCATGTTTTAAGCAAGTGAGACAACTATACAGAATAGTGTACAATGTTCAAATATATATTGTTAAATGACTTGGACCGCAATCAATGCCAAGGGGGACAACACAAACACTTCATAAAACAGGAAGGCGAAAACAGTATTTTTTCCACCACGCAGTACGTGTTTATATTATTTATCTTAAATAGCTTAAATAAATTACCCCCACAAAGACAAGTAATCAAGTTTTAGCATAGATATTGACAAACAACTTATCTGAAGTGATTTTAACATTTCATTCAATTTAACGATACCTGTTATCTTTCGCCTGTCACAATGTTAAATCATTGTGACATTAGCAAAACGAAACAGTCATATACGTTATCGTTGCAGGTAAAACCACTGTCAATTGTTATGCCGATGACAGTGTCTATATTGATTATATGGTCGAAAAAAGCGGTATCATGCACTTTTTGTTTCTGCAGAGAGTATTAAGCACATTTTGGTATCTTTCGTCGTTAATTTTTAATCGCTATACGTACCCGTTTGACGAATCTTTACGCACTAAGTCCATCATACTCAGGCTCTTGCAATAACATAGTTAGAAGCAGGTTATAAAATATATTCAACTGAACATTCTTTAATATACAGTTTTAAAACTAAAACGTTTTAAACGACATCATAAAAATTGCGACGTAACCTTCTAATAACGTACAGCATTTACATAAATAATATCCATTATTACATGTCCTTAAAATATACGTTTCATTTGTTCATATATCAACAACATTCAGATCCTGTTAGCACTAAAACAAAATGTCTAGTGACATCTTTACAACTTTTTGTTGATGCTGATTTTAGGTGCCATGAAAAAGTTGTCATTTACTTGCCACCTTCATACAGCAAAATGACATAGTTACTTCCCTTAATTGTTTAAGGTTTTTTATTTATTTTGTTATGTATTTCATTCATTTAAAGTTATCTACACTCAATTATTCTATAACGGGTTGGTTTTTATCACACTTTTTTTCACTTATTTCCTGTTATTTTATGGTGGAAAGTTAGATCTCAGTTCCATTTCAAAATTCGTTAGTTCGATTCGGTTAAATGGTTCATGTAAGAAGTAATGGATAGAATAACCATGACTACACAATATGTAATATATCAGTAATGTTTTGTCTGGCTATACATGAGAGAAATCGTACTTAAGAAATGTAAATTTGGACAATTTCAGTATTGAATAAAACGAATGTCGCAATTAAATATACACCTAGAAAAAAGTTAAGCACCCCCTGGAAGTTACGCAGTGACTTGAACACATTCTTTCATAAAATCACCTTCAAATAAACGAAGGAAAAAATGCTGTAAATCATAGCAGCAACCCTCTGCACGAACTAGAAACAGTTTTGCCCTGCTGTGTAAGCAGATTGTCTTTAAAAAGATCCGAGATTCAAACGAAGGCAGAATAGGTTAAGATGGTCGACCAGACACAGTAAAGGTTTACTCTGCTACTGAGCGTATGAAGTACGGATGTCATCTGAAGACTCAAAATTGCATTTTATTCTCTAATTCGCCACCTAAAATCTTCCTTTGACCTCTGCAGTTCCATCCATATATTCTTGATAAAACGGCACCCATTGATTGTTGTTCAACAATATCACCCGAAAAGCCCAACATATTATTACAGTTTTGCCATTTCCTGTTTGCCAGTGAGTTGCTGTTACGGATTACATTCTTCTTCCCTAGTACAATTTCACAGTATTTTCATGATAAATCTTCGTTAGATCTTTCAGGGGGTGCTTAACTTTTTCTTTGTGATTATGAATGATTTTATAATTTCGTCACAGTTGTTCGGAAAAGTGTCTGTTGTTCGGCTGTTTAGGAACCAGAATGGAACCCAAGTATTTAATCGCAGTTCTTTACGGAAATGTATACCTCACCAACCAAGTCACTTACATGCCTTTTGGACAATGCAAAATTGTGTTGTTGTTATTTTATGGTTATGTAAGCGTAAAAATGCTGTCGCTAGCTATTGATATTGTGACATAGCTCAGGAAGTGATCAACAGTTTATTATGGTTTGATATCTTTTATGAGGTGTATAATACAGTTGAACGGTTGTCTAATGGATTTCTCAACTCTTGTTGTCGTTCAATTACTTAGGTCAATTAGATACAATTACCTATGGCAATATAATCGAATATTGCTGAGAACTGACTCTTCATGTGATAACGTGATGGATCGGAGTCTAGTACTCTAGTTCAATGGAATATTTATAGTGCTTTTAGGTGTTGCATCTGCGGCCATCTATATATACGTTTAGAAATTAGTGAACAGTTTTTATTCGGTTAAACGGAAATGTAAGTGAAGTAGTGGATAGTTCTTTGCACACACGAATGAATGAAAATCGCCTACGAAAGAAAGATAACAAAATGGGTTAACATCACTCTTCAGTGTGTAGCTTATAATACAGTTAGTAGTTATCAGTACACTCAACAACTTTTCTAAGTATACACCTCAAGTATGTGTCATATCAAAATCATTTTGAAAGATACGGTCATGAAAATTGTCAACTAATTTTTGTATTCATTCTCTTAATACTCGGTATAAAGTTAATCAGCATAAATGATGATTTCATTGTCTCAGAGAGTTTACATCACCACACCCCTAAATGTGAAATTCACAAAACTGTAAATTATGGTAATTCTAAATTTCTGCTAATTTATCTAGAACAGCAAAGTTTTTTAAAAAACGGTTTCTAGTACCAATTTCAAATATCCCGCTTTGATAAAAGTATCATTTCAACGCTAAGTTTATTGACGGAGTTGATCTGTCTAACGTTATAAGAATGACCTTTCCCATGCATTTATCCAACAAACCTCGTCAATTGTATCAATTGGTTCAATACAGTGCTGTATTTTCTCCAAAGTGACGTTTTCACACCACAAACTGACCATTAGCGATTCATGAGAAGTACGAAATACCAATTCTTGGAGACGAGTACGTCCAAGCCACAAATGAGTTGAAAAAAACATAAGGGTGCTCATTTTCCATCAAATCTTCATCCGATCGAAATGAAGTGGGGCATCAGAATCAGGCAAAAGTCTCAAATTTCCTTTTTACACTTTACATAAGCCCAAGAACATCCTCGTAAAGAATTTGAATGATAAAACATTACAACATGTCTGCTAATTTTATTTTAGTGAATCATAAATGGTCGTATGTGTTACACGCAGATTAATGACAGTCTGTAATTTTAACGTTTTTGTGACTTTTGAATATTGGGGTTATTGTGTTTACAGCGCTACGGACCAATGAGTTTGGTACCTATCTTTATAACTCTAATGGAATATTAAATATCAGTCTTTGATCTTATTACTTTGAAACATTCATCAAAATATCTTGAAAGTTGAAGAAACTGCAGAATTTCTTTTACGTATATACTTAGAAAAGTGGTTGAGTGTAGCTCACAACATATTCACTCGATTGCTGAGTGTAGCAATGGTTGCATACATTGCCTATGTACATGCATTTACTAACCATAACACCATGTGTTTGATGTTTACTGAATTTGCCTCGTCTTGATGCCAGGACTCAACATTTGACTTGTTTCGTCTGTGACATTTTATTCTTTTACAAGAAATTTCAGTGTTGGTTTCATCAATTATAGTCATTGCTATTTAAAAATATAACGTTTTTTAAGATAAAAGTTGTATATGTGGAACATTTTTGATCATGTTCCAAAAGTGTACGAAGCTGTCTCCCGAAAGGAAAAGAAAAACAAAAATGAATTGGGACTAAATAACTTATCAAGTTGAGACACTGTTCTAATGCCCGCTGTGACACCGTACATCGTTTTTTTTTTTTTTGGCGTACATCAAATTTCGCGATTTTGGTCCTCATTTAATTGTAGCGTAATCCAATTTTCGCTATTTTATGAAAGTTGATTTTAATTTTGCGTTTATGTAAGGACGAAATTTTTCATGCCATTACTATGACAACTGCCTGATAAAGCCTGTCTGAGAACAGCAACCTTTCTCAGTCAGTGACTTGAGAACACTTCTCCTTGTTTAAACCTATGGAAAAGTCAGAGGACAGGTTGTTTTATTGGTTTGCTAATATAAACAATTAATAGTAAAACATCATGTATGGTATTTTCAGGTGCATCGATAATGACTTTCTCGCTTTCGCAGAGCTAGTTTTTACAGTCTTCAACTGTTTTTATATTCATTTATCTTATAATACAGAGGTTAGTATTTAAGGTAACTTGTCCAAAACAAAATGGCCACCAGTGAAAAAATGATGCTATTACTAAAATGTAGTCTTGTGGTATTTTGACATAATACACAAACAAATTACTGTTATATAAGCTCTTAGAACCTGTTTTAGTGTGTTTTGTTGCAAAATTTGTTAAAACATGTCATTTCAGTTCTTGGGTTACCTACATGAAAAAAATCCCATTTTTGTGCAAGTTTCCTGACAAAGTCAAATGATGAAATTATTCAAACTGGCACTTATTTACTAGTTCAATGTCTGCTCCAGATGCTCGACCATAGAAATAGTTGAACAGTTCTTTCAATCTTACACATCAACAGTTTATTACACATCACTAAATTGTGAAGTCCACATGCTTGAGTTATGGTTTTAGGTAGAGCACTATTGTTTCTAGTGGTCGGGGTGCATGTTTTCTTTTTCATTTGTTTTTCCTTTCATGTAAACTGTGTTTCTTTTGGTCGGGATGTCATAATATTGTAGTATACTGACACTAATAATTCATGTAAAGAGAACTATAAATTAGTGAATTATTATGAAGAACGGATACATTTTGAAAAATATTCCTGCTAGTTGACAAACAAAGACTCAAAGTGACAGATTCAGTAAAAATAATTAACTAAAACATAATTAACACCATTACCAACATAATTGTGTTCGATTTTTCTGTATCAAATGCATAATTTGAAAATTATCTGTACAAACAACGAGAGCGTCTTGCAGTATTTTATATGGATTGATAAACATTTTTTTACAACAAGGGTATGTTGATAATGGTATAAACTATGTTTTAGTTTCTTTATTCCACTGCATCTGTCACTCCGAGTCCTTTTTTGTCAACTAGCAAGAATTTGTCTCAAAATGTATCCGTTCATTATAATAATTCACTAATTTATAGTTCTCTTTACATGAATTATTAGTGTCAGTATACTTCAATATTATGACATCCCGACCAAAAGAAGCAGTTTTTACATTAAAGGAAAAAATAAGAATTGAAAATAACCATGCACCCCACCCACTAAAGACAATAGTGCTCTACCTAAAACCATAACTCAAGCACATGGACTTCAAAATTTAGTGGTGTGTTTTAAACTGTTGATGTGTAAGATTGAAAGAACTGTTCAACTATTTCTATGGTCGAGCATCTGGAGCAGACATTGAACTAGTAAATAAGTGCCAGTTTGAATAATTTCATCATTTGACTTTGTCAGGAAACTTGCACAAAAATGGGATTTTTTCATGTAGGTAACCTAAGAACTGAAATGACATGTTTTAAAAATATTTGCAACAAAACACACCAATACAGGTTCTGAAAGCTTATATAACAGTAATTTGTTTGTGTATTATGTCAAAAGACCATCAGACTACATTTTAGTAATAGTATCATTTTTTTACTGGTGGCCATTTTGTTTTGGACAAGTTACCTTAACATCTGCTCTAATATTGCTCGATATTGATTTTGATATCAAACAATACAGTGTACAAATTGTATGCGGATTTTACTCGGACAAATTAACCCCTGATCCTCCTGACCTCTATTTACATAATTTTACGGTCGATTTACCGGCTTTATTTATCTTCGGTATTTTTTTACGAATATGCACAAGATAACTTAATATAAAATAATTGATAAATATTGTTCAGACCGATGTATAATAGATTAGGCAGATAGCTCAGTTGGTAGCGAGGTTTGTTTTCCTTCATTATTACTAATCTGTACCTTGTGTGTTCGAGTCCTACCAACGAAAGTTCTTTTTATTTAGGTTTAGTCCGTTTAATGGTTTTAACTTTCTTTTTGGGTATATACTTTATTTTTACATTTTATATTTTTCCAAAAAGAAACACAAGCGTCGTGATGCTCGTACATTCTGTATTCAACTGTTTTCCGTTTACATACCATATAAAATCAATTAAAATACAAATAAAAAACACGAATCACTTAATGTGATTCGGACCGTCATATTTCTATGATTTCTAGCCATTAAATCTGCACGCTAACCACTTGTCTACGGCTAACTATGACTATCTAGTCGTTAATCAACAGTACCCAAACAATTTTAACCGGCGAGAATTTCCGTATTTGGTACGAAAAGAACCGATAACACACGAAATGCTCACGGAAATTGATTTATTCAGCGCAATCACTGAATAATATATTCATGCATAAAGGTCAGGATCAGGTTAATTTGTCTGGACAATACAAGTATGCAAACTAAATGTAGGAATATCGGTAATTCTGTATCCATAATTCTATACCACATTTACGCTGATTCTTATGTTCGCGATTATAATAATAATAATAATAATAATAATAATAATAATAATAATAATAATAATAATAATTTTATTATTATTAATAATAATAATAATAATAATAATAATAATAATATCTTTATTTTTAGAAGGTAAAACATTATGATATTTTACAGAAATCCATAACAACATCATATTTACAATGCGGCTTCTATAAACAAATCTGATGTTTTTTTTAATTCGATAGTGCATTTTACTGCCAGCAAAATTATTGCTGGGATTTATCTAAAAAATAGGATTTACAGTTTACTTTAAAAAGTGTAAGTTTCTTGGCACTTCTTATATTATTTGGTATTTCATTCCAATTTTTGATGCTATAATAAGAAAATGAATCTTTGAAATAATTCTCTATGCTCGCAAATATAGCAAATATTATATACACGCGAAAAGAAACCCGATATCCGGTACTTATGTAGCACACTTTTCTTGTGTGTCTCTTAATGTTTCGACCATATGTTATTCTGCGGCAGATGCGCTTACTTATTTTCTTCGGAGATTTCCAGCCTTTCTTTCGATAGAGGGTTAGTTTGTCCTCTTTGTGTATTGTGAGCTGATGCACTCCATGACACCTTAAAACTCTTTAGCTTACCTGGTTTTGCTAGGGTGAGATTTTCTAATGGATGATTGTCCGTAGTCCGTAAACATTTTGATTCAAACAACATCTTCTCTGAAACCACTGGGCCAATGTTGATGAAACTATGCAGGGATGTCCTTGCATGAAGCTCCACCAAAATTGTTCAAAGAAAGAAGAAACGGGGCTACGGTCCACGCCCAGGTAATGATGCATTCATTTTTACCGCCGTGATCAGGTCGTGCTGCCTCTCATAGGCGTAGTAGAAATTCCTGCTTCAATTAGTTTTGCAAAGAGGAGATAATGTTTACATAGATCTTGCAACATAAGTTACTTGCAGGTCAAATACTCCTATTGTTTCCCCATTTAATTACTTTATAAATCTAGCTAAAAGATGGCTCTTCTCACAGTCTTCTCACCCTGGATTTACTTCAATAGGTTTTTTGGGCATAGTAGAGTAGTATACCGTCAGAAGTGCTATTGAGCTATTCTGCACTAGTCAATTGCAATCATTGCCTTCACACCGTAAGGGAACTCGGAATGGGAGGGTAAATTGCCGTGTTTTTAGCATCCAGCTTTTCCATGCAGGGGTTATGTTATGTGTTGTAACTGAGGGGCAGGAGTGTTAAAGAAGGATTTGACATTATATAAATATAGTGAAAATGAAAGTGGAAATCTGTTTGTTTTTTTAACATTATACATATTCGGATATCCACGATAATCTTTCCGGCAAATAATTATTCAAATTACGGAAAAACACGACTAGAACATAGCGCCCCCCTGTTATCAAAATGTGACTTATAATTTTGAAATGACATTATGCTTAGTTCTATTTTGCCTAGTGCCTGATAACATTTTCCATACTCAGTCTGGTTGATCACTTCGTGTATTTTGTTCTTGGATGCATTACAAATTAACCAAGATAACCACAGCATGATGAAATAAACCATTACGCTAGATTGCACTGTCATTCAGTCAAATGAAAATATGAAAAAGGCATCATGGCCTAAACAACATACAAGTTGTAACTTCCAGCAAGCATGGTATCATTGTCAACAAGCGTGATGAAAGTGCAAGCATGCATAATGACTGTACCAATAAGCACAATAGCAGTGTCAATGAGTAAATTGTAACAGTAAGCAGGCATTGTGTATTTTTTACCTAAATATCATTACATAGTTACAGAAGACATTGCATTTTCTTTTCAAAAAAATATTTTTCATAGAAATATTTTTCGTTTGTAAGTACACAACCTTTTCAACAAATCAAGTAAATGTCTCATTTAGTTTTTCGGTTTGCGGATTTTACAGACCGCAAAAGGACCTGACCTAAAATCATTTTTTATGCCGAAATCGCGATCACCTACCTCCGTTCGTTAAAGCATAAAAGAATAACTGTACTTGAAAGCCTCGAGGGGCTCAATTTGTCATGTTTGTACTGTCAATTTTGATATTAAAAAAGCAAGGTCTGTGATAAATGATTGATAAGCGTGAGTATTCAGTATTTTCTATACTTATAGAATAATAGACATAGTACAGAATGATTAACATTCTATTTTTGCTTGGATATTGAGACATGCTAAAATACTTATATCCCAATGATAAAATGATATATAAATAGGTTCTTGTGTTTAAGACTTTTAGATTCACTGCGCATATTTAAGGGCAAATTTCATATACCGAAATTTAAAATTTTCGTTAAGCAAACGCGTCGTAGAATTCTGTTTGTATTGTTTTACAGTAAAATAAATTTATCATGATGCTACAAAACTAACTGATAAATGTGTACTAGGTTATAGTTATGCTAAAAGTTAATTCATTTTTGGTGTCTCCGGAGAGTTTTCCGCCATACCGATACGTTCGACAGTATGTACCCGATCTACTTGAACGCTACGTTGATCTTGCTGGAAGAATTGGTATCAATGAGAACTTGGACTGTCCAAAATTTGACTTTCTTTACGTTCACATCTGCGGAAATAGTTCTGTACATAAGCTATCAGATATAAAAGAAATAATTTCAACGAACGAACGCGATTCTGTAAAATCTATTGCTGAAGACAATTTCGAAACTTTGGAAACGTTTCTGGACAACTTCAATGAAACAGTTTCCCAAGATGTGTCAGTTGTTGTTATAAGTGAAGATTGTGTGGCGCAGGACGAAGTGAATTTGCTCCAGGACCGTTACAAAAATACTTTGTTTGTGCTAATTGATGCAGATCAGAAAACAGCAGGTGATGCCAATTTATCAGTAATAACTTCGTCGGAAGTAAATGTAAGTACTGATATTGGTGATCTGCTGGAGCGATTCGTACTGAGGTCAATCAAATCAAAGTGCGAAACACTTTGTTTATTGCTGGAGAAAAAGAAACTTCTAGAAGAATCGAATAAATTTGTAAAAGACCGAATGAAAACACCAGCAAATGGAAACAGCAGAAAGAGGAAACATTATATTGAAGATCCTGAAAATGGGAAAAAGTCATCCCTAACAAATAATGGGAAAATCAGTCAAGTTGTCAACAAGGAATGCTCGCGTTATTCGGCTGATGAATTCAATGGTTGTATCGTTAAATCGCGCCAGTTGTCAAATGCCTATCAACAAAGCTCTCCTGCAAATGGAACTAAACAAGGTTTGTTTATAACAAATTTCATCAAATCACTAGATATACACAGAGACTAATTAAAGTTATCCGACCTGTCTTTTTAGAAAACAAGAGCTGTCAAAATAAAGTAACAAGAAGGGCAGTTTTGATTGAAAATAGCAACACTTATTTCAATGCATTTTAACAACCACGATTTTCATTTGTCCTCTTATTGTCAGATAATCTTCTAAAATAACTGAAACTACAGTAGAGTAATGATTCTTGTGCACAGCCCTTCTTCTCAAGAAAGTATCAATTCGTAACTTTCAGTTATTTTTCGATGCAGCCGTTTAAGCTCGTTTTAGACCGAAAGCTGGTAACTTTTCAACCGCCAATGAAATGGATTGAAAAGTGTGATTCCGTAAGGCACCTTTAAATTGGATAATACAGTATAAGAAAAAGCCAATAAAACAATCTTGCGCGATCGGTCGTTCATGAATGGTTTTATAATTCAAGTGCGTAAATAGTTCATATCTATCAACATAATGTGTTGTTACCTCCAAACTAATGTTAATCATGAGTGTAGAGTAATTATACTATCTCGACCAGTGAATAACGGTCAATATATTCTATATACAAATGTATATCTTTATAAAGGAAGTGCAGCAACTCGTAATAAAATGAAATTTACAATGTTATTACATTCATGCTTTAAAATGTATCATGTTTTCAGAGAACTGAATTATTTCTATTTCCCTTGTAAATCTCCCGACTTATTAAATAAATATAAAAGTCTTACCTATTTGTAAATACCTGTTTTATGATGAATTAATAGCTGTTATGTTACTTCCGCAATAAACAGATTATGCACTTGCAATCTGTAGGAGAGTAAATTGCAACAGAGAAAAGCGAATATCACATTTAGACCACAAAGAATTTCAATATGTTGACCGGGATACGATTGAGAGGTTGGCAGCAAAAATCACTGCCCTGTTTAGAACAAGTAATGTCCCGGAACATGAAAAACCAAACGTTGCGTGTGGTCAAGAAACAGAGATAAACAAACAGGTTAGTGTCATCTTATACGTGTTGGTAAATCAAGCAGATTTTTATATGATGTTTATATAACTATCATCATAGTCTAACGAATTACTTTCATTCTTACCATTCTAGTCATTATTGTTTTTATAATTATCTTATTATTATCTACCATCGCCACCTTCAACAAAATCACCACAAATGATCGTCATAATATCTTTATATTCAACAACAACAACAACAACAACAACAATACTGATTGTTTTTCAGAATTCCGTCTTTCATTCTAAGACAGATACATTCACAATTATTTTAATTCCAAACATCATGTAATGTATTTGATTCTATAAGACTTAAGCCAACTTAAACGTACTAAAAAGGCCGTTATGTACACTGGATGTAACAAATAAAGAGCAAGTATTTTGCAGTACCTTCAGCTAAGTTTATTTCTTATTGCGTTATAACGATGTTTCTTTTCTCATTGTCAGCTAAAACAAGAACTTTTCAAGGCTGTTCCAACCATTGAAAGATTGGGCTTTCGATTCAGTAAGTTTGTTGTTTACGTTGGGAAGGAAGCTGAAACCACAAATGACAAAGAACGCGACGAAATCAAATGTAAAATTCAACAGGTCCTGAGCAATTATCATATTAAAGACTTTACCGTAGAATTTATTTCAAAAGGTATCAAGAATTATTGTGATGTAGGTATTGGAGCGAAAATAAAGTATACGGCAGACACAGGAAAACCTGTAAACGGCACTCTAGGTTGTTTCGCAAATATGAGGGGTCATGAGGCGAACAATACGTGTGCTCTGATTTCGAGGCACGTCGCGAGAGGTCGTGAATGCTTTTGTTTTTATTCTGAAACGACAGAAAACTATCATGTACTAGGAAATGTCATTAACGAAACAGCCCCTGAAAAAGGCATAGATATCGCAGCCCTTAAACTCAAAAGTGGTATTAAAATATGCGCTAAATTTAGAAAGGAACAAGACAACCTAGGCGATAAAATTTCACTTTTACCCGGAAAACTAAACAGACTTCTCGACAGATGTACTGATGATTTAAAATTGGGACAATATGTATATATATGGGGAGCTCTATCAAAACCTGGAAAAGGTGTTGTCACGATGAGAAGTGAAGGCCTGGATGGTACATACATTCAGATTGAAGACCGATGTGCTAAAAAAGGTGAAACTTCAGTACCGTTTTGTAAGCCGGGAGACAGCGGAGCGATCATATGTGCAGAAGACAGAAGTGGTAAATTTGTTCACGTCATCGCTATGTTGATTGGAAAAATAGAAAGTCAAGATGAAAACGCCGACCAAATTGTCGGAAAATATTTGTCTGTCCCACTTTGCGATGGACTGTGTGAGCTGGCAAGCAGAACTGGATGTTCTTTTGAGATATGTGGATGCGAGGATAATTAAAAATACACATTGCTATATTTGTCATTGCTGAAAACCTGATTTAATCTGTATGTTGTTGATACTTTTCCAAGTTGAGTTCCATAATGTTTACTAATAATTAGCTGAACTTATTCCTTCGAGAAATAAATAGCAGCGCCAAATGTGTTCGTGCTGTTTGGCCGACAAGCCTTCATTAGAAGTCTTCACAGAAAGGTGATCCAAGAAAGGTCCTAATAAGAGAAGTTAGCGAAGGCATGAACCGATTATTTTTTAATTACCTTCTGGTTTTAAAATTTTCATATCATACGCAACTATGGTACGGTCCAGCGCTCCATTCCTGGCAGTTCATAGCGACAGATACTAGACAAGACATTGTATTCCAGATTAAGTCTCTCTTTCTCTCTTTGATGTTGATTACTTTTGGAGTGAAACTCGAAAGTGGATAAAAAAGTTGTTAAAATTTACGCAAATTACGTATTCTATACAAAAAAGCATGTGATTTACTTGAATACTAGTTTCAAGGTACTATGTTTATTATTTTTTCAGCTTAATACAAGTTTCCAGCGAAAATTTCGAATATGTTAGGTTATATCGTATAGTTATGTGGCAGTCTCGATGACTGATTTTTATAAGTGTTACCATTTTGCGTTGATGAGCTGTATTTAAGTGTATTATCGGTATATGTTATGTTGATTAATTAAATATTTATACATACATTAAACCAATTCATCAGGACTTTATAATATTATGTGGTGTTTGTTATTTGCAACTTATATACGAGTAGTACAGTATGCCCTGTATTTCCATTACTTCCTGTTTCCTGTTTAATGTTCCAAATGACCCCGCTTCCTACTACCCCCTCTCCCCGCATGGAACTGATGCCAGAAAGTCTGCGAGTTTGTCTAATCGTGTCACAGAGCTGGGAGGAATGGGAATGAGAAAGGAACCTTTTGCCATAACATTTCATTCTAACACTACTGAAAATTTTCCTATATAGACAAAGAACGGTTTGAGCGTGATATACCCACCAAGTATACCACTCTGTGTGTCCGGAACTATTTTTGACTGCTGAAATCCCCCTTCCCCTCGCGTAATGTTTACATAACATCTATGAGTGTACATGAGGTACATATCGGAAATTTTTCAGTAATGTTAGAATGCAATGTTATGGCAAGAATCAACAAGATAGATGTAATCTAAAATCTTAATAAAAATCGATTGAAAGTGTTGGTAGGTTTGGTTTCATTATATTGGGATTCTCAAAAGCGTTCATAACGCTTTATAATTTGGTAGCATATAATTTCAAAAATACATAATGTAATCTTTACAGGATTGTATACTGGAATATTTTAATTAGACAATTAATTCTAAAATATGTTATTTTCAGAGAGTTGAAAACATTTTACTTTTTTCACCGAAACCTGAGGGCGAGCAGCTTTAATTGCTCAAAGCGGTGATCATTGGCTGAACAGCGATCAGTTAAGATCATGATCTACACTGGTTGTAAAGGCAGACTCATTAGCCTCCAGTTGGATAAGCGTTGAATAGAGATATGTTAAAAATGAAAATTTGTTCATCTTAAGGGTTGTAATAGAAAAAAATTTAGTATTAAGTTCAACAAGAAATTGAGCACTTTGAATGTAAAGTACTACAAAAATGTTAATGTGTATACGCTCAAATGGACGTATTATGTTATGGCACTGGTCATCCCTCAGTGAGCTTTGTTGTCTAGAGCCATATCTATCACATTGGTAATGCAATTTCAATAAAACTTTGTGGGAATGTTTATTACAATAGAGGTCCAGCTGAATTGCTTTGGAAACAAAGGGGCTATGGTCATTTAAAAATTGAAGCCAAAATTGCCCAACTTATGTCCGGAGCCGCATCTACCACACTGGTAATGTAATTTCAATCAAACTTTGTGGAAAAGTTTATGACCATATGTATATACTTGTAGAGTTGATGCCCCTTTAGTTTCAGTTGAATTGCTTCAGGCACACTGGAGTTCTAGTCTATCGATAAAATAATGCTTTGCCATGCCTTGGTCACCAGATGACCTAGTGCATGGGGGCTGGGAAAAGGGTGGCACTTTAATTAACTTTCCTTTTACCACCTGGTATGTGTCTGTTGTGTATTAAACATGTGTTATGAAATGATGTAATATGATACTGATGCATACAATACCCCGCCCACTTTGAACATGTAGGCATACTAGCCACTGTTGTAGTATAGCCATCAAACATATACAGTGTGTAGTGTGCTCAGTGCTAGGGGTAGCAAGGGTCCATACTACTAAATAGCATATCCTTCGGGTGTATATGGCTGCTGTCCTACTGACAACTATTCTTTTATCAAATTTTCAGTTCAACTTTACATTAAGCACATCTCTGGAGAGGTTTGTGTACCAGCTATGTGCCAACAACTTAGTAAAACAGACTTGGCTAATGACCTTGAGAACAAGGTCATCCGCCGACATGAATAAAACTGGTCATGATGGACAGTATCTCTCCATGTATGCATATCCTGCTGAAGTTTTGAAATAGATCTGTCCATTTTTTAATCAAAAGAGTACCATTTCTTTTGATATCCAAACTAAAAAAATAAGTTTGTGAGGGTGGGGGAGAGGGGGGGGCTACATAGGAGTCACTTTGTCATGTCATATCACATGTTTTATGATGGATCTTTTTCTTTATAACTATTGGTAGGCGTGAACTATTTTAAACAGCCCTGGTACATAGTATAAGCCCATAAAGAGTGTACTGCTTGATGTGCAGTTTGGTTCACTGAGGCCACTGTTACTGTTTACTGCAACCCTGAAACAAACAACCAACCACTGCACTATTCCAGCGCCAGAAAATTGAAGACTTTTGTTTAAGACATGTTGAAGATTATTATGCCGAATGGGGAGACCAAACACCATGCGCATCTTTTGGTATTCTGAAGCCTAATTTAGTAGTCTTATTTACTGTAAATTGCTTCATCGTCTTGCCGAGGTTGCGTTCATAACTGTGATAGATAATGTTAAACTGCCATCAGCTTTATAAAAAAAAATAGGATCTAACAAAGTTTTTACCTCGAGAAGTATTTTTTTATCCCAGATGGTCTTTATATACGAAAGCCTATTAGGACCATCTGACAGAAAAATAGTAGTGCGTTATAACGCCTTTAGTTTCGCGTTAGTACGCCTTTTTTGCATACCTACGAATTTTTTCGCGCTATAATGCCTTTATTCCGCGTTACTATGCCTTTCTTTGAATTATTATGCCTTTAACGTGAAATAACCAGCGGCATGTTGACACAAGAAACCATTGACACAATTGCCTTCCAAATACTGGAACACGCCCCTTACTCCACTGGATTTCTTCCTATATCCGCGCTTAAAAAATATGCTTGGCCATGCTTCATAAAAGATATACTGAATGTTGGTGATGACATTTCGAAAAAGAGTGATAATTTTGTCATAATTAAAACATGTACGAACTTTTACTTGTTTGACATTAACAGTTTTGCTTAAGGTGGAATGCGCCTCAAACTTATTTCTCGAATTTCCTCATGAAATTTACACTGTGCATAATTCAGGATATTTCTGATTGAACCCCGCTTCCATTTGTTAGATAGCTCTTATGGTTTCTATGCTATTATGCTTCAAACATGGCCACTGACGTCACTTTTTGCACAGCACGTTATTTCACGTCATTTCTATGTTTTTCCTTCATCGCGCTTTAGATTTAAAATGAAATAACAATATGAAATAATATGATCATTGCATTTAAAACGTCCTACACAATGGTGTAAAATTCAATGGAAACGTTTTGACGCTTTCGACGTTAGTCGCATTTTTGTGACGTCCGAACGGGAAAATTCTACAAGAGTCTTGCTATAAATTTTGCCTTAAAAGTTTTTTTATTCAAAATCTGCTCGATGAAAAAACGTATAATTTTGATATGGTATGTAAAAATCATTTTCCGTTTTTTTGAAACAATAAAAAAGATAGGTCACCGACTTCGTTAATTTACGATTTCACCAAGTTTCACCCCTACCCCAAACATTGTTTGAATGCTGTGATGAATTTGGGAGCTACACGTAACGTTTCTTTTTATTTTAAGGACAGGATTATTTGCGGAAAAGTTAATATTTTTCATTACAGCAATTAATATATAAAGTTTTGCTTTGATAAAAGCTACACATGTTTTTCTTTCTGAAACAATTGATAGGTAAAAGTAATTTGCGAGCAGTGTTTTCTACAGCGTTTAAGCGGACTTACACGCTCGTGTCATGTACATAGTTACAGAAGTAATATAGGTATACCTTCTCCGAAGAGACTTTGTGTCTAATTATGTTCGATATTAAAGATGACAGAAAGTAAGTTTAAAATGTTCTGTATTATTTACATATCTATTACATATGAAAAGCGATACATGAAAATGTAATTCTCATATTCTCACAACAAAACATATGGCTCCCGAAAACAGATCACCTGTTAGTTGGATAGAAAAGTGTGTAACACACATTTGTTCTACGACATCGGTTCGTCCAAATTTATATTCGTGGACACTATTTGGTTAATTTCATTGTTTCAAAGTAAGTATTAATTGTCTTAATGATGGATTTTTTTTCGGTTACCCTAGGTTAAGTATTAATCTTTTCCGCTAACACATACCGTAAACCATTCACACAGTCCCGTGCATACGCTAATTGCAAATGATGGTATGAAAGTCCAGTGTTTGCTATCTTTCTTGCCAAATATTTTGAAATTACTTTATTTTCAGAACACAGTTTAACTTCTAACTCTCTGCGATTTTGTTGTACGATACCAACATTTCTCAAGTAGTTCAAAGCAAACTCCAATTTCATCACTGACGATGCAGCCTTTTGTTCAAGATTATGGTGATAAAACAAGCGCATGAGCGCACAAGTATCTTCACGTGAATCATGTGCATAGTATTTGCAGTCGAACTCCCTCTCATATATATTAACAAGAGACACTGACAGACCTTTTTTGGTTATTGACCTGTATATCGGCAGTGTGTCGACAAATCCGTAGACCTGTTCTGAAAAGTCGTTCAAAATTCCCGTTTTTATGCAACTGTTAATGAGGATTCTCATATCAAAAATTTTTCCATTGTGTGCGACTAAAATGTTTTTTTCATTATTCAATAACCTAATCCATTCTATGAAGTCCTACAAGGCCGTACCAATAGAAATACCAGGAAGCGTTTTTCCATCCTTGCAGATAACTTTCTGGCCGTTCATGACAGAAAGTGTCAATCCATTCACTGCTGAAGCTTGTGTTGTAATACTTCCATCAGGAACTACGAACCGATTGAAGCTCGAACCGTCACTGGAGCAGGCAGAAATTTGCACAATTTCCGCCTCATTTCCTAGGGATGTTGTTTCTATATCGTAAAATATGTAATTTCCGCCAACAACATACTCATTTGCTTGACTAAATTCCAATGCATCTGGTATTCGTTCCGTATTAATGTCTTCATTTTTAAGTAAACATCCTGACTCATATGTGATGCCTTCTTTTAATTCACTAGATGTATTTACAAACAGTCTTTTCCTCTTTAATTCAAACCGCCTTCGCTTTACATGTCGTTCTCTCTTGTAACATTTCTGATAATTCCTGTGTTTGTCCTTTGAACATGTATATTTACTAGTCATTTTCTGAGGAGATAGATAACTGTTTTCTATGACAGTATTTACATATGAAATTCCATCATTAAACTGCGTAACTCCAGCAGAACAGCGAATATCAAAGCTTTCACTCGCATTATAATTTCTAATTTTTGGAGCTTTGCTCCAGGCAACACTGTTTAATGACTCGTTTGTTTGTGTTGAACCTGTTGTCATCAATTTGCCAGAGTTTGAAATGAATGGTGTTAATAAATTTTCAAGGTCTAGCCTAAGTCCCTGGTCAGTAAGATCTTTTCCTTTTGCCAGATTTGCATGTTTCTCAGTTGTAGAAGTGCTACCCATATTTAAACACCACTTACCGCACGCGAGGTGATTCCCATACATATGTGGTATAATTGCTGATAAAGAATTTTTCATTTCCTCTTCAGTCGCACTTCTGTTTTGTTTTACTGCGTATGAGAAGTTTTTCAAGAAACTGTCCGTAGTTTTGGATGTTAGACTTTTATGTTGTTTCTGTAGTTTCTCTAATTTTTGTCGTAAAGTTCTTTTCAAATGTCCAAAATCGGAATATTTAGTTATTTCTGAGTTCACTTTCTCACGTATATGCTTAATTGATGACGAATCTTCATCTCCTATTACACCGACAAATTTCAGACCAGATTCTTTTGCTTTATGGTGTAGATCCGTAGCGATATCCGGTTCCATACTCTTAGCGCTTCCAGACCAGTTTTTACGGCAGTCATGGGGCTGAACATTTTTCCCCGTTCTCGAGTAATAATTGCACTTAGCACAATTCTTCACTCGGGTGGAATAGTCCATACATTTCTTTGTTTTGACTCCAATAACATGTCCCCAACCTGTTTGGAAGAATAAATGCACTATATGTAATATGATATCAAAACTTTTAAAACACAAACACGCGCACACACACACCCACCAGCACGCGCATTGAAAACCAAGCATCTTATAATATATAGAGAGAGCGAGTACAGTAGACTCCCGAAATCCCGGACCCTAAAAATCTATGTTTTAAAGACGATCATGTTTGCAAAGGAACCACAGTGATTCATATATTAAATGTATATCCCGTATATAGGAAATATACTAGAGTAATGAAATTTACAAAGTCTGGTCCCCCAATAATCCGGTCACATCAAATATCCGGTCGATTTTCTCCCGCCGAAGGCCGACCAGAATTTCGAGGCTTTACTGTATATAAAACTGAGCTGCTTCTGGTAAATTCGATGACTTTCAATTGTACTGTGAGATCTTAATTCGTGATGAGAGTTGAATATTGTCTTTACGATTTACGTAAAGTATATAAAACACAATAGTACTGGAGCACTCGAGTGCAGTAAAAGTATTATAATTTTCGTTTATTCTTACCCGATAGACTATTCATTCCACGTCCACGCTTTGTCCATGCCGCGTCTTGACTAACGATAATTTCTACATCTGAAACATAAATTTAACAAGCTTATTACACTTGCAATTAAATATATAACATGTACTAGTATGTGATTAAGCGTATTAGTTTTATATGCAAATACCGTGTTGTGACTTACAACTGTATTCTAGTTATCAGCAGACAAGCAGATTACATCTGTTTTCTAGGAGTGACCAGTACAAAGTACATATCATCCGTTAGAAACTTTCAACTTCCTAAAATTAATATACATCAACGGAATCTGGGATCGAACATACGACTACTAACCACTTGGCTTGGCCACAAAGAAGTGCCCATAGTATAACAGTTTAGTACCCGATTCTAATTCCGGTTAACACGTGAGCTACAATATGGATATATTTTGAGTCTAAGGAAAAGATTCAAAGATCGGCTATAATCGGATGGTGGACCTAATAAGCACAATTACAAACTTAGGAAAAGATTAGTTTCAATGCACGATGTGGAGCCATCGTAGTGTAGTTGTAGCGCGTTTGCCAAGAACAATTGAAGGGTCAAGGGCTGGATCCCCAACAGTGCCATAGCGACAGCGCCTGTAGGAAAGACGTGGTAATACATACAATACCCCCCCCCCCTCTCTCTCTCTCTCTCTCTCTCTCTCTCTCTCTCTCTCTCTCTCTCTCTCTCTCTGAAATTATTTTAAATTGATATTGCATATCATTTAATACCTTTTGGCAAAGTTTCCATTTCCATCGTATTTTCTCCTGATTCTTTCGTCAGTGAACTGGTGAATTCTTCAACCAGCTCGAAATCATCCAACGGAAACATAGTTTGGGTCTCATTTGATGTGCTTTCGGAAACATTTACTGAAATTAAAATTCTACATTTCACAGCACATTGATTTGACTAAATATTCGGGCAAGTATATAGATGACAATAATTTCACGAAACTAAAGAATGATGTACTGCAGTCATGTACTAAATTTTACCGCCGACATAAATAAAACAGTGTTGAAAACTGTACCTATTATTATTATCTAATATCAGAGATTGTAATACAAGAGAAATTCAATTTATAATAAATAGAAATTGGAATATGATTCCATACCATAGTCTTCTAATAAGTCCATTGCCTCGTCAAAATTTATTTGATCGCTGTCATGATTTGCATCGGTTTCGATCACTATATTTGAATTTTGTAAATTTATGTCGTCTGCTGAATGCATTGCCGAAAAATCATTATCTCGTGCAGCGTTTGGAGCAAACGAGAACTCGTCAGTTGTTGTAGTGTGACCATCTCCACATTCTGTGACAGTTGTCGGTGTTGTACAGGCTATTGTTGCGCTCTTTTCTTCTTGACATGCACGGGCACAAGAAACACGTGCGCTGCTCTCTATCACTTTCCCAACTTTCCTCTCCATTTTTTTCAATGTTTTATGGTGTATGGGCGGTATTCCTAAGGTCCCAAGGAAACCATTGACATGTGTTTCCCGTATACCAGCATGGATCATTCCTGGTAAATATATCAAACATGTACAAATGAATAAAAAAAATAAAATGATAGCTGAAAGCGAATTCATTTCTACGCTAAAGTCAGGTGTAACTATCAGAGGTATTATAGTGTCCTGTATACAATGTATTTGCATTGATCGTTTTTGGGATGAACGATAAGAACTTAGCGATTGAAAAAGAAAAGAAACACAAAACAGTGTGATAAAATCATTTGTATATTACACTTTCTTATTTACATAGACCATTAGATATACAGACAAACTTGCAGTGTTGTAGATGTCAGCATACATACGATTTCGGGGTAACTGATACCCTATCAATATTTTATAGTGTTGCACTAAGTAACCTCTGCCCCCGCCCCGCCCCCCCCCCCCTCCCCTCTCCCTCTCTCTCTCTCTCTCTCTCTTTCGGCAAAGAATATTTATTCAGAAAAAAGTCTCACTCTTAGAGAACTGTTAAACTCGTGTAAAATGAACAAAATAGTATCGGTTATATTTGTGTGAATGTTTCTGCTGTGTATAACTGATCCTCGAAGGGACATCCCAACGAAAAAATAATATAGATAAATAAAACAGGAATGAAAACATTTTACTAAGATATTGTAGATCTACTCACCAATTGCAGCCCTTAGATTAACGGCATATGGCGATTTCTTAAAGTTTGTTTTGGTTTCTCTGGACGCCCTTGATGTTGCAATCTTTGTTTCATTTCCGCATTTTGAACATTGAAATACAACCAATGAACAAAGTCCTTTAATTTTTTCATCAACTATATCCTTAAACAAAAACCGCTCTTTACACTTGCTGCACCCGTCATCAAATTTTTCAGCAAAAAACCTTAAGTCGACAATCCTTCTTTCTGGAACACACTTGTAGTTGCCTAATCGCTCACATACATTTAAATTTTGTAAAAACTTTGACTTTTTTCTTAAAACTTTACTAGCAAATTTTCCTTTATGTCTCTCCATTTCGCTGTTTACAAAAATGTACGTTAGATATTTCCGGTTACTGTTTACGTAGCAAGATATCATGACGTCAAATGACGTCAGTTGAAGAAATTGATATCACACGCAGTTTTGCGAAGTTTTTGATTATATTTTATACAAAATGAACTGAAAGTTGAAGTGAATATGTTCAGTGGGGTAGGGGTGAAACTTGGTGAAATCGTAAATTAACGAAGTCGGTGACCTATCTTTTTTATTGTTTCAAAAAAACGGAAAATGATTTTTACATACCATATCAAAATTATACGTTTTTTCATCGAGCAGATTTTGAATAAAAAAACTTTTAAGGCAAAATTTATAGCAAGACTCTTGTAGAATTTTCCCGTTCTGACGTCACAAAAATGCGACTAACGTCGAAAGCGTCAAAACGTTTCCATTGAATTTTACACCATTGTGTAGGACGTTTTAAATGCAATGATCATATTATTTCATATTGTTATTTCATTTTAAATCTAAAGCGCGATGAAGGAAAAACATAGAAATGACATGAAATAGCGTGCTGTGCAAAAAGTGACGTCAGTGGCCATGTTTGAAGCATAATAGCATAGAAACCATAAGAGCTATCAAAAAAATGGAAGCGGGGTTCAATCAGAAATATCCTGAATTATGCACAGTGTAAATTTCATGAGGAAATTCGAGAAATAAGTTTGAGGCGCATTCCACCTTAATCATATATCAATCGTGTCATGCCAACTTATGAGACGATTTACTCTGAGGCGAGTCTTCAAAGCAATAATCGTTTTTATTTATATATATCTAAAAAGGCGTTATTACGACTTTATTTCGGATTATAACGCATTTTTCCGCGTTATTACGACTTTTTCCCGCGTTATTACGCCTTCATTTTCGCTTTACGTTAATACGGCTTTGTTTAGCGTTATTACGCCTTTATTTCGCGTTATACGCCTTTAATTTTGTGTAACTACGCCTTTCTGTCGCATAATGAGGCCTAATAGTAATGTATAACACGCCTTTGTAAAGCGTTATTATGCCTTTATTTCGCGTAATTACGCATTTATTTTCGCGTAACTACGCCTTTATTTCGCGATTAATGCCTTTCATTAGCGTAAGTACGCCTTTGTTCAGCGTTATTACGCCTTTATTTCGCATTATCACGTCTTAATTTTCACGTTATTACGCTTTTTTTTTGTAGTTACTACGCCTTTCTCCGCATTATTACGCCTTTTTTCTCGTTATTTCGCCTTTACAAGGTTTTGTCTCTCAGATTAAGGCCAATAAAAGGTAGTATTACGCGAAATAAAGGCGTATTATCGCTAAACAAAGGCGTATTACCGCTAATAAAAGGCATAATTACGCGAATCTTACGCGAAGTACGCTGATCTTGTCCCTGCAGATTTCATTGCATTTCCGCACTTGAAAAATGTGCTCCGCGGTTAGTTGTTATGACTTGCTACGTAAGTTTAGCGAGGATGTTTCCTGGGGCGGGGGGGGTTGTGGGGGGAGGGCGGTTGCATTTCAGAGCTTGGCCAGGCATCGTAAAGATATACTGAATGTTGTTGACGGGATTTCAATAAAGAGTGATACTTTTGTCATATTTAATATATCAACGAGCTTTCATAATGCCTTGTTTCTCGTTACTTCGCCTTTTTTCGCACTACATTTGTATAACCCCTTTTTCGCGTTATTCCGCCTTTACAATATTGTTTTTTTCTCTCAGATGGTTTCTTATAGGCTTTCGTACTGATACAATATGTTCCTTAGAATTCTGGATGCTTTTTGTTTTTGTATTACAACTATATGTTTACTGTGGAAATAAGTGACATGCGATCTAATATTGCAATTGAGAAATTAATTTTAGTAATTATGTAAGAAAGACAGTATCTGTATCCCCAGGTTGTTAAATTATCTATCATATTTAAAACATACCTGCTGCAGAATTCTAATCTTTGTGTTTCCAGTAAAGTTCCTGTATTGAGGCCACCCTTTGAACCAGTAAAAACTGGTCTCGAGACCTTTTTATTATGAAATTGAGCCTTTGGTTCTGAAATGTCTGGTGTTAATATCGAGGGCGCTCTTAATATCAGGTGGTCTTAATAGTGGAATTTTACTGTATTAATGTGATATAACCATTCAAAGAGACTTTCATAATTTTTTAAAAGACATGAATCATTGATTTATACTCCTAGAAAAAGGAACATTTCAAGAGTTATAACAAAAATATGTGAATTCGTATCAGTTTTCTTCCCGTTTGATTTAGAGAAAATCTGTAATCCTATAGTAAAAAATTGAAAAAGCAACCCTTTCTATTCAATTTTTTTGTATTTAAATTTACACCATTATGTCAATGACAGAAACAGCTTGTGTAAGTTATTCCTTGCATATCTTAAAAACATCTACTGTGCATATAGCATCAAATACGTGTAATCTGTCTTGGGACATAAATAGGTCAACAAAGAAAGCTAACCAAACATTAGGGTTTCTTCGCAGAAACATCAAGGTCAAATCCGAACCCCTTAAGTCCATTGCTTATGAGACCCTAGTGAGACCCAAGCTGGAATATGGCTTCAAGATATGGTCACTCCATACCTAAACCCTATTAGACCAGATTGAGGGTGTCCAGAGAAGAGCAGCTCGATGGATAAAGTCCAATATTGGCCAACATCCAGTCTCACCAACATGCTGTATTCCCTTAACCTACGCATACTAGAGACAACAGATTATCTCTTATGTATAAAATCCATAATGAACAGGTCGCTATCCCAACTGAAGCTACCTAGTTCCCTTATCTCGCAGCACACGCAATTTTAATTCCTTAAGTTATAAGTTAGTCACATCAACAACAGACTATTATAAATACTCCTTCTTCCCCAGAACTATCTACCACTGGAACCATCTACCCCCGATGTCGTCCGCTCCCCTACCCTAGAGAAGTTCAATGCAGCTGTTTGCCGCATCGATCATGTCTCTCCATAGTTGTACTGCTAGCTGCTTTTACATTTAACTCTTTTAACCAAACATAGTTTTTCTTTTGCTTCTAATTTTTCTGTATATTTCAGTCTTCTAATATGTTTGTGGCTGACGCGCCAAATGTCTACGTCCCCGCAAGGGGTTTGATATCAAAGGAAGATAGTTTGTTGACCATAACTCAATATGGCGGCTTCAATAGGTAAGAACATTTATGTTGTTATTCAGGGAAAGACAAAAAATCAGTGACTACTCCTGTTTTGAAACTGTATAGCCTCCCTTTAAACATAAAAAAGTGCTTCATCAGATATGTGAAAGATATCGAATTGAATTTCTTAGTAAGTTCACCATGAGATAAATCATGGTTGGCCGAGCTATAAGCAATCTAAACAACTGAATTGCATTTACATTGTAAATCAGCCTGGGGCCAGTTGTTCGAAACTTTAACCGGCTGTTAAACTAACCATGAATTAAAATATGAATCTTGATGACAATCACTTGATTGATATTTTTATTTTGGTTGTAAGAGCTTAAAGTTTTTATGATCTTGAATACATACATTTGTTTCAATGAATTGTTTAAAAATGTAGAAATACAACCCTTAAAGTTCATCGATCAACTTTTAGCTTAATCGTCAATTAAAATTTTAAACGGGTCCAGAAAATGTATTTGCTTTCATTTTTTTTATTTACTAGAATTAGAAAGCTTGACCAATTATAAGAGATGTTTAATTTCCTCAAACAGAGGAATAAAATTTCTAGAATGCGTGGTGATTGTAACTATACTATGTCTAGTTCTTGTAACTTGCCAGTTCAACAGCTTTAGGAAGTCCAGTATGTTGAACTGGGTAGGTCTATCTTTGTAAACTATGCCTGTAGTTTGATCATATTCTACACTGTCATGTAGTTGCTAAAGTTTAGTTCAACTCCAAATATGAACTCTTTCATTCGAAAATGAATTAAAAATTTCAAATGGCGCAGTGGGAAAGTGAATTATATCTAGTCTACATGGAATTTAGTTGTGAGAAAATTAAAAACTTACAACACATGTGTTAGGTATTGGACCGATTGAAAAAATGTATCTTATTTGTTTAGTTGTGGAATTATGTAGGACATGCATAAAAGCCTGCTGTGATATGTCAATGTCAATATTTTCAAGAGCGGTATTCACTGTCTGAAGTGGATTTTCTTGTGTGAGAAAAGTAAACAGATTTTGTTGTAATTAAATTGATGTATGACGCATACAGAATTTATTTTACTTAATCAATTTGATAATGTAAGAGTCTCATAGACTACTGAAAAACATACAAAAGAATAAAATAAAACAAATTTATATTTAAGAAATGTAAACATTCTGAAAATAAAAAAAAATAATTTCAATGATCATTTCCTATCATGCCAGCATTATATAGACCTGTACAGTCAAATCTCATTAACTTGAAATGCACGTATTCGACATGACTGGTTCACTCGAAATAAAAAGCTAAATTTTGCCATATATCCTTCTATTTTCAATATCAATAAAATGCAATATCTCAACACAAGGGGACTAAAAATGCTATTATTCGACAAAATTTATAATTCCAGTAGTCCTAAAATTGTTAAATATATTTATTTTCGGCCGTATGCAGTATCTGGTTTTTTTTCGGCGCAGCCTTATTAAGCTCGCCTTTGATCGGAATTTGGAACTCTTTAACCGCCAATGAAATGACGAATAGAATGTGTAACGTTTTTTGGATCGATTGAATTTATTCAATCGTATCCAAAGTTAACAGAGTATTTCAGACCCTTACGGCCGAACTCTTAACACAAATTTTTGTCGAATACGACCGAAAAGTAGTTCTATATTACTGTCCTCTGTTTTAAAAATTATATAGTAACATATCTAAATAATATCAAAACATTACAGAATAGCATAATATTATATTGTTGTTTTTCTTATAATTTGTAACTTAAATCAACGAAGTATCTGTTCTGTATAGAACTATTTTCCTACGCGGTTTTTATCGTCAGACCGGTGTGACATGAGAAATGTAAGACCCTCGAAATACGTATCGCTACACCGGATACTCTAAATTCAGTGTTTCCGCTAGAGCGCGTTTTCTGCGGTTTTGACGCACTCATTTTGTCAATGACGCAACAAAAATAGCAAAGGGCGTTTTCTATGACGCAATTAAAATGCGTATGATCAAATTACTACAAAAAACAACATTTCAAAACCTCTCAAAACGCTTCGAAATGCAAGATAAATTGTTGATAAAATACGCTTCCGGTATGGGATATGTCTAATTTTGACCCTATTGCGTCGTCGTTGTCGTCTGATTTCGGATCGACCCGCATTTTGTACCATTGCGTTTTTGTGTGTGTTGATTCCTATGATAGATCATAGATCGTAGACGCACAACAAGAGATGGTCGACGAAACTTAATAGGGGAAACAAAAACGTCTTTCTGAGTGATTTTAATGATCATTTTGTAGTCATTTCGATCAGACTGTCACTATTGAAAGGGGGTTTAAGTGTGCCACATAATATCCAAGTTTAATGTCTATGGTTGAATGCACTTATGAAAAATTCGCTTTGTGGACAAATTTGACTTTTGAGGTGCAGTGACAAAATGGAAAGCATCCAAAGAGAAACACCTGTTGTCTTGCCAACCCTTTGATTACCCACCATTTTGTGATGTATCACATGCAGGTTTATAGAAGTAAACTGAATAAAACTTCTTTAACACATAGTCATGCCTTTTACTTTTTTACAATAAAGGGTATGACCCTCGGAGTTTCTAAATGGCCCCCAAATTCTGATACAGGGTCTTCCTCCTCCATGAAAGCCGGAAGTTGCAATATGACCTTAGCTGTTTGGTGTGACGTTAAATCCGAATTAATTCACACAATACAATCAACCTTATGGGCATATTCCATAACTTTTGAATGACATTTAAAGTTGTTCAAACCATAAATTTTCAGTTCAGTTTTGTCAAAATCCATTTCTCAGTTACGATTCACAGCTTAATACTTCATAGGGTAGTTGAACATAGTCACTGAATGACATAATGTAAGCACATGGGTTCCTATCTCAAAAGTAAAGTTTACACAAATGGTGAAAGGTCAAAATTTGTGGACAGTTGTGTCTCCAGTTTATAACTTTCAGTCCTTTGATTTATAATTGCGACTGTATATACGGTTTTTAATGGTCGCAAATAGTTTTAACAGCTGACAGCGACAGCGCTGCAGCGTATATGTGTGTTAGCATGCGTCATTAACAAACATTCGCTATTATGTGATTCAATCAAACCTGTGCACACAGATCACTGACTTGATGAAGCTGTGGTAGTATTTGTTGACAGATGGGCTTTATTCAAAGGTGTTTCCGCATAAGCTGAATAATACAATGTTTGATCACATGCTGGTCTTTCTTCGGATAACGGTTTTTATACGGAGGTGGTCTTTAACACAAGCAAAAATTAAATTAAACTCCGTCGGAAGAACTTCTATCAGTATAAATAAGACAGCATAATAATGCAACGCAAAGAATGATTTCGTTGTATGTATGTATTTTAGAGTTTTATAGTTGGTACCGGAATATCCATTATGACCAACGCCCCCAGAAGATATTTTAAGTTTTTGGAGGATAGTGCAAGATACAGAACGCGTCCCGTTCCAGAGACATGCCCGGTGTACAACACTGATACATCATACCTAGGTTTTAGGTCTCGTCCAAAAGACTATTAGTTATGTTAGTGGATGAGCATTTATTGAACCTGCGATCCGACGATGTCCAGTCCAGTGCATTACTACTAGACTACATACAAAGTTTAGGAACTACGACGTGCTACAATATGTACATTTATACCGACGTGTTTTGCTGCCCTTTAATTATATTGTTGTTCCGGTAACTGAACTTACACATGCGTATGTATTTTTTAACAGTCTTAAATTTTTTAATGCGATTTACACTGTTTCTTAACAAGAATATCTGTCATTTTCCGAAAATATGATTTAAGAGGTTACAGAAAGTTGTGCAAATAACATTTAATTATATTTCGGGTCATGGAGGTTCATTGGAACTCTAACTTCCTTCAAACACGTCTATTTTAGATATGTAAAAAAAGACCTTCTAATTTTCTTTGTATCTCATTATCTACACCAATTTACCTTGACTGAAAATGATCTAAGTTTTGAAATATATTTTCCTGATCGTTATCTCAAAGTATTTATGTCTAAACAGTAGTCTTAATAATATTTTTTCAATAATGGCGTTTTGTCTCGTATAACTACAGAAAATACGACGTAAGTAGAGGCGATCCTATGTATTGTGAAAACATGCAATACGAGCATTATGAATTACAGCATTTCAATGCTATCGCGTAATTTCTACCAAGCAGAATTGCGCGCATAAAATGTATAAAGCATTGTATAAGTTTATGAACTAATCCGTACTAATCTCTATTTTGTGATTTCGTTGCGTTTGAGTCAGCATTTATTACAAAATATTATCGTATTACACTCATTTTGAAAATGTCAAACATTTTTAAAGTTATCAACAGCCTAAACTGACACAATAATAAGCGCAAACACAAGCCGACGCAACTATTCAATCAAAGGTGTGAAGGATCGAACCACTAGGTACCCTTGAATTTTAAATTACAAAACTCGGAATTCAACATAAAAAACAACGATTTTTTTTTGTAACTTGCCAACGCCTCTATCATCAAAAGTGCTCGGCCTGTCTAGTTGTCATTTAGTGTCTCTAAAGATTTTCCGAAAAACTAGTCTAAAATACGCCTTCATGCGTTAAGGTATAAAACTGAAACTTATCAGCAAATTAACTCTACAGAGGCAGTTGTAGATGTCTTTTTGAAATATGACAACATATTTTTATGCTTTAAACACGTTGTAATTGTTGTATTTTACATAAATGCTTGGTTCGAAAATGGTACGAAAATGTCCGCATTTCGGCGAAGTCGATTCGTACCTGGGTACGAATGACTGTAAGAAATCACATAGATCTAATGTCTTAACTACGATTTTTAAATATAGACAGAAATGCAATAATCTAAAGGGAAAATCAAATTCATTTCTCTGGATTATGCTGTCATTTACAAAGAACAAATATTAACTCAATATAAATTGTAACTAAAACTTTCAAACTTTACCAAAGTAGGAAAATGAATTAATATAAGTTTTCTTTGAAAGCTTATTTTCAGACTCCAGTTATATTGTTACACCTTTGTACTATGTTTGTATAAATACTATGTATTTTCGAGAATAAATATTGTTTAAACTAAACTTTACCACGATTCTTTTGCTACACTAAATTTTGGCGTGTACATTCATACATACATTAATTATATAGGAACATAATAATCATCATAATCATCATAATCATCATCATTATTACTTGTTACGAAATACTGCTAGAGTCTAGTATATGTTAAATATGAAAGATAATAGCCTGCTATTAAAACATTCAGTTGTTGTTTTATACAAGTTATGAAAATTTATGGTAGAAAATTTCGCGAAAGAGGTGCTTTTTCAGTAGTTAAAACAACGAGAAATTAAAGGTAAGGACAGATTCTGTGATAATTTTAAACACTTTAACTGTCTAGACCAGAAAACCCAGTTGTCAGTTTGTTACAAAAAATGTTCTTGTATGGGAGAAGTGGGTGGGGTACGGAAGGCATTGCATTCCTTGTGATATAGAGGGGTGATTTTTTTCGCAAGATACATTGATCATTTTTATTTTTTGGACAAAATATCAACTTCCTGTGAGTATAGTTTGTACTTCGTGTTTGGTGGTCAGTGAGACATAAGCACGAAGTTTTCGTGCGAGATGTATGTAAATAGATTGCCATTCGAAGGTCCGAACAGATATCGTTCACACTCAAACTTTTCTAAATATTGGAGATGTCCATCGGCAACGAACATCTTTCCGCGGCACGTTATATTTCGGAAGATTCTACTGAAAGTATCAGACGTCATGAACATTTGCAGCCCGACGAAGAGAACAACAGCAGTTCTGCAAGACGCCATAATTTCTCACCAGGAGGAGAGTTTCCACGTGGACATACGAGAGGTAAGCCCTCGCGGGTAGTGAGGGGAATGTGTACGAAGCTTTCGTGCTTTTTAGAACTTTTTTCTGACACTCAGTTTCTTGATTTAAAGATCTATCACTAAATGTGATTAACGACCCCGAACGACTGATGTATCAACTACAGAAGTTATAAGTAACTGAATATCTTGTAAAAAAAAACTAAAATAGAGTTATGTTTCTTACCAATAACTCTGTATTTAGTAAAGATAGAGTTATGGTTCTCATACACTGTACTTCCTCTCATCGTGCTTGAACATTGTATGAAGTTAATTGAATTCCAGCAGCCAGAAGTTTTCAAGTTAAGCTCCGGAAAATGAAACGTTACAAAGGGCAATAACTATGTTATTAGTCAAAATGAGTTGAGATAATTGTACACAATTTAATTCTCATCGTGCTTGATTGAATTCCAACCAGAAGTTTTCAACTCATGCACCGGATAAGGAAAATTTACAAAGGGCAATAACTTTGTAATTAGTCAAGATATAGTTGTGGTTCTTGTCCACTGTACTTCCTCTTAATATGACTGACCATTGTAAGAAGTTGTGTTGACTTCCAACCAGTAGTTTTTAAGTTATGCTCCGAACAAGGAAACGTTACAAAGGGCAATGACTATGTTATAAGTCAAGATAAAGTTATGGTTATTCTACAATGCACTTTATAATCATTAAGGTATCTTAAAGTGCTGCTATACAGTCATGTAGTTTAAATCTATTACTCGCTCTTTTTCTGTCGATAAATACGCTACCTGTTCGGTACCACTCCTACATGTTGTTTAAAATTTCTTGTTATTGAAGTTAGGTAAGATAAAAAAAAAGTTTATGTTTGGCCGAAATGAAATGACAGAAAAAAATAATCGATGCCTTAGTCAAAAGATCATGGTTGTGTCTGTCAAACTGCAATATATATTAATATGAAATACGCGTTTATATTAACTTATGCAATGCTTTATACAATTTTCGCACGCTATTTTGATAGGTAAAAGTCACGAGATTACATAGAAATACATCTTTCTGTATATCAATAATATAGATTGCAAAACATAAGTAAGGTAAAGGTGAAATTCGATACATCATAATACTATTCCCATACGTAATTATCCGATAAAAGTGGCGTGACCGAATTGGATCTATAATATTATTTTGGTGAAGATATTTAGAAGTATTTTAACTTATCTTAAATAAACACACTTATAACAATGATCACCATGACCCTTAAATAATTATTAAACTTACTTTACAACAATTTACGCATTTAAAGATTTAAGGCTGAAAAGAAATACATACGCATGTGAAAATTCAGAACAACCAAGTGCAGCAAAACACGTCAGTATGAATGCACACATTAAGATCAATTCACTTCAATTTGCCCAGGGTATTCAATTGGGTAATGAATAACCTGGGTTACCGAGGATGGGTATTTCCATTGAACCAAATGTCTCATCATGGAAACTTTTTCTTGCATACTTTCTTGCACTAGTATTTGCAAATATTGGGAACAATTTATTATTTCGATTCACACATTATCTTCTTTGAAAACTATCCCGAACTTTAGTTTACGGAACTTCGTCCTTGGAAAAACGTGCTGTATTTTATCGCAAAATAAAATATGTGTTTTCTCGCTATATGTAGGATAAGTAGCCGCTTGTGTTAGAATTCACAATAAAATACAGCAAGTTTATCCAAGGACAACGTGCCGCGAGGTGACGTAATGACGTGACGTATTTTAACAAGCTGCATAACCAGTGTTTTTCTAACTTTGAATGGGTTGGGTCGAGTACAGGTTGGTACCTCGCATTTCACGTTTTGAAGTAACAATGATGGACTGCTACAGGTTGAAAATAGTTCGAGATCGTTTCCAAGGAATCGAAATAATAAATATGTGCCAATATTTTATCGTTAAATAAAATACAGTCTGTCGCTACGCACTCGTGATTTAATGACTACGCATGCTAACTGCTGACTGTTTTTTATTTAACGACAAAGTACAGGGACACATTTATTATTTCTTAAGTAACGACACAGTCAAAAGCGACGTTATTAACGTAATGTGTATTTTATAGCCAATTGAATGCACTCTTACAAATTATTGCACGTACATGCAATACGGATTTTTTTCTGTCATGCCGTATTTGATGATTGAATAAAGGCTGTATGTTTTACAGAATTTTTATAGGTATTTAAAAACGATATTAATATGCTTAATGACGTCACAATAGGGGGGGGGGTAATATTATTAGTTCTTTGTATACCAGATCGAAATATGTGCAGTTTTTTCCAGTGCTGGGAAGTCTCATCTTACACCCCCTCATATTAGGGAGTACGTGGTGGGGGTGGTGAACCAATAAATCAAATAAGTGACATGTTTTTGGAATCGCAAGTCAGTGCACACGGATGCGGACCACAGACAAGCAAAAATAAATGAATAAGCATGGCCTAAACTACTAATAATTTATACTTTAACCAAACTTAGGATAGATATAATGTTTATACTAAAGTAAGATAAAACATGACCTATCGTTTTGCAATAATATGTAGACAAAATATAAGCATGTTTTCACATTTCAAAATTTTAATGTACTGCGTATGTTGAAGGAAGAATTAGATATATCGAAATTAAAAAATACTTATTAAGCAGACGACGTAGAACTACTTACTAAGTAATTTTAATGTTTTGTTACGCATATTTAATAATGATATTACAGAACTAATGAACTAATGAATTTGTGTATGAAATCGTAGTTATGCTAAAAATTAATTCATTTTTGGTGTCTCCGGAGAATTTTCCGCAATACCGTTACGTGCGACAATATGTACCCGATTTACTTGAACGATACGAGGATCTTGCAAGAAGCATTTGTTTAAATGAAAATTTGGACTGTCCGAAATTTGACTTTGTTTACGTTCACATTTGCGAAAGTAGTTCAACACACAAACTATTTGAAATAAACGAAATTATTTCGTCACGAACCCTCGATTCTCTAAAACCTATTGCTAAAGACAATTTTGAAACGTTGGCAACCTTTCTGGATAACTTCAAGAAAGATAATTCATCGGATGTGTCGATTGTTGTTATAAGTGAAGATTGTGTGGCGCAAGACGAAGTAATATCGCTCCAGAACCGTTACGAAAAGACTCTATTTGTGCTAGTTGATACAGATCAGAAAATAGCAGGTGATACCAACCTATCAGTAATAACTTCGTCGAAAGTAAATGTAAATAATGATATTGGTGATCTACTTGAGCGATTCGTACTGAGGTCAATCAAATCAAAGTACGAGACGCTTGGTTTATTGCTGGAAAAAAAGAAGCTTCTCGATGAAGCAAATAAATATGTCGAAGACCTAATGAAAACAGCAAATGGAGACAACAGAAAGAGGAAACATTCTATTGAAGATCCTGAAAATGGGAAAAAGTCATTTCGAACAACTAATAAGAAAATCAGTAAAGTTGTCAACGAGGAATGCTCACGATATCCGACAGGTGAATTTAATGGTTGCATCGTTAAATCGTGCCAAATGTCAGATGTTTATCAACAAAACTCTCCTGTAAACGGAACTGAACAAGGTTTGTCTATAACAAATTTCATCAAGTAACTAAACATACATATTTACTAAGCTATCTAAATCGTCTTTTCTGGAAATAAGAGCTGTCACAATCAAGTGACATATACTCCCAAGGGCAGTTTTGATTTAAAATAGCAACACTTATTTCAATGCATTTTAACAACCTTGATTTCCCTTTGTCCTCTTATGTTGTTTCAAACATAGAAGGAGTATTTTCTAAACTAACTGAAACTAGAGTAATGGTACTTGTGCCCTGCCATTCTCTTCTATATATTGGAAGTATCTATTCATTTCAACGCCGTGTTAAGCTCGCTTTTGACCGCAAGTTGAACTTTTCAACCGCTAATGAAATGACAAGTAGAACGTTTGATATTTTTGGATTGCAAATTTAACTCCGAACGGCACCGTTTATTTGGATTAAACCGCATGAAAAAATGTTATCAAAAACTCTTGCATTTTTAATCTTTCAAGAATGGTTTTATAATTTTAGTACGAAAATAGTTCATATCTATCAACATAATACACTGTATGTTGTAATCTCCAAACCAATGTTAATTATAAGTGTAGAGTGATCATACTGTAACATTCGACTGGAAAAACCGTGTTCTCTGTGATACAAGTTTAAAACAATTTTATTTAGGACATTCAAAATATGAAACATGTAATTTATGGAACTTCAGTCGCACGTACAGTAATTTGCAACAGCAGTGTACATCAACATTCATACTGTTATGTAAATTTTTCTCAAGAAAATATGATTCAAAATGTATCAAGTGTGCACTGGTAACAGATGATATAGCTAAACATATTTTACTGTTTTGCAAAAGCAAAGAAATACAAAGAAGTAAATTGTGGACAAACCTTTCAATAACGTTGGGAAGCGATAATTTTGAACGATTTTGCTCCTTAAGTATCGACATGCAAATTATTGAAATGTTTCGAGGTTTTACCTCTTTCCAGTTAAGTGACGAAGCTAGGGTATTAAGCTTCAAGACCGTTGTTAACGGTGTCTACTCAATCAGCTGGTTGTAAAGCAGAAACTCTCTTGAATAACATTCATCTATATTCCGTTTCCTATTTCGCTTTCGTGGTAACGGTTGAAATAAAGGTGAATTGTTCATTCTATTTCGAACAAATCGATTCAGATTTTTTTTTCTACCTCCACGCGTGACTCTTGATTTTGTTCAACAGTGACCTAAGCTGCAAAGTACTTCCTCTGTTTAACATCATCTATAAAACTAATCACTAAATCTATATAGTACTGATATGACTTTATGTACATTGCTTTCAGCATGATGATTAGTCTATTACTTACTGCTTACATCTATTAATTTTTTATCTAAATATTAGTATTATTTTCAGTTTTTGTTATCATACTGTTTTGCTACAATTACAATCTGAAAAGACTACATTATCTTTCCAGTGACTATCTAATATCCAAATGAGATTATGTATAGTGTATTGGTTCATAGGCACTTGATACTGCTTTGTTCATTGCTTAAACTACTTTTTAGTGCGTTTCAGGTCTATTTTGTGATGTTCATTATTTATTTGCGGTGTTTAATATTGTTATGAAATTTTACTCTAAATAACCTATGCACGACGACAGTGGGAAAAAACAAACTGGTGTTGTTAACAACAGTAATAAAATTTGTTTTGTGGGTTAAAAAAAACAACAAAACATTGTTTATTCTGAGGTCATTATGACTTATGATATTATTTCGAGATAAATATAACATTTATCTCCTTTTTAATGATGTTTGTATTGATCAGATTTTGTAAATATTTTTCTCGCATAAACTATTATGCATTGAATTTGTTAAACTCCCGAATTTTGTATAATATCATGCCTTTATTTGTTCATTTGTAATTATGTATATGTACCACTCTTCAAATTTGGAGGAAATAAAGATATATATATTTCACGACTAGTCAATTTATCTATCTCTTTTCCCCATATGTGTATTCCCTAGTATTTAACTGAAATTTACAATGTGATGACTCAAACCGTCTCATTTTTTCAGAGAGGTGAATTCTTCCTAGTTCCCCTATAAATAGCCCGATTCATTTACTATTAATAAAAAGTTTTATCTATGTGTATGCACCTCTAATAGCTGGTTTTACTTATACAGATTATGCACTTGCAACGTGTAACACTGAAAACCGCAACGGAGAAAGACGAATATCACATTTAGAACATAAAGAACTTCAAGACGTTGACCGAGATACAATTGAGAGTTTGATTGCAGAAATGACTGTCCTGTTTAGAACAAGTAATGTCCCGGAACATGAAAAACCAAAAGTTTTGTGTAATCAAACAACGAAAATAAACAAACAGGTGAGTGTCATCTTAAACGTGATTGTCATGATCATCATCGTCTCACATAATTATCACCACTTTCATTCTTGTTATTATTGTTATTGTTATAATCTACTACTATTATCATTACTTTTATTATCAACATCTCTACCACCACTAACACAACCACCTCCACCATCCTTAAAGAAGTCGTCATTTGTTTTTCATTCTAATTATTTTTCAGAATTCCGTCTTCCATTCGGATCGAAGACATTACATTCACTGTAATACTAATTTCTGACAGCATATTATGTATTTGATTCAGTAAGACTAAAGACATCTTGCACTTAAAACGCCAAACTGTTCACTGGCTTTGTCTCTACAGATGTAACGAATAAAGAGCAAGAATTGTTCAGTACCTTCAACTAAGTTTATTTCTTTCTTCGTTATAACAATACTTTATTTCTAATTGTCAGCTAAAACTAGAACTGTTCGAGGCTGTACCAACCATTGAAAGAATGGGCTATCGATTCAGCAGATTTGTTGTTTATGTTGGAAAGGATGCAAAACCCAGAAATGATAAAGAATGCGAGGCAATCAAGCTTAAAATTCAAGAGGTCCTGAACAATTTTAATATAAAGGACTATACCGTAGAATTTATTTCAAAAGGTATCACGACTTATTGTGATGTAGGTGTTGGAGCGAAAATAAGGTCTACCGCAGACACATGTAAACCTGTAAGCGGTACTCTAGGTTGTTTCGTAAACATGAGGGATCATGAGGTTAATAATATGTGTGCTCTGATTTCGAAGCACGTCGCGAGAGGTCTTGATTGCTTTTGTTATTATTCTGAAACGACAAAAAGCTTTCATGAACTAGGAAATGTCATTAACAAAACAGCCCCCGAAGATGGCTTAGATATCGCAGCCCTTAAACTCAAAAGTGATATAAAAGTATGCGCTAAGTTTAGAAAGGAACAAAACAACCCAGGCGATAACGTTTTACAACTCTTGCCTGGAAAACTACATCAGAACTCTGGCAAAAGATGCTCTGATAGTAAATGGGGACCATATGTATATCTATGGGGAGCAGTATCAAAACCTGGTAAAGGTGTTGTCACGATGAAAAGTGAAGACCTGCATGGCTCATACATTCATATAGAAGACCGACGTGCAAAAAGAGGTGAAACTTCAAAACCGTTTTGTGAGCCGGGTGACAGCGGTGCTATCGTATGTGCAGAAGACAGAAGCGGCAAATTTGTTCACGTCATCGCTATGCTGATTGGAAAAATACAGAGTGGAGACGAACAAACTGTCGGAGAATATGTGTCTGTTCCACTTTGCGATGGGCTGCGTGAGCTGGCAAGCAGAACTGGATGTTCTTTTGAGATATGTGGATGCGAAGATGATTAAAAAGCACATTGCTATATTTGTCATTGCTGTAAACCTGATTTTATTTGTATGTTGCTGATACTTTTCCACATTGATTTTCATCAATGTTTACTAATAATTTGCTGAACTTATTCCTTCGAGAAATAAATAGCAGCGCCAAAGGTGTTCGTGCTGTTTGGCCGACAAGACTTCATAAGAAGTCTTCGCAGAAAGGTGAAGCCAGCCAAGAAAGGTATGTCCCAAGAAAAGTATGTCCCTTCAATTAAGGGAGATGCTAATGAAGGCTTTCGGTTTGAAAATTGCAATATTTTATATCAGTAATAACCTGTTTGCCTCATTTTGGCAGTGATCCCCCCCCCCCCACCCCAACAAGTGCCATAGTAATAAGGTACTTTTTCCAGATATACTCTCTCTCAATATTGATTTATCTAAGTTGCACTAATTTGTTTCGCAATCGAAAATAAATCTATTTATTTCACACCATATGAACTGTAACCAATACCCTTCTAGCATTTGCACCACGCGGCAGTGAACTCAAGGAACTCGCGTGGAGTCACGATATAATTCACGCTCGTCAAATATGACTTTATGCGGGATAACTCTACTGCCTTCTTACAGAAAATGTTTTACGTTGTTTTGTCTCCCTTGCTAGCAGATTAGGCGCTACGTCAAAAAATAGCATACAGCATAATATGAAATATAATGTTATTTCCCCGTACCCAATAATGTGTTTTAGTATACTAGGCTGTTCCTACCGAATACGTATATTAGTTTGGATACTAGTAGGGTAGGTTGTAATGCTTATTTATAGTCTTAGTCTCACTGTCAGTACAGGAAAGGGGTATACATGTACTTAATACTTGAGTGATGGTAGTGATGGTAGTGGAGCTATGGCTGTGACGTTGACAAAATAGTTTAAGTGTTACGCTTTTGCGCGGTATTGCTGTTTTATTTGTTGTTACAGATGAATTAATCATTTATACATAATTTGAATACATTAATCAAGAATAAAAAATGCATGTTGATTGTTTGTTATTCGCAGCTTATCTACAACATCAGACACCGATTTAATGGTTTGAGCCACTGTTACATCTGATTCATAGTGGCATTGATTTGAACTTTGCTACCAACCACATCTCTTTACGTGAGAAATTATGCAGTTTCTTACAGAAGAGAGAACTGGTCCTTCGAGGAAAGGATGGTTTGGAAAACTTACCGCCTGTAAATAACTAAAATACTGTTGAAAATGATAAAAACACATGGAAATAAATATGTAAAGTTTTATGCTGCTAACTACATTGCATAATGCCGCCCTTTGGAATGATACTTAGCAAATATAGTCGCGATGACGTTTACATGTACAAGACATGTTTATTCATTTAAGTATTTCAGAGATAAGTCCCTCTGCGCGAATTTGTGATTGATTTAAATTTGTATTCTGTGTGTGTAAAATTTGACTGCAGCTAATTATTCAGTTTTATATTGAATAATGAAACCAAGCAAGCATAGATGTTTGCATGAATTAGTTTTGATACCATTGTACTTACTCATCAAGAGTTATGTTCCTTTGATTATTGTTAATAGCATATCTATCTTTTCATGAGTGACCACAAGGTTATCACGTGGCCTGAAGTCTGAAGCCGAACCCATATGATGTACTTTTTGAATTTGTCGGCCCAACAACGAAATGTTCTGGGTGTTATAAATGGTAAATATTCTCAACAAATTTCATTGAAATATGAAATAATATTGAGGCCCTCCAGACTGTTAACAGTTGCGTTGTTCATTAAGGACGGACGACCAAATGTCGTAATAATGTTGACGATAATTCCTCAGCATGATTGAGGAATTTTGCCTCAGGTGTGCTTTGAATGATAAAAATGTACTAAGATCAAATCATCAAACTTTATGATTGCTGCTGTAGCTCGGGCTTACAACTGGAACACGGGGTACAGTATCAAAATTTAATATTTGAAATGGCATCATAACTTGCATGATTATTATGCCAAATTGCGGACACTTTTTAATAGATTCGTTATAGATACGTTAATCAATTCATAACCTATTCTCGTTCACTACCGACACGAGTGTGGGATGATTTGAACCGTAAGTCGTTATTAGAAGTACAGGGATCTATCTCTATAATTATATCAATGTGGAAAATATTTGAATCCTTCGTGGTTCAAAATTACCCTAAATACCAGAGGAAGTTTTTAATACTCAACTGGAATTATTTGAAACGCTTTGTATAATTAACTTTTAACACCACAGTAAGGGCCATTTCACATATACATAGAAAAGGTAACCGACCGAGACCGAGATCTTGCCTGGTGCTTCCTCTTATATACATAAAGTTAAACTGAATCTCTTGGTGAAACTGTATTTGGTTCTAAGCTGTTTCTTTCAGCACATGCTTTTTATAAAGAATCTTTGTCAATGTGAATCGTTTTTCTTGAATTTCTTAAAATAATCACTTCTATAGAGACTATTACCTTCAAGAGATTCCATACAGTAGACTGAATTTCGTAAAATAGTATTGAAGATAATTAAATTAAAAAGTTAGTGCACTATACGGAAAAAAATATCTAACGTTTAAAAAGTAAAATTGTAGGGAAAATTGTACTGTTCAAATTTTGTCTTTTCGTTTGTAAACTTTAGCAATGGCCAGTTTTCAAATGAAAGTTTTGCCATTGACCTCTATACACAAATGTGTCCGTGGTTTTGCAATGGCCAAACATATTTATTGTGACTTGAGACTTAGGAGTGTATGTATCGCCACAATGAACAGTGCTTTTGTAGCAATGAATTAGTTCTTCTGAAATTAAAGAGGCACTCCCTACATCTAGCAGATTATATGCTCGAAACATATATCATGAATTGTGTTCAATAAACGTAAAATGATAAATAAATACAATTTCAAAGAAGAACCTATGGCGAAAAATGCCTCATTTTACCACAATAAATCAATATAGAGGCTTTCTGTAATCAATCGCATCCACCCATTAATTGTACAACAATAACTCTATATAGATTATTGAATGGTTTACGGTACTGCAATATATTTTAGACCGCTTCTTTTATCGATAATGACTCGGAATGCATAGCTGAAACTTTAAGGTTAAGTTATAATACTTTCAAAGATTCTATCATTTATGTTTTGGAGGTTATCAGTTTGACATCAGTTATAGGGTATGTCCCTATAAAGATAATCATGGCCATGTTAATGTTGCTAAGGCAAAAGGATAAGTAACGAAAATTGCGTTTTCCTTGTAAAACGTAGTTTTCCCGCCTTTATCCATTTATCAAGGAGAGATAGAAACAAACAGTTTTCAGGAAGCGGTTAATGATAACGAATGAAACTGGTGCAGTGTAAAAAAATGACCGTGATTAATCAGTATCATACAGAGAGTATTGAGATAATGTTTCCGGAGCCATAAAACTGTGTTACTTTTCTAGCAGGGCACATCCCATGCAGCATGTACTGCGCTGTAAATGGACACGGAGTATGCTGAGTATAAACTTAATACTCAATGTGAACTGCTATTGGTCAAAATAAATATGAACCATTCCAAGCCCCTATATGTTGCTGCCTTCTACCGTCCAAAGGAGTAGATCTCATGAGCTTCAAAGAGTTTGAAAGATCGCTGGATTTCACCAGACCCCTCAATGGCACCAAATGGATCTTTCATTTGGGAGTCTGACCACATACCCTTAATAAAATTTAACAGCACACCCAGTCCTATAATAGGTTTCTCAAAATCCTTGATGACTTTGATCTCAAGCAACTGGTAAATTCCCCTACACGTAACGAAAATGTCTTGGACTAATTCCTCACAACAAACCCACTATCTGCCCTAGCTGGTATTTCAGACCATAACATATATCAGCTCTCAATCTCTATTTATCTCCTTTAAAAATAAGCAAACCCCTAGAGACATTACATTATTCAGGATAGCTAAATGGGATGACTTCAAGCAAATCTTCAATAGCTCCAAGGTCAACATATTAAAAGAAACAGAGGCTATCACAGTTGAAGAGCTCTGGATCAGGATTTAACTCATTATTCAAGATAGCATATCAAAGCTTGTCCCAATTTAGAAACTAGGCAATAAGAAAAGTCTTCCATGAGTTATAGAAGACATAAAAAGAGTAATTAGAAAAAGGGTCAAACTTTATCAAAAGGTTAAACTGCACAGGGTTCAAAACAATACATTTGCAAATTCAGAACTGTCAAGCATCTCATTTAGCAAAAAATCAAGAAAACATATGAGGCATATAGAGAAAACATACTAGACATCCAACATTCAGAAAACACCAACAATACTAAAGTCAATATTAAAGGGTTCTACTCACTAATAAAAAACGCCAGACAAGATAACCAAGGTATTGCTCCCCTCAAAGATCAGACAAACACCTCAGAAAATCTTGGTCAAGCAAATATCCTGAATAAACAATTCCAGTCTTTTTATTCAGGTGTTTCTGCCTTGTATCTGTACCAGTTGTGTAGGAATGCCCCAGGGAAAAGGAAAAACCCTACAATGCCTGACATTGCAATTGACCCCAAAGGCGTCCTGAAACTACTCCAAAACCTTAAAATGGATACGACTGCTGGTGCAGACATGATAAAGCCCATTGTCCTGAAGGAACCCCGCCATGAGATCCTTTACATAGTATCACTAATCTTCAAAAGACCCCTTAATACTGGTCAACTACAATCCGAGTGGACGAAGGCAAACGTCGCCCCACTATTAAAAAAGGTGATACTAGTGACCCTGCAAACGACATACCCATATCGCTAACTTGTTCTCAATATAAACTCCTAGAACACAAAATAGCATCTAGCCTATCCACGCATTTCTAAAATCACAACATACATGTACTCTATGAGCTATATCATGGGTTCCGTGAAAGACGGTCCTGTGAGACAAAATTGTGGGACATAGAATTTAACCCTAGTAAATGCCAGGTCCTCAATATCAAACGTAGCAGAAAGCCCATCCAGTTCCCTTATAAGCTTCATGGCCAAACACTCCCCAGTTAAGGATGCAAAATACCGTAGTGTAGACGTTGGCAAAGATCTCAGCTGGAACACACACATCTCCAAAATAACTATAAACAGAACACTAGGCTTCCTCAAACGTAACATCAAAACAAAACATGAAAATATCAAAAAGCATCGGTCAGGCCACAATTAGAGTACGCATCATATGTATGGTCGCCATACACCAAAGTTAATATACATAAGCTGGAAATGGTCCAGCGACGCATAATCAGAGGGGTAAAAAATGATTACTCAAGTGATACCAGTGTGACACACCTGCAGTACACGCTTGGCTGGATCACCCTTGAGAACAGGCGGGTAGCCTCCAAACTGGTTATGTTCTACAAAACATACAATCTTGTTGTTCATTCCATGGAATGGACACTTGAATTTGTACAGACACACTTGACTGAACAATGCAGCACGTAAGCCGTTTTTCGGTGTGTTTCCGTTATATATTAAACGTTGTGATATTGAAAATTGGAACAACTAACAACCAATAGCCGTTCTTTTCCGTACACGCTACATGTTTACGTTACTGTGGTTATTTCCCTTAATGTGGTAACTTCACTGGGTAAGCTATAGTCTCGCTATTTGCACTTCGCAGGCAAACCGATTGTACAGGTTGACTTTTAATAGCTGTCCGCCTTCTATAAAATGGTGTAACAGTTATAAAATATCAGATCTGTGAAAGGGGTCACACTGAAACGCCAAATTAATTAGGCTAGGTAAGCTATTGCACACATATACAAAATAAGCTAGATCTATTGCACGTTGGACTTGCAGAAAGCGCCCGACAATGCGTTTGCTTTTGCAGTATGAGTTTGACAAATAGCTGAAAGAATGTTAATGTACATATCGTAGAAATATGCTAATATTGTTGCTGGAAGTGTTGGCGCGAACTTACCATGTGACCATATAAAAGCAGATCTAGCGTGACGTAGTAACAGGTGCGTGGAGTATTAAATATTGTAGATACTAATGCCTGAATTTGCTTCGACTGTCGTAGTTAGTACTTCAATAAAATATATAGAAAGATGTGCCTTAGAAGGAACTTTTGGAATGCTATAACTTGTAGTAGCAATCTCCCTACCCAGTGACTAATATTTTCAAAAAGTTTGTTATGTCAAACTCATGCTCATTACTTTATAGCCTACCGGTGAACAAATAATTTCAAGTGCTGAATGTGTGTTATTCAGACATTATAACAAGATACATGTTTTATACAAGAAAATAGTACGAAGTAGACCACCTTTAAGGTCAAGGTTATAGTGCATGATTGTATTTTAATTAAATTTTGTTGTGTAAAATGAGCTTAAAAGCCTCAAAGTGGGGCGAAGTTTTCAAAACTGTCTAGTTTTTTTAGATTTCATTTTAAGATAACCTTTTAGACATACAATGTACTTTTTTCCTTTGCATATTTTGCAGCCATTGCTTAAATTTTAGAGTATTTTTGTGTGGTCAAAAGCTCTATTATCCTCTCATGGGCCTAATAAACACGTTTTGCTTTTATGTTATTATACCTTGTTACTAAAATTTCAAGCAATTGAGAACCACTATAGTTAAGCCAGGTGTGTAAGTTTGTATAACTATGAATGCATAGTAGTGTGTGCTGTCTATGGACTGCTATTGTTACAAATTGTCATTTTGTCAGGTTGCATATCTTAATACCACCTTTGGACACTGTGTCCCTGGGAAGAATTAACAACATGAAAAGTGTGGTCAGACTTAAGGATGAAGCTGCAGAGGGCATGTTATTCTCTACGCTCTGGCACTATGCTCTAATGGGACCAATCATTGGTTGCCCATTATGGTCCCATAAATTCATTCCCATAATGGTCCGATGTGTGTTTTCCATCAATGGTCCGATGTATGTTTGCCCACAATGGTCCGATATCTGTTTGCCCACAATGGTCCCATGTTGAGCCCAACTGGGTCCCATATCGGACCCATATCTTATCCCATATAGGACCCATGTCAATCCCAGTTGCACTTTCCATGTGGGCCCCACATTGATAACCCAAGTGGGGCCCATATAGAAATCTACATGGGGCCGATAAGGGTCCCATATATTTTGCTAGCTGGGAGGTAGGTAGATATTACTTTCTCGGCTGTTTAGGAAAGTTCTTGACATTAATGTTACTTTAGTGCTTTCAGTTACAGATTTTACCTATTCTGGTTTCTTTGTAAAGTGTCGAACAGCGTTTACGTTGTTACTTTGGAATTTGTGCCTTCGCACCTTTATCCCAATCCGTATACCTTCCCTTTTTAGCTTACCTGAGTACTTATGGGCCTAGATTTTATTTTGTAAGCTACAGACATGAAATTTTGATTATTTGTTCAGTTTTGTAAACTAATTTTCAAGATTACTATGACCAACCTTGATTATGACCTTTTAACGTATTGGTTTGGTTTTAAAGTGCAACGATACTCAAGTGAGCGATATAGGGCCATCATGGCCCTCTTGTTTCTTTCAACCGCTTTTCCTACTTCCAGTCTGGTTGAATTCGTGCTGCTCTCTGGTAGAATCACGCCTGGTACTTGCATTGTTTTTCTTTTTCGGAGTGAAAACAAAATGTATTGATATTGCGAGTGCTTTCTCTAGACTTAAGAATATTATGGTTATCTCTAATATGACGTCGATTTAGCTTCGCACGCCTGGTTAATTGATGATGACATATGAAGAAAGTGCGGTAAATCAGTCGAAAACAAGGTAACTTAAAACTGATGATGATATGTACCTAAGATACTATGAGTGTACTTGTTTCGCACCATGTTCCTAATGGCAAGAGTGTAAACCAAGATTACTGTGGACAATGTCCTAGGAAGAACTTACGTCCACCTAAAACACTGAAAGCACCAAGAGCACCAAGTCTGCTTCACAACAACGCTTCAGCACTAAGGAGGACTGACTTTGATTAATTTCCCAGTTTGCAGTTTTAGGTTGTTTTCATAATAAAATCCTATCGTAATACTGTCTCACTGAGTGCTTTAATATGTATTGAAAAGTTTGACAAACTGTCGTAATGATACATAAAAAATAGACGTATTCGTCATTGTGTCATTTCGACAAATATTCAGTAGACCAAAAAGTAATTCGACCAAATGTCTTTCGACCAAATGTCGTGCACCGTTCGTTTTGATGAACTAGACGAACTGGAAGTTGCCGAGACTGACCAGGCGAGACAGCAACCGGTGTTGCCATGTTGTCAGACCGGTGTAAAAATGTGATAAAGTAGACTGGCGACTATATTGAAGGACTTTAGGCAAGACACCTTATTTACAATATTACAGAGCATATTATTTAGTTTCTGGTCCGCGTATTTTCGTGAATAACAAATCAGCATTGTCGGACTCGACGTTGACCCTGCATGACAGTTTTCTTTTTAAGCATTGCAAAGTTTTGCAACTTCGCAAGTATTTATAGTCTTAAAATTGAGTATGTACGAAACAAACAACAACATATGTTGCCGTATGATTGTTTTTAAAGTTTAACGCTAAATGCATATCTAGAAAACCAAGTGTTTATATTACAAATCGATGCATACTTTAAGCATGGCAAGTTTATGGTTAGTACATGAATATGACTCACAAATGCCAGGTGGCTAATCACTTAATCGATCTAGAGAAGACTTTTCCTCGAGTACGTGTTTTGTTTTCTACTCAATATGGCGCAGTCAAACTTTAAGTTGAACTCTTTTTCCTTTGATTGTTTATAGTCCCGGCCGACCCTAGGATATCTCCCTGGGTGAACGTGCCAAGATTCCTGACAGGCGCAGAATGCAAATAAAATGGAATCTGGGTACTAGACCCTAGCTCTTTTACGAATAGACCCCTTGTTTCTTTTACATGCCCGGTGTATAGCACCGATACACGTGAGACTACCTCTGGGTCTCTAACCAGTTCATCTCTAGAAGGGTGGGAAATACTGAGAAGCGTTTCTGAAATTTCCAGTGCTCCCTGCCTGGATTCGAACCGGTTTACTACCCTTTTACCGGGGAATCTGCAAAGATAAAATGGAATACCGCTGCCGTTGGGACCAAGCTGGGCAAAGAACCCCCAAGCCCCCCTGGCTCACCGGCTCACTGTACCCCTTTACGGGGGGAATCTGCAAAGATAAAATGGAATACCGCTGCCGTATCTGCGAGTAATCTACCAATGTTCTGGGCTGATTACTTTTTAAAAGAACCTTCTTCTCTTTATACATTTTTTGATACTACACACTCTGGTTCCGGCGCTCACAGGCTGGCTCCGCTGTGCGCTCCGCGGATGGGAATTCGCGAAAATAGCACAAATTAAATCATCGCGAATACCGGAAGTATTGACAGATTAACAACAGAGCTTTAATGGTAGGGGAGTTAAATGAACTAAATCAACAACTTATATACATCAGAGCAATGGTCATGATGGAATGACCTTTTCAACAGAGCTTTAATGGTAGGGGAGTTAAATGAACTAAATCAACAACTTATATACATCAGAGCAATAGTCATGATGGAATGACCTTTCCAAGCAGGTCGAGACGAACAGGTTTCTCGGGCAAGTATTCATACTCTTCTTTCCATTTTTTCAGTAGCCCGTTCGTTGGTAGTTTCCGTCTCTTTGCTCCCTTCCCGCCGTGTAGTCCTGGTTCCCGCCAGTTATTTGTAAGTGCTCTATGTCCTGTAGAAAAATAAACTTTTGTATTTAGCGTAATCGTGGTAAATCTGCCGTCTCTGGAATCCTCCGCTAAATTAGTACATGTACTAGGAATTTAGAAATGAAATAAGTCAATGATGATACAAACTTTGGTAAAGCTTATTACAAAGATAACGTACAAGCTGGTACAGTGAACTTCGTATATAATGATTTTGGATATAGCAAAGTACCGGATATAAGGAACACATTTTCTGGGTCCGATCGTTTGTCTTCAAAGCTTATTAAATATGAAAATGCTATATTTGAATTCGTCATATACGGAGTTTAATGTAAATGGTTATGTTGTTTATGTACGTGACGTTCTTGGTAGAGCCTGCAACTGACAAAATGGCCGTTTCATTTCGTCGTTTCGGACGGACTATGTCAGGTATGTAAAAATTTTCACGCTGCATTATCTCCCGACACCCATACAAGCTTAAACGACTTGTTTGCCGATTGCATTGACAGTCCCACCATCGTCATTACTTCTACAGTTTTCTCAAACATTCCGATGTCGGACTGCATATCAACAAAACAATTCTGTGGTAAATTCCACGGACGAAAATGTCCTAAAATTGGTGTACTTCAAATAACATTTTGTTCCGGAAAGAAAACTCCTAAAATTGGTGTACTTCATAGAACATTTTGTTCCGGAAAGAAAACTCCTAAAATTGGTGTACTTCAAATAACATTTTGTTCCGGAAAGAAAACTCCTAAAATTGGTGTACTTCATAGAACATTTTGTTCCGGAAAGAAAATTCCTAAATTTGGTGTACTTCATAGAACATTTTGAAAGAAAAACTGTTCCGATGCAATTTTCATATCGAAACAGTATCCTTCAGTTCGTAGAAGCTACCATGTCCGTTGGCGCTATCATTTTCTAAAAGACATCCCCATTTTGTTTAAAAAGCAAACCTCTTGAAATCAAGTGCACATTGAGGCTATATCAAACTGCGTACATAAGTAAAAAGAATGTCACAATCTGGTTTAGAAAATTACTGTACGATTATTTTACCACCTTTACAAAAAAAGTATTTTGCATGAATTCAGATTTGGTATAGCTCCTCTAAGGCTAGTACGGGAAGATGTAAGACTAACAGATTTAGATTTAGTTTGTTTCGTAAGCATAAATCAGTAGCAAATGAGTCAAAGTTTCTTTTAGACTGATGTACACGAGTGTGATCGATTTGTTTGAAATCGATTGTCAGTTTAGTTTCATGTGGTAGACAATATCCGCTTGGTAGTCTTGATATGTACCGCCAAAACATGTCACTTAATATGAAATAGGAGTTCTTTTCTAAAATATCTCAATGAAATTATCCGTGCTCAATATGCGGACAATATGCACAACCAAGCTTGGTACTTATCATTTTTTTGTCTGATTGAATTCTGGCCAGTGGTTGCCAAGAAATAGCCAAAACAAACATGTCTATGTTCAATATATATAATATATATGAAACTATCAAAGGGCAATAACTCAATGAAAACATTTGCCAAAACAACGTGCCGACGAAATAGTACTTATCACTGCGGTAAAGACTTATTGAATTCTTAGTAGTTGTTGCGGAGAAAAAGTCCGGACAAATTTTGCTTACAGTCGCACGGAGACTAAAAGACAGTCGGACGGGTGTGATCAAATATAGGCCCGATATACTTTAAATCCGGGAGAATACTAATGTATCTGCACACAAAGTACAAACATGTATACTATTATATGTAAAATGTAATTTCGAGCCTGTGTAACGTGCGCTATGTTAAACTGTGATAGTCATAAATTGGATACATGCGAAATTTCAAATTACTGCAGGTGCTTGGTAAAGAATCAAACTTTGCTACGAATATATTTTTATCAAAAATGTTTTAAGACTTTTCTATGTATAAGAAATCAAGCAAAGTAGAGCTTCTTTTGCCTTTGCGGGTAAAACTTAAAAAAAGAGAATAGTATTTACAAACTAACCAACTAGCAACAACTCCGACTATACCTGAAATATAAAACAGAAATTTACCTTCAAGTTTACAGTATAATGTAAATTCGTGGTTCTTCCAAGCATAGTGTGCGTGCCATATTGTCCATATATTTCGAGATTTACCATACCGTTGCGCTACTTTGTACCAGTCTGAGAGGATATAACCCGGAACATATGGCTCAAAGTCTCTGTTGCTGAAGGCAATTGTAAACCAGTCCAAAAACTTCATCCAATTGTTTCGATTGGGAGAAAAACCCCAAGAACCTAAAACTGGATAAAGAAATACCAAATGGCCCTTTGGTACGTGTAACCTTGATGCGTCCGTGTTAGAATGTTTCATTATATTTCCATGTAAAGCATACCCATTTATTTCAGGGTATTTATCATAGCGGTTGTGGACAAGTTTTAAATATTTGTAGAAAAACGGTGATACAGTCAAGTCATCTTCTAAAATGACAGCTATTTCTGAACTATTCACTTTTGGCTTCCACGTAGTTAGCCACTGTCCGTGCAGACCAACATGACGAGGGTGTGGATTGACGCTGTACTCGCCATGATTAAATGTGAAATTTTCTGCAGTTTTCAAAGTCAATGAATCAATCTTGCCCTTCTCTGACCTATCAATCCAAACTTCTAGCTTCACTGAATCAGAATCATACTCAGCCTTATTCAACGATCCCAATAATCTTAAAAGTGATTCGGCTCTATCATACACTATAACAATGATACGCAAATTATATTCTTTATCTCGAACTTCCCATGTGTTCATTTCTCTTGCCTTGTGATCATATGGACCAATGGCTGAAACATTAGCAGGGGATAAAAGGTGACGCACATTCTCCCTATTTAAGTAAAACTCAAAGTATGAACCAATCACAATCCCTGAGCAAATCCCTAGAAAAAGCAATCCGAATTTGTTCATTTTAAAAAATGTCAGTTTCAAATTCTGATCGAAAAAAAAATAAATCTGATCCAATGTAGATCTAATACCTTTACCTATACAATCTATCTTGTCTGCAAAGTCCAATACCCTGCTTTGTGTATGTTGTCTGCAAAATCCTTCTTTGTTTATGTTGTCTGTAAAGTCCGTCTGCAAAGTATACCGATCCAAAAACCCCACATGAAAATGTATGTGAAACAGTATCCAAATCAAATTGCAGATTCAGATAAACACTCTTCTATATACAAATGTATTGCAAAGTGCACCATTGTGTAGCAGGTAAACTCAAAAGCTACTAGTCATATAGAAAAGTTTATACACATGTAATAACAACAGCTTAGAGTATTGGTATTTTACCATGGATCCATGTAGTACGGTTTTCTTATTGAACATACTTTCTGGAATATAATACATAACTTTGAAAAAATTTAGCTTTGGCCTTTCCTGTATTATTGCATAGCCAGTAGAATCCCTCTCTCGTATCCTGGCTCCAAGTCGAGGTGAGTGACCACCATTAGTTTTGGGAAGATTCTGTGAACGTTAATAGTTCGACAGCCTCTGCCTGAAGGGATCTAAAAGTTTCAGTGCTATCGTGATGTGGTCTAGAGAATTGTCTAGACACTTTTGGAATACATACCCTATGGTTTCTTAGAAAGCTTCAAGCTGGCCTGGTATATCTGACTTAAGCTACCTTGGGTTTTGTCATGGTTGTCCCAAGCTAATTTTAACCACCTTTCTTGGAAAAACAGGAGGGGAAATGATGAGTCTTAGCCCTACTTCTTAACTTGCAGTTGGAGGCCCGTTCATGGACATAAGCCAGTGGGCCTAAAATAATGCATTACTGGTGGCAGGCCACCTGCGAGACCCTTGCAGTTCAACCCAAAGTCTCGCGCTACTCAGTATCCGTGTGACGCCATAAAGAAGCACTGCGTAGGGATTGTCAATGGAGGTGCCTTGTGCTGGCAGGGGGGACCTACACACATGACTCCTTTTCCACACAAGGATATCCAATGACAGAGGGTAAAAGCAAGAAAGTACATGTAGACTGCATTCAGCACATCACATTCGAGATATGGCAATGGACCTACTTGACACACTTTCAGAACACCACATTCGAGATATGGCAATGGACCTACTTGACGCACACTGTCTCCGCATGTATTGCAAGATTTTGATAAAACTTTGCAAGAAGCATCTGCATGATGTCAGTTGTGCATTTTATATTCTTATTTGTTGAATTCCATTATTCCTATACACAGGCAATATTCCATTGAAAACTACACACAAATATTTTTTTTCATGCAGAACAGGAGGCATATCAATAATTAATGTTCAACAGCCTTTATGTCAGTAACACTTACATGCATATATCTACTTTCATACTCTCATTTATGCCTTTTTGGTCAGTTCTCATTCCAGTCTGGTTTAAATTTTTATTGGCACAATGTCAAGTTTGAAAAATAAGAGGCTGGAAAGGGCCAGTATCGCTCTACTGGACTGACTAAACTGCTCTGAGTAAATTCTGTGAAAATCTTGTGGAACATTATCAAGGAAAAGCTGTCCCACTGGCCCCCAAACAGTAGGGATTATCAACACCAAACATCCTATGTAGTTTGACTGTTGTTGATAATTAGACGTCAAAATATTGAGCGAAAATGGTTTTCAAAGTTCGGGTCACTGTGACCTTGACGTTTGACCCACTAACCCCAAAAACAATAGTGACCATCTACAGGTAGCACGAAACCTTCTGAGCAAATTTGATGAAAGTTGCATGAGAAATGTGACCTGTAAAGTGTTATCAGGGAAAAGCTAACGGAGGTCACTATGACTTGACCTTTGACCTCTGACCAAAAAATCAATAGGTATCATCTTCTCTGTAAGACCAATCATCCTATGAAGTTTGAAGACTGTGGGTGATATAAGATATTGAGCTGCAAAGATTTTCGAAGTTTTGGTCACTGTGGGCTTGAACTTTAACCCACTAACACCAAAAACAATAGGAATTATCTGAAGGTTGCAGGCAACTTTCTGAGCAATTTTGATGAAAGTTGAATGAAAATTGTGACCTGTGGAACGTAATCAAGGAAAAGCTAATGTAGGTCACTATGACCTTGACCTTTGGTACCAAAAACTGTAGGGATCGTCTTCTCGGTAAGACCAATCATAATATGAAGTTTAAAGACTGTGGATGATATAAATCTCAAGATATTGAGCAGAAAACATTTCCAAAGTTTGTGTCTCTATGACATTGACCTTTGACCCACTTACATCAAAAACATCAGGGATCATCTACTCAGTAAGACCAATCATCCTATGAAGTTTGAAAACTGTTGGTCATATAGATCTCAAGATATTGAGAAGTTCGGGTCACTGTGAGCTTGAACTTTGACCTACTGATCCCAAAAACAATACAGATCATCGACACGTTGCAGGCAAGCTTCTGGGCTAATTTCATGAAAGTAAAATGAAAATTGTGACCTGTTGAGTGTAATCAAGGAAAAGTGTACGGACAGATGGACAGACGATGAACAAATCACCATGGCATAAGCTCTGCTCGACTTGGTCCAGTAGAGCTAACAAGATGACCAAGATGGCCCTATATCGCTCACCTGAGACCTACTTATGACCATATGTGACCATATGTCAACCCTGAACTATATACAACCGCTAACGAAATTGATTAGAGGGGCGTGAATTCAGCACAAGTCAAAATGTAACGGTCAGAGTTCATTTCGGCGACAGCTGATCACATCTTCAAAGAAAGCACAATGCTTTATTACGCCGCTCCAATCAGAGCGACGCAATTTTATCCAGGTATGCTGTCGATCAATATTTACTGATAACGTGATAAAATATGTCGTAAGTGTGAAAACCGCTACCTAGGTCAGAGTTTCAACATGTCTTGTTATAGGGAATTGTTAAATGAATCCATGGCCATTAAAGTTATATTTTTGTCGGCGACGGTATTATAGTAAGATTTTGACTTGTGAGCTATGACCTATTCATAGACTATCAAAGTATAAAAGTGCAGTCACGGCACAATGCATAAAATCTAACTATACCTCGTGTATATCTTTACTTAACTCTATAATTAAATACCATTGAGTTGACGCCATCTACAAATTTAGCACTGCACGGGAAAAACGATCATCAAGACTTCTTTACATGCACGAGACGGTTATTCTACTGTTCAAATTATCATGTGATAGGTTTTCGAATGATTATATTTTTCATAATCAGAGCCTAATACCCGTATTGAGTTGAACCTATTTGTAGATACTACATAAAGCAGAAGTCACCGCTAGAAATAGGGGTGTACAATACCTAAATCAGGGGGTCGGACGTAAACGATGTATCTCGGGGCTTTAAGCGAGAATTTGATGTAGTTCTGGTAAAAATGGCGGAAATTTAATGTTTTTTTGGGGAGACGGATAAGAAAATTGGTAACGAAATGTTTATTTTTAATTTGATCGAACTGTTATCATGCCCTTTGTATAGCCACATGTAATATATGAAATCGTCACACCCGTTTTGGATCGTGGACCTAAAAATAAAAAAGTTATTGAAGGGATAAATTGGTCGGTAGTGTTTGTTTGGATTTTCCGCCGTTTTCTCGCAAGTTTGGACGGTTCAGACCGCTTTACTCGAGCTTCGTACAAACATGATGCGATTTAATGTTATGTAATGTGTGCACGTTTCCAATACGAACTATCGCCGATTTGTTAAACTTTAAACCGATTTCGATGTATCTCAGGCCGTATTACAGCCGTGGCCGTTTTCCTGTCGCATTTCGCTATAGTATACTATCATACACAGACGTTGTTCACTACATAAAATCCGATACAACTTTAAGTGGAATATTCTATTATAAATAACCGCTAAAAATAGGGGTGTACCACATACCTCGGTAGCCAGGTATCAATCGATAAATACAAATACAAACGTCAGTAAGTGTACTACCCGACCTTTATGAGTTGCATTAAAAAAAGTAATTAAATAAATACATGTACATCTTAATGCTGTTTATCGTCCATAGTAAAGCCTTGATGTTGTTGTAACAAACGGAAATACTTCTGTGACTGTATAGAATACGATCCCACGAATCAAAACGATATTATAATCCCATTCTTATGGTGTCAATGTAAAATGAACAAATTTAAATAGATCTGTGCAGGCACGTTTCACGAGACATCCTTGTGTTACATCGTTGAGTGTCTACAGAAATTTTCCCGAGACTTACATATACAGTTCCCCGGAATGTGATCGAATGAGTAAAAAAGTTATTCTTCTGGGTTTTTTTTTGTATATCTACTCGTGTTTACATTTTATAACATACATGAAATAATTCCGTTAACTTCTTGTGATTTCACCAACTTGCATGCAGCCAGTGAGTTGATATGCTTTAGAACTGTAATACTCATTTCTATCATAATAACGAATGACACCGAAAACATTGGCACGTGACAGTGCATATAGCGGTCACACTGACGACATGTACATTCGTGTTAAAAGCATTCAGTTTTGAAGCACACATAGTTTGCCGTTTTCCCGTCGTTTTTGTGTCGCCCTTTCGGAGAAAAGGCGATGCATAGGGATCGCTTTGTCCGTCCGTCGGTCCGTCCGTCCGTCCGTCACACAAACTTAACGTTGGCTATAACTTTGCCATTTCTTAAGATTTCTTCATCAAACTTTACAATTGTATTGCTTATGACAATAGGGTCATGATGCCACCAAATTTTGTAGGTCAAGGTCATATTTGACAGAGTTATGCCCCTTTTTGTACTTTGATTTTGTCACGAAAACTTAACGTTGGCTATAACTTTGCCATTTCTTAAGATTTCTTCATCAAACTTTCAAATTGTATTGCTTATGACATAAGGGTCGTGATGCCACCAAAGTTTGTAGGTCAAGGTCATATTTGACAGAGTTATGCCCCTTTTATACTGAGATTTTTGCTATAACTTTGCCATTTCTTAAGATTTTTTATCAAACTTTCAAATTGTATTGCTTATGTCAAAAGGGTTGTAATGCCGCCAAATTTTGTAGGTCAAGGTCATATTTGACAGAGTTATGCCCCTTATTGTACTTAGATTTTGTCACGAAAACTTAACGTTGTCTATAACTTTGCCATTTCTTAAGATTTCTTCATCAAACTTTCAAATTGTATTGCTTATGACATAAGGGTCGTGATGCCGCCAAAGTTTGTAGGTCAAGGTCATATTTGACAGAGTTATGCCCCTTTATATACTTAGATTTTTGCTATAACTTTGCCATTTCTTAAGATTTCTTTATCAAACTTTCAAATTATATTGCTTATGTCAAAGGGGTTGTGATGCCGCCAGATTGTGTAGGTCAAGGTCTTATTTGACAGAGTTATGCCCCTTTTTGTACTTAGATTTTGTCACGAAAACTTAATGTTGGCTATAACTTTGCCATTTCTTAAGATTTCTTCATCAAACTTTCAAATTGTATTGCTTATGACATAAGGGTCGTGATGCCACCAAAGTTTGTAGGTCAAGGTCATATTTGACAGAGTTATGCCCCTTTTTATACTTAGATTTTTGCTATAACTTTGCCATTTCTTAAGATTTTTTATCAAACTTTCAAATTGTATTGCTTATGTCAAAAGGGTTGTAATGCCGCCAAATTTTGTAGGTCAAGGTCATATTTGACAGAGTTATGCCCCTTTTTGTACTTAGATTTTGTCACGAAAACTTAACGTTGTCTATAACTTTGCCATTTCTTAAGATTTCTTCATCAAACTTTCAAATTGTATTGCTTATGACATAAGGGTCGTGATGCCGCAAAGTTTGTAGGTCAAGGTCATATTTGACAGAGTTATGCCCCTTTATATACTTAGATTTTTGCTATAACTTTGCCATTTCTTAAGATTTCTTTATCAAACTTTCAAATTATATTGCTTATGTCAAAGGGGTTGTGATGCCGCCAGATTGTGTAGGTCAAGGTCTTATTTGACAGAGTTATGCCCTTTTTGTACTTAGATTTTGTCACGAAAACTTAATGTTGGCTATAACTTTGCCATTTCTTAAGATTCCTTCATCAAACTTTCAAATTGTATTGCTTATGACATAAGGGTCATGTTGCCGCCAAAGTTTGTAGGTCAAGGTCATATTTGACAGAGTTATGCCCCTTTTTACACTTAGATTTTGTCACAAAATTGTTGGTTATTCTGACAAAGCATAAGAGGGCGACACAAGTGTTCTACTGAACACCCATCTAGTATTGTAATGAAATTCGTTAAATATATTTTCTTTATCATTCATTGTATGTTTTACACCAAAACGTAAAGTAAACATATATAGTTAGTTAAAGAGTTATAACAAGGTCTGGCTCGACACGTCCCGCTCTGATGCTTTCAAATTTGATTTATGTACGCTGTCATATGATTTTTTGTATTGCGAGCTATTAAATATCAGTGTTATTTCATTCACGAATTTCCATAATTTCATCATGTATAATACACGCTTATGTAAATAAAATAAACAAATTGTATAAAAGATAAAATTATCCGTCGGTCATGTCTTTCGTTTCATGTCCAAATTTTTATTGATTTGCATTGTTGTCTTACTGAACACCCCAGCCCTTATAGGCGTTGAAAGTAAAAGCACATTACACATTCGAAAAGCTCCGTGTTCATTGTCGGGTGTAGACTGGAAATAGATAGTGGGAATTTGATTTACTCATGAACAAGTAGATTTCGGCAGGCAGGTATGTTAAAGGCATTGGATTTGTCAGACGAAAACGACACTAGATGCTTGGGGTCTGGACCTCACCCCCTTAGGCCTGACCCTCGCCCCTGCTCACTGCAGTATTTTTTTTATAAATCCTACAACTGCGTGTAAGCTAACCAATTACTGTTGCAATTCCTTATTCTACTTACCTACTGATCACATGTTTATAGTGTCAATGTATATAAATATACGTATCGTACAACATGGGACAAGAATAGATTCCATACCACAAGCATCTGTGGTTCGAATAAATAACAAGTGCTGCTAAATCCGTAACGATCCGTAGTATAAAAAGGAGTGTGCCCCCCCCCCCCCCCCTCCGAAATTTTGCCCATACCCGAAATTTTGCCCATACTGATATTTTTGCTTATTACGATATGTTTGCGCATGAACGATGTTGGGGAAATAACTGTTACAGAAATTGGGGGTTTATTATCGAAAGAGCGATGCTCTTGAATGATGTGTGGATTGAAAAAGTACATTGTTTTAAAAGATGAATGTCAATAACCTCTGAAAAACTAATTTTTAATATATATTTAAAACGATACATTTGAAGAGAGTATAGTTTATTCACGCTGAGAGACAGCAGCAGACTTTTCAGGTTATAACGACCGGTTTAGAGACCATATCATCGCTTTTGCGTCCGCCATTCAATTAGCACTAATGTCCGGTGTGTAAATCTTACATGCATGAGTCGGTTTTCTATAGGATGTGTAGCAGAGCAAAGGTCACATAATATATCTCTACAGGGGTATAGTAGGAATTCACTATTATATATATATCAACACTATAAGCCACACGAAGTGACAAGATGAGTCATTCAGGAGGTATGATGAGGTATTGAGGAGGCATGAGGAGGTAATGAGGAGGTACGAGGAGGCATGAGGAGGTAATGAGGAGGTATGATGAGGTATTGAGGAGGTAATGAGGAGGTACAAGGGGGTTATGAGGAGGGTCACTCCTTGTGGCTTATAGTGTTGATATATATGATAGTGATTTGGTACAGACGGCAAGGTCAGTTGCTAATAAAGCGAGACCGTTATCTCACTATGGAGTGTAACGACAAGAACATCATATTTCATTGTAGGAAATGTGGTTACGTTTTTTTTTGCTTTGGAGAAACCTATTACACCACTTCAGAGTATGGCATACATGCGAGTATTATTCAAATATCTGTGTATGCTGCGACTGCGTGTTTGAAAACCGTAAGGCATTTCTCAAGCATGTGAAAATGAAAGCCTCGGAGGTAGTGAGGAGAAACAGACCAATGCAAACGGATTCTAACCTTTTAGGGATATCTAAGGGAGGTAAAGGTCGTTTGGTTCGGTCTCCTGAATGTTTGCGGCTATATGCGTCAAAATGTTTTATTCGATTTCTATCTATATAGCACTGGTCTCTGCAAATGAGACATGTATGTTGATATTTCGGATTATTTCATTTCAAATTTGGGGTATGCCGTCGAAATCATACAAGTAATACTGGACTTTAATGAGCACCCCAATGATCAATAAATGGAACCTACCCATTGTAAAATTCCAAATGAAACACTTGTAAAAAGATAGGACGGTTTATTCAAGCGTATAATGCAATAAAAATAAAACAAACTTTTGCGTATATTTCTCAACATACATGTAGATTAATCAAATATTTAAAAAAAGTTGATAACTAATATATTTCGAAAGGACATCAACTGCATACTTATAAAAACCACAAACAGGTATTAAATAACAAGCGAGATTGTCATGGTGACACGATTAAATTACATTTTTTAAAGAACTCCAAGCACATACTGCGACCCGTAAACCGCAAGCCTTTTCTTTGAATAGCGTTAATTTTAGTGGAGTGAGCGCTGTAGGAAAACATTATTTTAATCTTGCGTATATTGTAAATGAATAGTTTTAGATAAAAGCTTATTACTTGATTTAAACTCTTGCTTGTTGCTTGACGTTTTTATATACCCTTAGTTAAATGGTAAACACCACCTATTGGAAAAATGACCGAGAAAGAGAAGTCACAAAGCAACATCTGTGTTTATTAGCTACATTTATTTTTTCTTCTAAATTATCTACATTTCTTTAATATAAAAGCGTGAGTTTTAATAAAACAGACACAAGTTTGCTCTTTCCAGATGGAACAAATGAATGAAGTCAGTCAATTCGTTGATAGAAATGTCACAGATCATAAAGGCTTTTTTATACAAAAAGACACGCAGCTCACTTTAGCTTCGACAATATCGTTTTACTATTAGCCGAACAAGTTTGACAGTCCTGTTATACATGTATCACTCTCACTCAGTATCTTCCATTTGTTCCGTATCTTCTTCCTCTTCCAACTGTGGAGTGACGTAATTGTCCAGCACTTTATCAAACAGAAATCTCCGTTTAAGAATGGCGTACTTTAAGGGCTTCCTCCCCTTCGTATTGTTCTGTTGCAATTAGTTGATTGACTGTCTTCTTTATCGCTTTGTAGATGGGGTCCTTCTTCATAGCATCGAACCACACCAGTTTTGTACCGAAAATGTTCATCATGGCTTTCCTGTAAGTGCTTTTCATGTCCTCAAAGACATTTTCTCTGGCTTCACTTCCACTGATCTCGGTATCTTCTTCCATAAGCTCCTTCACTTCGGTTTCATACTGCGACTGGCACTTATCAAACGCTTCCTCTACAATGTATTCCCAAGGGTCAATATCCAAACTCTTCTCAGATGTTACAGACATATCGTCGTCGCTGTTATCAGAATTGTTTTCATTAATAGGTCCAAAAATGTCCTCTTGTACAGAAATGTCTGACATCGCGTCTTCCTCTGAAGCTTCGTCCGGATGTGCAGACCTTTTATGCCACAACATATTATCCCGTCTTCTAAAAGACTTTGAAACATATATCACATTCAAACATCGCGCTTGAAGGCTAAACTGCAAATGAGGAGGAGTCATGTAAGTGTTCAGTTTAATACCTGTCCAATAGTAGTATGTTTTCATCTTCTTTTGAGGTCTGCTTCGGCTTTCTGCTCGCAGATGGTGCCCTCTGCCTAAGTTTCTTGTTACTCTTGTTACTAATACCATCTAACTTCCCTATGGAACCTTTACGCTTCCGTGTTTTACTGACTTCTTTCATTCGTTGCAATTCCAGATCGATTAATGTCACTTTAGGTTTGGACTGACGATCAAGCATACTCTTAGCTATAGCTGTCGTCTGCTCCGCTGGGAGGACCATCCGTATACATGTATACATTTCAGAATGAGGCACGTGGCTTTTACGAGATGCGCTCTATTAAAACTTCCTCTTTACTCTCTTTTCTTTTGTATCGAATATATCCATTTTTCTCAGGTGTGCGTCTTCACTTCTTGACATCCAAGCAATCACTGAAGTAAAAAATGTCATTCAATTTATTTATCGTTTAAGACTCAGCTTTAAGACGTTTAAAAACCACCGTTGCAATAATATCGATATTCACACGTAAATAGGTATATATCCTACTTACTACCAGCTTATCTATCAGTTCGACTATATTGTTCACTTACACGCTTAAATGGAGTCCTTCTTAAGTTTATGATTCAAATATGGTTAACTCCTCGGAGGTAAGGGAGTGCCCCCTTCGTTAGGGGTGGTGTCGGACACGTTTGGGGGCACTCCTTACCTCCGAGGAGTTAACCATATTTGAATCATAAACTAGAAGGACTCCATTTAAGCGTGTAAGTGAACAATATAGTCGAACTGATAGATAAGCTGGTAGTAAGTAGGATATATACCTATTTACGTGTGAATATCGATATTATTGCAACGGTGGTTTTTAAACGTCTTAAAGCTGAGTCTTAAACGATAAATAAATTGAATGACATTTTTACTTCGTGATTGCTTGGATGTCAAGAAGTGAAGACGCACACCTGAGAAAAAAAGGATATATTCGATACAAAAAGAAAAAGAGAGAAAGAGGAAGTTTAATAGGAGCGCATCTCGTAAAAGCCACGTGCCTCATTCTGAAATGTATATACGGATGGTCCTCCCAGCGGAGCAGACGACAGCTATAGCTAAGAGTATGCTGATCGTCAGTCCAAACCTAAAGTGACATTAATCGATCTGGAATGCAACGAATGAAAGAAGTCAGTAAAACACGGAAGCGTAAAGGTTCCATAGGGAAGTTAGATGGTATTAGTAACAAGAGTAACAAGAAACTTAGGCAGAGGGCACCATCTGCGAGCAGAAAGCCGAAGCAGACCTCAAAAGAAGATGAAAACATCACTACATTGGACAGGTATTAAACTGAACACTTACATGACTCCTCCTCATTGCAGTTTAGCCTTCAAGCGCGATGTTTGGATGGATATATGTTTCAAAGTCTTTAGAAGACGGGATAATATGTTGCGGCATAAAAGGTCTGCACATCCGGACGAAGATTCAGAGGAAGACGCGATGTCAGACATTTCGTACAAGAGGACATTTTTGGACCTATTAATGAAAACAATTCGATAACAGCGACGACGATATGTCTTAACATCTGAGAAGAGTTTGGATATTGACCCTTGGGAATACATTGTAGAGGAAGCGTTTGATAAGTGCCAGTCGCAGTATGAAACCGAAGTGAAGGAGCTTATGGAAGAAGATACCGAGATCAGTGAAAGTGAAGCCAGAGAAAATGTCTTTGAGGACATGAAAAGCACTTACAGGAAAGCCATGATGAACATTTTCGGTACAAAACTGGTGTGGTTCGATGCTATGAAGAAGGATCCCATCTACAAAGCGATAAAAGAAGACAGGGGGGGGTCAATCAACTAATTGCAACAGAACACTACGAAGGGGAGGAAGCCTTAAAGTACGCCATTCTTAAACGGAGATTTCGTTTGATAAAGTGCGGACAATTAGTCACTCCACAGTTGGAAGAGGAAGAAGATACGGAACAAAATGGAAGATACTGAGTGAGAGTGATACATGTATAACAGGACTGTCAAACTTGTTCGGCTAATAGTAAAACGATATTGTCGAAGCTAAAGTGAGCTGCGTGTCTTTTGTATAAAAAAAGCCTTTATGATCTGTGACATTTCTATCAACGAATTGACTGACTTCATTCATTTGTTCCATCTGGAAAGAGCAAACTTGTGTCTGTTTTATTAAAACTCACGCTTTTATATTAAAGAAATGTAGATAATTTAGAAGAAAAAAATAAATGTAGCTAATAAACACAGATGTTGCTTTGTGACTTCTCTTTCTCGGTCATTTTTCCAATAGGTGGTGTTTACCATTTAACTAAGGGTATATAAAAACGTCTAGCAACAAGCAAGAGTTTAAATCAAGTAATAAGCTTTTATCTAAAACTATTCATTTACAATATACGCAAGATTAAAATAATGTTTTCCTACAGCGCTCACTCCACTAAAATTAACGCTATTCAAAGAAAAGGCTTGCGGTTTACGGGTCGCAGTATGTGCTTGGAGTTCTTTAAAAAAATGTAATTTAATCGTGTCACCATGACAATCTCGCTTGTTATTTAATACCTGTTTGTGGTTTTTATAAGTATGCAGTTGATGTCCTTTCGAAATATATTAGTTATCAACTTTTTTTAAATATTTGATTAATCTACATGTATGTTGAGAAATATACGCAAAAGTTTGTTTTATTTTTATTGCATTATACGCTTGAATAAACCGTCTATCTTTTTACAAGTGTTTCATTTGGAATTTTACAATGGGTAGGTTCCATTTATTGATCATTGGGGTGCTCATTAAAGTCCAGTATTACTTGTATGATTTCGACGGCATACCCCAAATTTGAAATGAAATAATCCGAAATATCAACATACATGTCTCATTTGCAGAAACCAGTGCTATATAGATAGAAATCGAATAAAACATTTTGACGCATATAGCCGCAAACATTCAGGAGACCGAACCAAACGACCTTTACCTCCCTTAGATATCCCTAAAAGGTTAGAATCCGTTTGCATTGGTCTTTTCTCCTCACTACCTCCGAGGCTTTCATTTTCGCATGCTTGAGAAATGCATTACGGTTTTCAAACACGCAGTCGCAGCATACACAGATATTTGAATAATACTCGCATGTATGCCATACTCTGAAGTGGTGTAATAGGTTTCTCCAAAGCAAAAAAAAACGTAACCACATTTCCTACAATGAAATAATTATGATGTTCTTGTCGTTACACTCCATAGTGAGATAACGGTCTCGCTTTATTAGCAACTGACCTTGCCGTCTGTACCAAATCACTATCATATATATCAACACTATAAGCCACAAGGAGTGACCCTCCTCATAACCCCCTTGTACCTCCTCATTACCTCCTCAATACCTCATCATACCTCCTCATTACCTCCTCATGCCTCCTCGTACCTCCATTACCTCCTCATGCCTCCTCAATACCTCATCATACCTCCTGAATGACTCATCTTGTCACTTCGTGTGGCTTATAGTGTTGATATATATATAATAGTGAATTCCTACTATACCCCTGTAGAGATATATTATGTGACCTTTGCTCTGCTACACATCCTATAGAAAACCGACTCATGCATGTAAGATTTACACACCGGACATTAGTGCTAATTGAATGGCGGACGCAAAAGCGATGATATGGTCTCTAAACCGGTCGTTATAACCTGAAAAGTCTGCTGCTCTCTCAGCGTGAATAAACATACCTCTTCAAATGTATCGTTTTAAATATATATTAAAAAATTAGTTTTTCAGAGGTTATTGACATTCATCTTTTAAAACAATGTACTTTTTTCAATCCACACATCATTCAAGAGCATCGCTCTTTCGATAATAAACCCCCAATTTCTGTAACAGTTATTTCTCCAACATCGTTCATGCGCAAACATATCGTAATAAGCAAAAATATCAGTATGGGCAAAATTTCGGGTATGGGCAAAATTTCGGGGGGGGCACACTCCCTTTTATACTACTACGATCTAGTATTCAAATACTGATAATTTCAGAAATTTGACATTTTTTTCATTTTGGCAAAACATAGTCAGGACGATGTGAATAGGCCTTTTATGAAAAAAAATATAACAATGATCACCAATGATGTAGGATGGCATATGTTACTGCATTTATAACAGTAATTTAGCAGCAAATACTGTTCGTTATATCTTGAAGCAATAAATTCTATAAACATGTACAAATATTGTCATACACATGAAGACAATTCAATATGTACTCAAAAGTGTGTTAACTACTTCTAGCGCAAGGTTCCGGGAACATACATGTAATGCATTTATAATAGTTTATGCACTTGCGGTAGCGATTTTAAAAAGATGATATCCTTGAATCATTCACAAAGTAATGGCCCCGCAGGAATACTACCTTCTGATGCATATATTTTCTCCAATATAAACAACATCACCACGGATTGTACCGACTTCAGACTTTTTCGTTTTTTTTTCGGACTGTAAATATTACAAATACACAGGTCACACGGTAGTATAATGTTGTGCTTCATTTTCATTTTTCGGAATTCAGAAACCTTCTTGTGACCTCGTAAGTAAGCTCTAGTCTACAGTTTCAAACTATGGTGAAGAAGATTGGTTTTACGGCAAAACCTATTGACGATTATAATTGAGTAACACAGGTATTTTATTAGCTAAAACAACTTCAACGTACCCGGTGTATATGCTTGACAGAACGGGTACGCTGAAGCTTACTCCGTAGGGAAAGCATACCAATAATCGTGCCAGGAATCTGACACGCTCGCATTTCAGTATTTCATGAGCAATAAGTGAAAACAATAAATAATTTTATTAATCAGACCATAATCTTTTAATTTGCCAAATTTGAATATCAAATTTTATCTATTTAACGTAAAGCTTTACAAAAGTTTCGAACAGGTCAGAATTTTCACCAAGTGGCCGCCATCTTGCCGATTTGACAGTTATCACGTGACCGTTCCCAAGAACCTTTGGAAAGGGATCTCTGAGGGGTCCGATTGAGGTCACGGGGACAGTTTATTTATTTACATGAGCACGTGCGTTTTGGCGCGAACACTGTCAAGGTCTGTTCCGCGTCGAAAATAAAGTAAATTTCTTTTGAAATAAAAAAACATAGTGGTAAATGCTATTGTATATTTACACTCGTTCTTTATATCATCTAAACACTAAACAAAAGAAGGAAAATATCAAGCGTTCTGAGCTACATGAAAAATAAGTGCGATTGCATCATACGAGATCTCGCGAGAGCAGGCATTTGGAAAGTCCGTTGTAAATGTAAACACAATGATGTAGGTTTGAAAAATCGATGTTTTTGTAGTCAACTTTGGTTGTAGAACACCGTAATTGGTTTGAAAAGATGAATTTATAAATATATGACCCAAACATGATCATATTTCCCTACTTAACGTACATTAGATGAAAATTTGCATGATCTGTTATTCTGGTAAGGATTCGTAGTAGGGCTGATCCAAAACTCTAAAGCCGCAGCTGACGAAAAACAAAATATTAAAATAGCGGCATTTAGAGTTTTGGAAGCCAGAACTAGTATTTTATAGTGGTCTTGAATTGCGTGCCGTACAAATGCTGTATCTCTGATTGACTAAATTGTCAAGCACTAGTAATTTTGAATCCACTGAATTGTTTTTTACCTTGTACATGCGATCTACCAAAGACGCAAAGAAAGGTTTTAATTAAAGCGCATGTACTAACGACGGTAACGTACTAATGACACCCCTAATTTAAGCGGTAATTCTATAATGGATTCTTCCACTTGATGTATCGACAGATGTATCGGTTTTTTATCAGAAAGGTGTATAGACGTAGTTAAACTAATGTGAAATGCGACAGGAATATAGCCACGGCTGTAAGACGATATGATGTATCACCGGGTTCCAAAAGCAACTGAGAGACTCATTACATGCACACTTATTCTGCCATCTACAATAAACCTCTAAATATCAGCTGCCACAATGCCTGTAACTAAGGGATTTCTGTTAAAAAATGCACGAATAGATACAAAGATTATCTACATATAGATCTATTAATTTTGTTTCATTCAGCATTACATGTTGACAGCAAATGTTTGTTGATTCAGTTTAATACCATTCGATTTTGTGTTATTTAATTCCATGGTCGATGAAACACTACTGTGGGCAGCAGCCGCAATTTACACATGGTACATCATCCATGCTGTCCGTTGGTTTACCGTTTACAGTTGCTTTTGGAACCCGGTGATACATCAAATCGTCTTAATACGGCCCGAGATACATCGAAATCGGTTTAAAGTTTAACAAATCCGTATTGGAAAAGTGCACACATTACATAACATTACATCGCATCATGCATTCATATAAGCTCGAGTGAAGCGGTCTGAACCGTCCAAACTTGGGAGAAAACGGTGGAAAATCCAAACATAAACACTACCGACCAATTTATCCCTTTAATAAGGTCCACGATCCAAAACGGGTGTGACTCTCCCAGTCAAGTAAGAAAATCAATATTTGGAAAGTTATTATTTCATACTGGTAGCGTAAGAGTTTGGTGTATTGGGTTAAAAGCTATTATTTCCTCTACGCTTTTGTACACACACCATATTCAGCTGGATTTTTACTGGAAAAAAATGAGCATAATGTCACTTTAACATGGCGTGAACAAATACCCTTCATGCAAATGGGTGATTTCCTGCAGAAATGTTTATTAATGTAACTCCATGGAATTTGATAGAGAGCTATGCATGAGAATTTGTATTGTTTTTTTATTTGAAGTGTAAGTAAGTTACACATGCCATGTTTATCAGTATCGTATGTGTACAATGAACTACATTACCATTAACTATATAATTATATTAAATGTTTCTCCGCGAACACGTTATTTAGTTTATACTAATTATTTTAGCTCGATTGTGAAGCAAGCTTGTAGCTTATCGAGTCAGTCGCGAGTCCGCTTCCTGGAGAAATAGTACTGGTATCAAATGAGGAGGTACGGTCGTGAAACCCAGTTGGGCGCGAATCCGAAACGGCCTCCGCAATGAGCGGCAGACACCAGAGGTTACACCACCACTGCCCTCTTTCTTGTTTTTTGACCGCAGTGAGTTTATCATGTATGTCATAGAAATACAATAAATTACAGATATAGGAAGGTAGGCAAAAATACAATACATATGTTAACAGCCGATTCAGTTTTTCACCACAAACAATTTTTCACCGGCGTTTACCCGCCGTAAAAACGCCCGTCGTTTTATTATGAGATATTTTTAAAAACGTTTTCTTTATGTTCGTACACGTTTCTACACCAAAATGTGAGCAATACCCGACACAATGATAGTTACATGTTAAAGTCTTAGTAATTATCTGCCTCTACATGGTGTTACCCGTTTCCTCAAGTGTGTGTGTGTGTGTGTGTGTGTGTCCATTGATTTGACATATGTTTCGGCAGCTTTCATTTAAACAAGAGACATAGAAGGGCCAGTATCGCTTGATTTCCGCACCATAAACAGTCTAAAGTCATCACTCATAAAGTATTACATGTAACTAGTATACTATTGATCGGTAATTGTCAAAAAACTGATAAAAGGCGGAGTTTAGGAAACCAATATTGGGCGGTGTTTCATAGCTACTTTGACAAGCGAGTCGGAAATCTTCAAACATTTGTGCATTGCTTTTGATGTTATCGGTAAACCTCCTGACTCTAATCAATTTCGTTAGCGGTTGTATCATAAACACAAACGTTCTGTTTGACTATGACAAGAGAAAGCAATTTACATGATGATCGTCTATAAAATGTGACCTCTATAGTACCAACAAGGTTTTGCTCGGAATTGACCTGGTGACCTAGTTTTTAATCCCAGGTGATCAACACAAACATTCTGACAAATTTTCATGACGATTGGGTTGTATGAAGGCCATATGAAAATAAGATGTATTTTGATTTACATGTAAATCCTTGTATGTCTGATATGTAACCTTCATGAAATAAAGATTTTATTATTATTATTATTATTATAAATGTCATCTGTATGGCATACACAAGGTTTTTAACCGGATGACCTAGTTTTTGACCCCAAATGACCAATATTCAAACTCGACCTAAATTCCATTAAGACAATCATACTGACCATGTTTCATGAAGATCCAATAGAAAATGCAACCTATATTGCGTAAACAAAAAGGTTTTCCTATGATTTGACCCCTTGACCTAGTTTTTGACCAAGATGATCCTTATTTAAAGGTGATCTAGATCTCATCAAGATAATAATTCTGACTAAGTTTCATGAAGATTAATTAAAAAAATTATTTTTTTTTTTTTTTGTTTTTTTTTTTTTTTTTTTTTTTTTTTTTTTTTTTTTTTTTTTTTTTTTTTTTTTTTTTTTTTTTTTTTTTTTTGTTTTTGTTTTTTTTTTTTTTTTTTTTTTTTTTTTTTTTTTTAAAAAAATTTTTTTTTTTTTTTTTTTTTTTTTTTTTTTTTTTTTTTTTTTTTTAATTATTTTTTTAAATTTTTTTTTTTTTTTATAAAAAAAAAATTTTTTTTTTTTTTTTTTTTTTTTTTTTTTTTTATATTTTTATTTATTTTTTTTTTTTTTTTTTAATAATTTTTTTTTAATTTTTTTTTTTTTTTTTTTAAAAATAAATTTTTTAAAATTTTTTTTAATTTTAAAAAAAAAAAAAAAATTTTTTTTATAAACAAAAATTTTTTTTTTTTTTTTCCCCCAAAATTTTTTTTTGCCCCGGATAACCCATATTCTAACTCGATCTAGATTTCATCAAGGCAGTCATTCTGAAGTTTCATGAAGATCCAGGTCAAAAAAATGAAGCCTCCATTGCATACACAAGGTTCAGTGTGGACAGACAGACAGACGATGGACATCAGGCAATCACAAAAACTTACCTTGAGCACGAAGTGCTCAGGTGAGCTAGAAACTATCAACAAAGTAACAGAGAAGTTAATGCCCTTAGATAGTCAGGTTAGACTCTGGTGTTGTTGGCTGTTGCTACACACTACTCAGAAATTCTGCCAATAAACACTGTAAACATGTTTGTTACAGACCACTCAGATCTATATGTACTTGTAAAGCAGTATATCCCTATTTCTTTGAAGGTGGAGGGGGCACAGAGGTGGACATAATTCACACCATAATCATTGACCTCTTTGCATCTTTATTTTTAAAAGTAAAAAATACAAGACGTAAAGTATTGGCATACAAAGAAATATTCATTAATTGTAACTGTAGAATTTGAATTTGTAATAATTTGGTATGGATTAAAATAATATGTTTTGTTTAAAATTAATTCAAACTTACATATGGGTCCATAAAAAAACAAAGTTTTCACCCTTTTTTTAATGAGGAATTGAACGAATTCCAATAATCTCACTGGTTAACTAACTGACCAGTATGACATCATGGCAAAATCAAGAATAACATATAAATTGTAACATATTATTCCTGGTGTCTCGAAATTGTTCATAAAATCGGGGATCTTATAATTATACAGGGTAATCTAATAAATCCTGATAATAATAAACAATGTACTATTTTTTGTAAAAAAGTTCTTTACTTTAATCACTTCAATTGACACTATTTTTAAGAAGCTCTTTAAATATCCTATAAAGTTAATTTAGTCACTTTTTCGCATGTTTCATCCAGCTTTTTAACATCTCCTTCAGCAAGAACATTTCCATGTGCGCCTTCCAGTTTTACAGCCATTTCTTCCCTTTCAGTAGAGACTCCTTCATTCTTGGTTTCTTTTCCTTCTTGTCCAGTTTTGTTTTGGCTATGTTCAGTATTTTCAGAGGTATTAGAAATGTTTCTATTTTTAGAATTTTCACTTGCTGTTCTATTTTTAGTACATGTATCATGTTCCTGTAATCTGATTGGCTTAGCCAGCTGATCGGTCCTCCTTAGATGGCAAGCCTCTTGGTAAGGAGGATTTATAGGTGACTGGGTAGGTTCATGGTACTCGTATTCTCTACCAGGAAGCTGAAAAACAATTCATCATTTTTTGTGAACATGCTTTAAGCAAACACTAGACAGTGAATACTTGACTAATCTACTTCTGCAAGTCACATGTTTAATACAAAACACAGTAACTTTTTTAGAGTTTGCTATGAAGTACAGGATCACACAAGAGGTGGAACCTAAGTGTGACAAAGCATTTATGTTGCCAATGACAAAACACACAACCACCCATAAACCTGTTGTTACAACAGTATTCCTCTTACTACATACAGTAAACTCTGTATATAACGACTCTGTATATAACGAAATTCCAGATATAAGGAACACATTTTCTGGGCCCCGATTTTATGCTTTCTTTAGGCCTAAAAAATAAATATGTTTGTTTCAGGTTTCATGCCCCCCCAAAATAGGGTAGGGAAATTTTATTTTTTGGATTTTTTTTATTCTCAAACAAACCAAATTCAACATAGATTTTAACAAATTTATGCTAAAACAATATTTACAGGCAAAAAATGTTCAAGGGTCGGGGCAAAAAAATAGGGTAGGTTGGGAAACCTGAAGCAAACATTTTTTTTTACGCCTTATTTAAAATGAAAATGCTATATGGGTTTTACAATCATTATTACTCTGCATATAAGAAACAAAATCAAATGGTCCTAAGGAGTTCATTATAGATGTATAAATGTTCAAATCAGAGAGGACTGTTAAACTGGGATCTACTGGCATGTCAACCATTTTGTTTTGAATGTAAAGAAATCTTACAGAGCTTTGATAGCGAATCTGAAAAGGTGAAACAATGAGGCTCTAAAAGGGAGACAAATATATACCATGTTGCTCCCAGTATATATATGGGTTTGGATACAGAGGCTCTTGACCAATCAGAATCTATCAAATTTATCTGCGGTATCATAAAGTCAAATTGCAGCAGGACCCATTAATGGTACTGTCCAAATTGAAAAATGGACAAGTTTTTTCAAAGTCAGGGGTAATCGCATAACTGTATAATAAATCAACCATATTACCCTATAATAAATTAAGCACATATCAAACCATATAAATAATTAAGCGCATAACCTTATAATAAATTAATCTTGTAACCTTATAATTAATTTATTGCATAACCATATAATAAACTAGAGGTTGCTTTTCTCAAAAAAACGTATGTCTCCCAACATTTAACATAGAAAGATAGACAGGTATGTGTGTCAAGAATTACAAATAATTCGAAATACAAGTTATTTTCATTTTATTTTATTTTTTTCGGTGGTTTATCGAAATACAACTGTTACAGTGGATTATATTCTGATTAACTCACTGTTCACTCAGTGAAATGATCAAAATCTTCTACCTGGATAAATGTCAAAAAGTACACCCAGTGTAATGAATGCCTTAAAATAAAAAAAAATAGGGCCTAAATTCAAATTGTTTATGGGTGCGCACCCAAGATAGGTAAAGGGAGGTAATAATATCTTTTCAAAGTTGAATTTCTAATGAATTTCATCTAAATATATAATTTTTAATGCGAATATTTCCCAAATATAATACAACAGGTCTTATATTTTATCTTTCCTTAGGCAAAGTATGTGTATCAAATTTTTACTTATGATAAAATAACTCTATCTTGGTTGGGCAACCAGGATAGGGAAATCAAATTTAAAAAATACCTCCAGTGAAAGTCTTACTTGAATTAAGCGCTAAGTGAACATAAATGAGTGTAAATGTTCAGATGTTAAAGTTTCAAACAAATCTGTCACATGGCAAAATTCTAACTAAATACCTTTAAATTAAAAAAGAAACATTTTGGCCTGAAAAAGAAAAAAAGAAAAGATTTTGGCCTTAAAAAATTTGATGCATAAATTTTTTTGGATTTTTTTTTGGCCTTAAATAAAAAAAATGTTTGGCCTTAAAAAAATTAGGGTTAGGGTTAACGAAAATTTAGAGTTAGGGTTTACGAAAATGAACAGTAACTCTGCTAAGAATCACTGAACCGGAAAATGCCGACAACATGCATGAATAGGCTTGGCACTGATCATTCACATGCAGTTTGGTTGAAATCCACCTAGCAGTATAAGAAGAGTTGCACTGACAACCTTACGGCTAGGGTTAGGGTTAACAAAAAAGGTCAATAACTCTGCTAAGAGTGAATGAACCAGAAAATGCCAATGATATGCACAACTACACTTCTACAAACATTTCTATCAAGTTTCAGTAAAATCCATCCAGGCGTGTAGGAGGAGTTGGGCTGACAATCTTTTGTGACAGAGAGACGGACAGACAGACAAAAGGACAGCACCATCAATATGTCTCCTCTCATTCTGTGGGACACATAATTAATCGCATAACCGTATAATAAATTAATGCTGAAGAAACGTAAGTGTTTGTTTGGAAATTCTGATTTATAGCCAATTCAAAGACACACTAGATGGAACTAGATTATAATACTGTACCTTCAGAGGATAGTTTTTATCAGAGTCAAACCCACTGAGATCACCACAAGCTAGAAATGGTACAATAACTCTGTTTGGACCAGTCAAGTTGTTGTAGTCTACATCTGTAAAATTGCAATTATCTATATAGGTTAAAATAAATATGTACAGAACCAAAAGATATACACAAGTACTATATTCAATTTGATGGTTTTAATCTAGACGTGTTAATTTAGTACATAATAAGCAAGGTGTAACGGTATATTAAATCAAATATCAAGAAAAACATTTTGACGGCATCTGTGACTTACCATAGTGATGGTCCAACAACGGATTGGCCATATTTGGTACATATTCATCTGGAGGAGCATAGCCCTGACATACCACAAATGCTTCTGTAGAAAGATGATACAATAGGGATATTAAAGGGGCACTCCCTACATGTAGCAAATTATATTCTCGAAACATGGATAATGTGTTCATTGAACGTAAAATGATAAAGAAGAACCTATGGTGAAAAATGCCTGATTTTACCACAATTAATCAATATAGAGGTTTTCTGTAATAAATCGCATCCACCCATTAACTGTACAACAACAACTCTACATACATTTTTGAATGGTTTACGGTACTGCGGTATATTTTAAACCGCTGATTTTATCAAGAATAACTGGGAATGCATATTTAAAACTATTAGGTTAAGTTGTAATACTTCCAATGATTCTATTATTTATCTTTTGGAGGTTATTTAGTTTGGCACCAGTTATAGGGTATGTCCCTTTAACATAGTCATGTGATCTCTAATGCCGGATTTCCTGGAATCGTGAATCGGACCAACAGGAAACACCCTTACAAAACAATTGCAAGTTTGGTAGTCAGGTGATACTGAATCAGATTTCTACATGTACTTGATCCGTAATCACAGATTTGTCGGCGATTTTTTGGCAGAAATACATAATGTATCAATGTTAGGTATAATTATAATAAAATAGAATAGTAAATTATATAGCAATGTGGAAAGAATTCACAATGATGTAGTCTTCACTCGGTTTCATATTTAAAGTTAAATTACCCTCAAAATTTCCATATTTAGCTATAGTCAAGAAAGCTGATGAAAACACAATAAACACTTTAAAAAAAAATGTAAGTAATGTGTTATGCTGAGTTATTTCTCCTATAAAAAGATGTGAACTAAAATATACCTAATCACAGAAATGGTGGATATAAAATTTTTGAGTAGGATAGTCAAAAAAGATTTTCAATGATTTTCTCTATATTCAATGGGAATAAAACCATGAATTCAAACCGTTTTATACATGTTGATTATAACTTTGGCAATGTTCATTTTTCAAGTAGTATAAATCAGTAAAATTTAAAGGTATTAAAGAAAATGTGTAATACAGTCAAACCTATGTCAGTGTTCACCTCAATTCAGCAGCTACTTGCCACAAGCAGTCATTGATAACGTACATTTATCTAAATTGTCTATTGATAGGGACCGACAGTCTGAAAACATACACAATACATACCTATACTAGAGTTCCTGCTGCTCCTAGGTTTGAACACAGAGACAAAGGGGAAGAAAATCTTCAGCTGAGAGTAAAGCAGGGAAACATCCTTCCCTCGAAATATCTGAAATAAAAGCGAGGCTGCATTATAATAGTGGCTAGCTACATTGTATGCCAGAATGTTTCATTCAAATACATAATTTTTTTTAAACGTATACAGTAAACTCCACTTATAACGATATTCAGGGGACCGCAGAATTTATATTGTTATATCCGAATATCTTTATATCCAATGTAGACGACTGGCAGCTGCCGTAACCGAAAGTAGATTTAGCGATTAAAGAATTGCGTCACCAATAATATAGAATAAGTTATGCATACGATGTATTGACAGATACATGCATATGTTTGTGTTATTTCATCAAATGTTATGAAAATATAAACATAATTGGGAAATATCATTAATACATTACAAAAGGAATGCATGTCTCATCCTTTTTCTAGCCGGACTAAATGCCGTAGTTTCATATGCTTTTACGAAAGAATCCCGATTTTTTAAAATTGTGCTAAGTGAATTTTGAATTCTGAAATCAGTAGCAATGTCTTGCTTCTATAATCGAAGTCCCTTCTCAACTTTACATATCATTTTGTACTTAGATTCTATATCTATATGTTTTCTCTTCTGACTAGGAAACCCCATGTTTTCTTTATGCATTGCACAAAAAAAAAAATGTACAATTTACGATTAAAACATTTGTGTATAAATATTTACTCAAATATGTTTTCGCTCAGCAAAAGGCATTTAACTATAAACGTGTGTAAATCACTTTTAATGTAACTACGATAATTTGCTCAATTAGCCGTTATCGTTTGAGCGTCGGTCATTGTCACACATTCACACCGTCTCGCAAACTATAATTATCTCTTTAAAAGGGAAAACAAAGCGTTTGGGACCTTGAAAATGAATCGTTATATCCAAAATATCGTTACATGCTATATCTTTACATCCAGAGTGAGAGTATATGAAATATAGAAGGCCAGGGTCGGGACTGCAACAACAGCATCGTTACAAGCGGTATATCGCTACAAGCGATATCGTTATAAGTGGAGTTTACTGTATGTAATTGTTTGCTTACATCTGTTCGATTTAATAGTAAGGGGAATCGTGGACCTTTAACCTGTAAGTGTGACCTTGACCTTAGACCTAGGGACCTGGCTCTTGCGCATGACACTCAGTCTCATGGTGGTGAATATTTGTGCCAAGTAACATCAAAATCCCTCCATGCATGAAGAAGAAATGCTCTGGACAAAGTCATTCTTGAATTATTCTAAGCAATGTATCTGACCTTTGGCCTCAAAAAAATGTGACCCTTGACCTTGGAACTAAGGACCTGGTTCTTGCGCATGACACTCTATCTCATGATGGTGAACATTTCAGTACCAAGTTACGTCAAAATCCCTAAATGCATGAAGTAGATATGCTCCGGACAAAGTTATTCTTGAATTTGACCTTTAACCTCTAAGTTTGACCGTGACCTTGACCTTAGACGTAGGGACCTGGTTCTTGTGCATGACACACCGTCTCATGATGGTGAACATTTGTGCCAAGTTATTTAAGAATCCCGTGATCCATGGATAAGTTACAGCCCGGACAAACTCTGACGGACGCACGCAGTCACATACACTGAACCGCTATTATGACAACTATATGGAGCTCATCGCAAGCGGGCTTGACAAAAAAGCATTCCTTTACAGCAGGTACAGTAGCAGCCTTTGCCATACTTACCGTTGTTTAAGACTGAATTTCACATAATTCAAAATTATGATGGAAAATAAGTGAATACAGAAAAAGAGGTTTTCAAATTTAAGCCCAAAGTGATACACAGATCTTAAAAAGAATTATCACTAAGACAATTACAATGCTCCTATATGATATGTTTAGTTTCCAAAAATGAACATTTGTTGGCTTAGATGACGGGGACTGACCACCCCGATGTTAGAGCAAACTAAGGAACAAAGAGAACCAACCTTTGCTACGAAAGTTCCTCCCTTCTTTAGAACATGAGTAGTAATATTCAGCGCCTGAAAACAAAAGAAATACCTACAGATTTTGTTTTCCTTGGCTGCTTATAGTCCTGGTCGACCATGGGATATCTCCCTGGGTGAACTTGCCAAGACTCCTGATAGGCACAGGTTGAAGAAAGACAAGGGAATCCGGGTACCAGACCCCTGCTCTTTTACCAATAGACCCCTTGGTTCTTTTCTATGTGCCCGGTGTATAGCACTGATACACGCGAGACTACCTCTGGGTTTCTAACCAGTTCATCTCTAGATGCAGTGAGATAATCTAGCCGTGCGTCCTGATCATAGACGGCAAAAACTCAAAGGGGACCAAAGGATTTGAAATATGAGCGTCCTTTAGGACGCAAGCACGTGAAAAGTGAGACTTGGGTTTATGCTCGCGGCAGTTTGTTTAAAAGAATATCGTCCACGAACTTGCGTTTCCTGCAGTATTTAGAAGAATTTTCACATGAAATCGTTAAAAAACCGGCACGGGATTACGGGTGTTAAATGCGGTACTTAGAGTGGTGTTTGAGACAACTAACAGGACTTTAAATTAGAATTATTTTTAGTGGAAAAATTGTATACACGTATTTTTTTTTACTTTTGTACATTTATCAAATTCGAAAAAAATATTTGCCGACCAACGTACATTTGTATAGCTTGATATAGTGCATAACCAAAATAAAACTTACTCATATTATACATTGTCTATTCCAAACTAGTTTTTATAATCCAAAATAATCAGACCCGTCAAAATATTCGGTCTTTTTAATGCCACGTGCTGAGGCTGGAACAAACGAAACTCGGCTGCGTGCATGCGTGCTTTGATCTCGTAACACCTGCGGCTTTATGAGTAAAAGAAGTTCGTTGTAGAAATTATTTTATTCGACAAAGTTAATTCTTTAAAATAAATATATTGTAGAAGAAAATTGTTACTTAGAAAAAATCGGCTGAAGCGCGCGATTTTGTTATAAACATAACGTTTATTTTAAGTAAAGAATAGTTGGAACTTATTAATGTTAATTAAGTCAATTGAAAATACTTTTCGCATTCACAAATTATCAAACGTTACTCAATCAGTGGTGTCACATAGCTCGAAGTTTCAAAATTGACGTTGTTAGTTTGTCATCCTTTATGAATGCTCGTATTTTTCACACCTGAGTGACAAATGCTAATTGGAGAATAAACCTCGACTAATTACAGCAGAGTTTTTAACGGAAATAAATATTTAAAATCTACGTAAAAGGTAATTAATATTTTCAGTAACTCAATACTTTAAGAAACAATTATATTTGAAAAAAAAAACGAAACAACATATCACAGCGGGTTCGAAAAAAAATTCGGCGGTGTCCGATTCTATTTTCTGACTTTTTCGGAAAGGGACTCATTGTTTCATTGCTGGGACTCATTATTTTGAAAAATGTGCGTCCCAGGGACCCATATAAATCAAAACCTAGATTATTCACTGTAGATGGGTGGGACACACTGAAAAGTGTTTCTGAAATTTCCAGGATTCAAATCGGGGACCTCTGGAGTGATAGTCCAGAGCGTTAACCACTCGACCACCACGCCACCCTCACAACATATTTCCATTTTAAGGTTTGACTGAAATTTTGCAATATTCGTATTAATTTCGTAACTGTATTCGAATGATGTGCAAATGTTAATACTGCATGCTTTCTTCTATCATCCTGGCTGTAAAAATCAGGTCACAGGGAGTTAAGTAAGTTTACAAAATGTGGAAAACTTTTAAACAAATAATAGAAACAATACACTGCATTCTAAAAATCATTCTGGAAATATTATTTATTAGAAACCTGTATCACGGGGAAAGAAAATTGTTATACAAAACCACTCAAAATGTTGTGCATTGTTGGCAATAGGGCTGTAACGGTATACCGGTATATTGCGATATGCTACTGAACAAATACGCATATCGTACCGCGAGGGTCTGTATCGTTTGTATCGGAAAAAAATCCATACTCTTTTAAACATCGTTTAAACGAAAAAATCCAATAAAATTTGCACAATACAAATTCATCAGCTTCAGATTGTTCTGTTTAATGACCTTACAGCATGTAGAGCTATCAAATATATCGGTCTTTCTTATGCCATGTGTGTCACTAAGATCATACAAACTCACATGACTGTGCAATATAGCGACTATAGTCCCGCGATCGAAATTCAGCTCGTTAATAATAGTAGTTTCCACATGGTCATCCGTAAAGAAGAACTTGGCTGACACCCACATACAGAATATGACACTGTAGATAATATTTACGTCATCTGTCCCAAGCAGTGGGTCTACTGACTAGTGACTTATGAGAGTATATTGATATTCTTTTGAAAATACAGACTCACAGTTTTCAGAAATTAAACCTAATGTTTTGTTTTATGTTCACATCTGAAAGATATTTGGAATAGCTCAATAAAAATCTCGTTCTACAGCTCTGTTTGTTACATTCCTATAGTATCCTATTGCATCGTTCTGTATTGTATTGTGTTGAATATCATAAGACCCGTATTGCAATACGTATTGTATCAGAAGTAGACTGGCAATACACAGCCCTAGTTGGCAATACGTTTGCCCAATCTTACAAAATACCTTTGTACTGTCAGGAATAATGTAACTTAATCTGACTGTTAGATAGCTCTGCTAACATAGCAGGTTTTACTTAGAACAAGAAAGAAACACTGGACGATTACAAAGTGTAAATGCAAAAATCTATACAGATGTTACTTGAGGGCCATGCATGTATGTTACAGTATGTTACTTATTAATGTTCTGAATGCGCTAGTCTCATAAAATATACACACTTTTCATTTAACTACCTGGTTGCACCATGTCATTTTTTAAATAAAAGATGTCTTAAATATTTCAGAGTAACAGCTGAGTAAAGATGGCAAGAAAATGTAGATCACACAGCTCAGCCAATAGTGCAAACAAATAATGGTATAAAATGGTATAAAAGAGACTTACTGCTAGGAGTAGCTGTGCTTGTATATATTCATCAATGTCGTGTAGGCCTGTCACTGTAATTGGAAATACATCAAACAATTTGTAAAATGTACAGTTGAACCTGAATTTGAAGTCACCCTAAGTCAACAGCCACCTCCCTTGAAGGGACACTCCTTAAAACTGGTGTGAAATTAAATCACTTGAAAAGCATAATTATATAAGTTTATAAAACCAGAATTTAAAAGTATGTTGCAGTACTGTAAAACATTCATTAATATATGTAAAGGTGTTGCTGTACAAGAAATGGGTGGATAGCAGTTTATAACAGAAGGCCTCTATGTTGATTAATTGTGCTATAATTGAAATGGGCCATTTTTTAATACATGTTGTTCTTTTAAATTGCATTTTTATTTCATTGAACACATTAATAATGTTTGGAGAATATAATCTTCTAGATGTAGGGAGTGCCCCTTTAAGAAAATAGTCGGCTAGATGTAGGGAGTGCCCCTTTAAGAAAATAGTCGGCTAGATGTAGGGAATGCAACTTTAAGAATATAATTGGCTTGATCATGTTGATGTAGGGAGTGCCCCTTTAATGTCTGGAGAATACAAGCAAATTCAGTGAATTTCTATCCCCTGCCAAATTGAGCAAATAGCTGAGAAAGAACAACTGGAAAGTGTATTGGTCTGTCTGTTTCAGAAAAAAAGGCATTATTAAAATTTCACCACCCCACTGGGACCTCATCTTCAAGTTACAGGCATAAAGAACTTAATTGTTGTAATTAAATTAAATCAGTACTAATACTTTCAGACAATAAGAATTCTTAAGTTTCTATATAGAATAACTATATAAGAAAAGCACTACATCCCCTTAAGGGCCTCATTACTATAAAAAAATTAGTTGCTAAATTTTCTGTTGTTAGAGAATACAAAGTTAATGATTTGTGCCAAACAAAATAATATTCTGACAAGCCTTTTCAGAAAAAAGATGCATTTTCAAAATGTCACCACCCCATTGGGGCCTCATCTCTGAGGAGTAATTCTTTTTTCACATCTCACAGTGATTCAGAACTCAATTCTTATCAGTTTAATTAAGTCAGTACTTAGTCTATCAGTCTCAGAAAACTAACATTTTCTACGTTTCTATAGAGTATTTCAGAAAATCACTACACCCCATGAAGGGGCATCATTTCTAAAAACATCAGGAAGTGTAGGGGGTGGATATTAGAAAGAGTGATCATTACATTAGTTGAGCCTATTTCAATTTAATTTTGATAACTGGTTTCAAAGAAACAGCATTTGAATGTTTTTATATTGAATATAGAAGAAAATAACAATTAAAGGGCAATAAATCTGGAGATACTAATCCGATCTTGACGAAAGATGTGTGTGTGCCGAGCCATTATGCTATTGTACACTTATTTTAAGTTTCATGAAATCTTATCTATTGGTTCTTGAGTTATGACCCCGGACGAACTGACAAACGGCAAAAGGACAACAACAAAACAATACTCCTCCGCCTCTGGCGGGGGATGATTATCTGCTAGATGTAGAGAGTGCCACTTTAATAATATAATCTACAGTTCCACAGTAATAATAAAGTCAATCTAACATACTGTTTTATTCCAGACATTTTCATTTTTGGCTATTTTTGCATAAACAAGAAGCCATGTTTTTAGAATATTTACAAACTTCTGAATCAAATCATTCCCCATTGATTCAAGACGACATTAAGTTCTTGATTTTATTAGCCTGCTCACAATGAAATTTTGGTCACACAAAAACTAGATAAAGTATACACAACTGATTCATTGATAACATTTCATTGACCATCCCTATACACTGAAAGATGGACAAGTCCATTACTGTAGAAAAAAAGAAAGGGTCAGTGTTAAAAATGTTTTTGTTACTATGGAAACATTACCATCAGGTGCGCCATCACAGACTACAAGATCAGCATGTTCTCCCTCAAAATGTCCAATGATCTCATGTGCAGTGCTTGTCTAAAAGGAAAAGACAAAACAAAAAAATTCAACACACAAAAACCTTGTTTGTAACTATTTCCTTCAACTAGGATTTTAAAATTTCTCTGAGACCAGTCTGAAATCTGATGCATCTGATTGGCTGAAAGTGAGCTCAGTTAAAAAACTAACCAATCAGGGGTTGTATTCCAGTAGCATCTTAAATGATTTCTTAAGTATTTTAACTTAAAAGTCCAAAATTTTTAAATATTGTAATTCGCTTAAAAGTGAATGATTGTGTGTAATTTCATCATCATTATAGAAAATGATCATGGAAGATTTAATAAATTTTCAACATGCTGCAATGCACATACTCCTGTTTAAATTATCTTCTTAAGGAAATTGTTAAGTTTAAGGAAAATCTGAAGATTTGACTTAAGATGCTACTGGAATATGACCCCAGAAGTCAGAAATTTTGACTGGTCTCATTAAACACTATTATTTTGTACACTGAGAAAGTATTAAATCTGCCAAAGTAGATCAAGGATTGTTGGCTTGTTGCCATTAGCTGCATGGAGGAAACATATTTCAGTAACAAATGATTCTAAAATGTCTTTATAAACAGAATTTTTGTACCCAGAAATATGTCATTCTCAGTGTGAACATCTCAAATGCGTTCTTCTCTAGAACATAGTAACATGAGCTATATAGATGCTAGTTATTTCATAAAGCTGAAACAAATTCTTTTCAGCCAGTTATAGCTATAGCAGCACTCTAATATTCAAGTTATAAAATGATCACTGTACTAGAGAACTCAGGGGCGTAGCTTGAAAGAAATGGAAGTGTAGGCACTTAATTTGTAATGGGGTTCGGGATGCTCCCCCGAAAAAAATTAAATCCTGTATCACCGCAGCTGCATTATGACGTACCCTGGGGTATATTTTGGGGGGAAATAAAGAGACTAAGCACACTGGAAATCAGTTATCTTAAAATTCATGCCCTCATAAAACACAAGCACTCATCCATTGCCTTGCACATTTTTGCATTTCCGCAGGCGTGAGTGAAGGAAAAAGTTTTAAGTTACTATCATTACTGTGTACATGTGCGACAATTGGGGAAAATGTGCCATTGCCGATGGATTATACGATATTAGTGAGAATAGTAAGAGAAGGAAGCGATGATAAAGTATCTGCATATGAAAGGAGTGTCACCAAAGGAAATCCATAAAGGCGTGAAAAATGCACCTAGTGATGATTGTCCTTCATATTCAGCTGTAAAGAAATGGGCTGCTGAGTTCATATGGTAATGAATTATAGAATAGCATATTGCTAATACTAAAGTCCCTCCAGTTCATTTTTTCTGATGTCTTTCACATGCACAAACTTTTAGCAAGATAGGTTCTGTGAATGATTATGCCAGACAAATAATTGAGTAGACTGAATCTTTCCAAAGAGCTTTTGAGACGTTTTCAGCGAAACCCAGAAAAGGTCTCGTGAGAATTGTGACACAGGATGTGAAATGGGTCTGGAACGTTCAAAGTGGAAACATCTTAGGGGCCCTAAGTCGATAACAAACACATTCTTACACGTGTATTTAAAAGTCGGGTTGAACCATACACTTCCACACGCGTGCATCAATGAATTTCAAAGTCTGCCAACTTTGAGTCGACTTTAAATAAAAGAATTGAATTGAATGTTTGCCTTCAAGTTGATAAAATCTTGACTGACTGTTCAAAAGCCACTCATTAAGCTACGAATGATATCTTCGTTATCAAACTAAAATAATTTTTTCTAAAATTAACCAAAAAATATGCATGAAGTCGCGATTCAACCTAATTGAAAATGTTTGGCAATAGTTATTCATTTGACAAAGAACCTCGGTGAATCATGCAGGTATGATGTTCTCTGTGTATTTCACAAAATATAAGTTGGTGAGAACCTTTTGACTAAAAGGAATTAATCGAGCGAATAAAATTCAAATTTGCGTACCAGGATATCATATTGATACATTTGCAAATAGAAACATTAGCCAAATTGAAGACGAATGTGGTTATCATTATTAATCCGGATATGTATGAAATGAAAATGCATTTTTTTTTAATTTGCATATGGCGTACTTTCGCCTACATCACTGTCCTAAAATAGCACAATCTGCACAGTTTCATCTCTGCCCGGGAATGATCGATCCATCATTAATCAAAAGATTTGACAGGACCAAAAATGGCTAAAATTTACATATTTTACGCAGATAACGGCAAAAAATAAAAGTGAATTAATAATGTATCATCACACCTTGAATGCCAGATCTTTACATCCAAGTCCTACAACTGGGTTTTAATGAACATTTCATTTCATAATAAAACGTAACTCCCTGTTAATACGTAAAATGGAAAATTAATTCTAAAGCGGACCACTTGAAGTCTATTAAGCCTCAAACTGAAATTGTAATGCACGTTTTAACTGTTTACACGCTTTTTTCATTACGTATGTTAAAGAAAATACATAGATCACATACAACATATTCGTAGTAGAGACTATAATATATCTCATAAGCAAATGTACATTAAATTTTGATCAAGAAAACATTGAGAAAATTAAACTTTTGTGTTTAAGCAGGCATGAAAACAATAAGGAAACCCTTCTAACGCAACATTTTAATTTAATTCTTCATAGATTCGACGGCTGGCGAAAATATATTTTGAAAGAAGGGTAGTCTGAGGGAAAATTTTTCCAACAAGACGCTGATATTAAGTGTCGAGATTTTGTTACGATGGAGAAAGACATGCATACATGCTGAAGACCAAATGTTATTGCCGTCATAATAATTATGATATTACACATTTAGAATATTTAAACACACGAATGAAATTTATATGCTTTGTACGAACCGATTCGATGTCAAAAATGGCCGTTCAAATGATACGCTTTCTATTATTTCCGATGTTTTAGAGTGACACACCGAGAAACTTACTGCAGATGTTATCTGTTGTTTTTGGTTTTTATTTAACTGAAAGCTTTTCCATTTCCGATTGAAATAATGCTTTTGTCTATTTCCTTGACGTTTTTGACTATCTGTCATTTTATGACGTCACGCATGATGTCACATTGTACATGGCCGACGCGTTTGACGTTCCAACGGCAAGGTAATGGTTGTAAGGTGTCTATTGATATAATTTTTTCACCATATATTGGAGATTAAAATGTCAGTGAAAAACAGGCACATTTGCATACATAACAGGTCGAGCCCTTTGTCACAAAGGGCAGTCACTCTTTCAATAATTCAGTTTCATATCTGAAATGTATACACAATCCAATGCAAACTAAAAGCAATCAAACTATTTTTAGTGAAATTTACAATAATTATTTTTTTAAGTTCCATCAACATCTTCAAGTGGTTGTTTGTACATAGAGAATCACTCTGGATATACACTATGGCTTAGACAGTCTATGCATTGACATAGGATTTCCTACTGCCCATATATTTAGTAAATCACAATTCAATAGTTTAGTATTAATTATACACACGTTTAGGGACAATGCGATTAAAAGTTATGGGTAAGGATTAGATACATTTGAATTATTGCCTGTAACATTTCTCCACCCACCTTGCACAGTATACCTTCTTGTAGAAGTCACTGTTGTTTTAATAGCTTCAGAACTATCCGAAACATATCAAAATTTACACATATAGAATTGGTTTAACATATGATATGATCCTTTATCAGGCAATTTTGCTATAAATATTTTAAAGAATGAAAACAGAAAAAAAGTATTTTGCAAAAAAGTAAAACATAGGTATTTTTCTATTAGGAACCGGCCGCCGACCCAAACGGCCGGTTAAGACAAAGGAAGGAGGAAACGGCCGCTTTTAAAGGGGCTCCCGGAACAAAAAAATCGTTTTTAAAAACAAAATAAGGGTTAAAGAATTTCCTAGTATAACCTTAACCGAAATGGAAACTATATCACAACAAGACATATGCCCATACATTTTGATACAGTAGTGTCCATAGTGTGTGATAAATTTAAAATTACAAATAAACAAAAAATTTTAATTCACAAACTAAATTTTTTTTTTGTTTTTTTTTTTTTTTTTTTTTTTTTTTCAATCAAGTAGAATAATCGTAAAGTACATGGTGTTAAAGGTATTTTCAAAAGTTCATGGCCTGGATAAAAGAAATTCCCATTTTGCATCTATAAATTCCCATACATCTTTCTTGTGAAGTTATTCGAAAAGTTTCCACAGTTTTTTTTGTTGCATGTTTATCCTTTGGGCAAATTTACAAAAGGAACTATTTGTCTTGTTTTTTTTTGGGGGGGGGGGGGGTTATGACGCTGCCATCTAGTCATTATTGAGAGTCATATTCCCATTTTTTTTTTTTTTTTTTTTAAGGAAAAAGGTATATTTGGTCGGGGGGGGGGTTTTTTTTTTTTTTTTTTTTTTTTGGGGGGGGAAAAATTAAAAAAAAAACACTTAGACGGGGGGGGGGGGGGGGGGGGGGGGGGGGGAAAACGGGAAAATAGGATAATATTTGAAGAAAAATTTTTTTTTTAAAATTTTTTTACCTTCTTTTTTGGTTATGGATACTACAGACATTGAACTTTCAGAAAACATAAGTTTCATTTCTTGTATGATTTTTTTCCTGGGTTTTTTGTTTTTTTTTTTGGGTTGTTAAAAGTTGTAATTTTTTGAAAAAATAAGTTTTTTTTTTTTTTTTTTTTTTTTGTCAGCCTATTTTGAGGCTCATAAGAGTTTAAAGTATAATTTTATGCACATATTCGTTTCCGGACTGTAACTTTGTTATGCATTTAGGATTTAGAAATAACTTGAATGTCAAAAGAGTTCAGCACATCAAGACGACGTGCCGCGTACAACTCTTGTTTAAAACGTCCATTACAAGTAAAACAATTTTTTCGCGGTCTAAAAATATAGATCTAACAGGAAATCAAACTTGAACATGCAGACGTATGTTTTATAAATCGTGAAAATCAGTGTAATTTCAATCCGACTATGTTTCAGTTGAAAGACATTGTGTCATGAGTTTCGTCAATAGCAGAGCAAAAAGCTAGAACTGCCAATTCCAGGGGATCATGAATGGTCGTATCTTATATTAACAAATTGAATTCAAGATCTCAAAAAACTTGTATTGAACCAAGTCCTATTCCCGGTTGCTTTTGCAAACTAGTTCTTAAAACCTTTGATTTTGTCAATAAAGTATAATTACAATAACGGAATAGTTCGCTCTTGTACAGGTCCACAATATTGGTCAGAACCATACACCCCCTACCCCCTCCATTTTTATTGCATATTTGGCATTTTTATATTTTCCATTTTTTGGGGGAAAAGTGTAGGCACGTTTTCCAGGTAAATGGTACCTTAGTTATATCTCCCTGGATCTGTATAACTCCTGGTATAGGGGCCATTGCCTGCAGATCAACTGCAACTATCTTCACATCATCATCTCTCATCTCTCCACCCCTGTGTGTGATAGAATTCAACTTATAAGTGTGCATATAACTGACTACCATAGTTAAGTTAAATAAAAACTCATAAAATATATGTAGTGAATCTTGGAGCCCCAGTGTGCCATTTTACTGGCTACACAGAATAAATTAATGATGCTCAGCCAGAAAGCATTTATTTCAACAACAAACAAAATAAAATAAAAACAATTTCTGTAAGCATAGTTCAAAACCCTTCAGGGATTAGTTACAACACACAGTCTTTTTTCAGTCTTTATTTCTGACGTTTATGTACTAAGTACAAAATATTACTAAAAATCAAAGCATGATGGCACTAAGATATTTTTAGCATTGATCACCTTACAATTCACGTATAGATCTATTTATGTACACTACCTGAGTTTTCTGGCAAGGACCTGACTCCAGCTCCCAGGAGCTGCACATAAATCTACTACCTTCTTCACTCCTGAATACAGAAAGAACATCACGATACTTGAATGGTAAGCAGGGGAGTTATTAAGTTTAAGCAGGTGAGTCATTTAAATGTGTTTTTTGAAAAATATTAGCAGTATTGTAGCCATACAATATCTGACAATTTTGCTAGCATGATTCTAAATTATACTTGCACTGGTACATTAATTATTATAACTACGGTATTTTGGAGTCATGTATAAATAATTTTGATTTAAAACAACTTTAAGTTATTGATTTACCAACAAGAAGTACTAAAAGAAGTTCAAATATTATTGATCATATATATACAAATGAACCAAAACAGCTCGCAGACACATAGTTACGTACCATACTACAGTATAAGCGATCATTTTCCTGTTTGCTGTACTCGAGTTTCTAAACCTGAGCTTGTGAAACAAACAGAACATAAGGCTATTCAATATCGCTGTTTTAAAAAGTATAATGAGAAAGAATTTCAAAATAGTCTGGCTATGTCATCCATAGATTTTATTGAACTTTTTAGTGATCCGAACGAGGCCCTGACCTACTTCTATCAATCAATTAATGATATTTTGTTGAAACACGCGCACATTAAAGTCAACCGAGTAAAACAATTCACTCAGCCCGGATGGATAAATGATGAAATCAAAAAGGCAATTTTACAAAGAAATAAGTCACATAAAAATAGACAATTTGACAAATACAAAGAAATGCGAAACAAAGTTACATACCTTATAAGGAAAAGTAAGAAAATGTTTTATAACAACACCATTATGAATAACACACTTGCATCTGACTTATGGAAATCTATCAGGACAATATGTAATAATGACAATGTTTCAAATGATATGTCTATACCAAAGACACTAAGTGTAAATAATAAAATTAGTAATATGTTGAATGCACTTAATTATCATTTTGCTAATATTGCTGACATCATCCAGAAAACAGAATTGTTACAAATAACTTCACAAAAGTAGAGAAATATCGTCATGAGAAATTGAAACATAACCAGTTCGATATTGAGTACATTACACCATTTGGGGTGAAGAAATTGATAAATACACTTAACGCAAAGAAGGCTACAGGTCATGACGGTATAGGTCCAAAAATTCTGAAACACTGTGGGGATTTCATAACAACCGGTATAGCTCACATCATTAACATTAGTATCAAAAACAAAATATTTCCAGATATTTGTAATTCTGATATTTAAAAAAGGTTTGAAAACTGACCCTTCAAATTATCGACCTATATCAATATTGCAAACACTTTCTAAAATCTTTGAACGGCATATTGTAAACCAACTTAACTCATTTTTTCAATCTACGGACATTATACATATAACACAATCCGGGTTTAGACCAAAACATTCTTGTAATACAGCTTTAACGCGTTTAATTGACGCATGGCTTAAGGACATACTATGTATGTTAATGTTTTAGATTTTTTACTTTTAATTGTATTGTTACCATAAATACATTAACCTCAGAGTGTTTGTCAGGTATGTGTTATTTCGTGTATGTTTTAGAATGATTAATATTATATGCCTTTTTTCTTCAATTATTTTTTTTTTTTCTTTCTTGTTTTATTGTTTCATTTGCTGTTTGAAGGCCACATTGTAAATAAGTGTAATGCAATGTATGTACTTTCACTTAATGTGTTTACCTTCATGAAATAAAGAATTCATTATTATTATTATTATTACTATTATTATTATGTGACTGCCTCAACAATCCTAAAGAAACAGACTATGCTGCTCAATATTCCCCCCTCCCCCACCCTTGGGATTCAACACCCTATACTATAGTATTTCGGCTATTGCAGGTGGGAAGTATAACAAATCATAATCCCTGGGAGAGACCTGTACTAGAATTCTATCCTCCATTTAATTTAAATTAATGTAGATGGAAAATTAAATACATGTATGGCAAACTGAGGATTAACCTTTTCAAGTTAAACCAATTTTCTATCTACATCAATCACATAATAGACAGATATATTTATTATATGAATCGAAATCACTTTTCTCTTATTCTCTATAGTTAGTGAACTATATTTAACATATTTTAGCTACTGTTAAGCTTACCTGTAAAGATATCAAAGTCTTCATTTATCTGTAGCAACTTAAAAGCACTCCTGGCTCTCCAGCCTTCTTCCTTTGCCAGACGATAATACACATCACGTTTGTCTTTTGACGACTTTCCCATCTCTGATGCAATAAATGGTAGCCATGGTAACACAGATAAACAAGTAACAGAAAGTACTACATGAACAGGAATGCAATACATGTACATCATGTAACTACTAAGTTATACTTCAACTATCCAATGCATGATCCTATCTCAACATAAAACCGACAAGAGCACGCAAAAATGAGTCTGCAGTTTGACATCAAAACCCTATAAATTTGACCTTGAACACCTTATCACAAACTTGTGGCCAATCAGGAACTGACAGAGAGGGTTATTATGACGACATAATTTATTATTGTTTATGAAGACTAATATACTACCTGATTTATACAGCTAAATTAGTTTACTTTGCTTTGTAGCTTTGACCTAAAAAAAAAAGTATGTTACCTGTAACCCTACCAACCCTCCTTTTTTACCCACTACGGTACCCAAAAAAATATGTACCTTCCGACCCATCATTTTTTCAACAAGTTACAGGAAACAGGCATACTAAAAGTGCCAAACTGTCAAAAAAATAGGTCAGTCAGAGTTAAGCTGTAAATATTCATCATGTTCATGCCATGATTACAATGGTAATCAAAACACTTAAACAACCAAAACATAAAACGTTAATTAATTAAAAATCTACAGGTACATATTCAATTAAAAAAAAATATAGCCAAATAGCTTCTGTGGGACTTTCCCCCAGACCCCTCACCATGGGCAACCACCCGTTGGAACTTCCTCTCATGAACTAGCTATGTGCTGATAAGACAAAATTCTAAAAGTTGAGTAAGAGTAAGACAGCAGACAAAACTAAGGGACGCCAACTCCCTATCCATTTACCACTGACAATCTAGAGGTTAGGGAAGGTACGCAAAATGCCGCTTCCACCACTGTAGTAGCTGGCCACTGATCCTCTAGTGGGGTCACCCATCCAGGTACTGCCTGCGCTATATGTTCCTTAACTACAGACATTTTAGTATTTTTACACAGATTCTAGGCATGTCACTAAAATTTAAAAAGCTAGCCAAAAGCAGGGTTGTTGTCAGTCTAATTAATTCGTTGGTGAAGATATAGTTTGGCAACTGCAAAAAGGCTAGGTTGTTGTTATCTTCTTGTAAAACCATCCATAGCTGAACAAAATAAGTCGTGAACTTGATGCTTGGGGTAGTGTATGTTTGTGTGTGTACATGATTGTGTGTGTGTGTGTGTGTGTGTGTGTGTGTGTGTGTGTGTGTGTGTTGTGTGTGTGTGTGTGCGTGTGTGTGTGTGTTAGTGGTGTGCACTTCTGGGTGCTGTGGGGCTCGTTTTGGGGAGGCTGCGTTTTTGGTGCGTGGCATTCCCTGTTTGATATTATTTTTGTTTTTTTGACCGTGAAGCTTTCTTTATGGTCGCGAATACATATGTCATGATATTTATACATATTTTTCTATGACTTATTAGATGTAATATTGTATAATGAAACAGCAACTATATTGCTCTTCACTTAGTTTTAATCTCACCTCACTGCAAACAACCAATTCTCGTTCTGAACGGGCGTAAAACACTCAAAATAATTCAATCGTCAATTTTCTGTCTAATAGGACTTTTCTGTCGATGAGCATTTTATTACAACACCGTTAAGTGTTAGTAAACTTCCGGTGGGAGTGCTACAATATTTTTTACAGGAATGTTAACGCAATGCCTCATTTTCAACGTTAAAACAACATTTAATATTTAGCCAAGAGGTAAAATAAACTATCTTCTTCGTCTGTGTTCTGACATATTTACATTGAATAAGCAAGATGGTTAAAAAATCGTCATAAGTAACCCCATCTGAGTTCTTTTTAGATTTGACAGTTGCTGGAGGGGTAACTAAACTTTAGTCAAATTTGTGAGACGTACGGGTAATTCCTTTTATAATTTTGATTTTTCATGTATTGCCGGAAGGTGGAAATCTTTATGTCAGAAAATAAGAATGATATTCATCCCTAGAGTCAGTTATTTGGACAGTTTGGAATTATCATTTGCCAAGTCGGTACTGTACCAGAATTAGATTACTTTCCAGCCAAGCCTGCAAGCCAAAGGTGAATATCAAACTAATGAGTTGAAACTTAGACAGACACACATCATGCAGACAAGAATTTAAGTCTTGCTGGTGGAGGGGTCGAATGGTCATGCTTTCCTGAGATTACACTGAGAGGTTCCAATCCTGCTGCTGCCACTGTGGCGATTCCTTCAACAAGGAACTTTGTCATCACTACTAAGTTTACATAGCTGTAAATGATTACAGGCAAATTGCTGGGAGCGAAGTCAGGGCATTTTTACCTTCTGGATCAGAGGCCGGTATAGGGCGTCTTCCCCAACTAAAATTTCTTTGAAATCATGCAGTTTTCCCCAAACTGTTACTTTACACCAGGATTTTAGTGTCCCCTTCCAGTGCATTTTTACCATCTATATCAAAGGCCGGTATAGGGTGCCTTCCCAAACTAAAATTTCTTTGAAATCATGCAGTTCTCCCCAAACTGTGACTTTACACTCAGATTTTAGTGTCCCTTCAGCTAATAATCACTTCAACTTTCCCCAAAATGAGGGGCTAGGGTGCCTTCCCCAACTTGGAAAATATGCCCTGCCCTCAACTTATAAGCACAGAATTATATTTTCCCCAAATTGAGGGATTAGTGCGCCTTGCTAGAACTTGGAAAAAAATTCTTTGAAGTTGGCTTTGTTACAAATTGGAGGTTGTTGTGCAGTCCCCACATCAGGGTAACTGTTTATGTCTAATTGTCTATCGACATGAATGATTAACAAAAAGGGTATTTAAGCTCTTATCATGCCTTTACTACATTATTCAGCATTGAAATTGTTCCCCTAACACACTTTTCCCAGCAGACCAGTATGAGTTATTCTTGTTCCATTGTTACTCAGATCGAACAAAACCATGGACAGTGGAGAGAATAGTGAGTGGCTGATTGAGCTGTTGACTGAGGTACAACTTGACCAGTTCTTCACCAAACTTAGAGATGACCTTCAAGTTACAAGGTGAGATACAAATTTGTGTATTAATTTACTATGAATGATTACTGCAAAGGCCATCCTTAAAAAATTGTTTGTTTGCCCTAACGCGACCGACTGATGAAAATCCTCCCGACTGACTTTTTTTTTGGATCTGAAGCCAAAAAAATTTTCTGCCGTGAGAAAAACCGCTCCGTTTTTGTCATTTTCCATCTTTCCGGTATTTCTTTTCTGTAGTTCTTTCGTAAGTAATACCAATCAGTTATCCTCGACTATGCTTGACAGAACGTGCAGGGGTGTGGAAATCCTTTATTTTTCACTTTTCCGCTGGACGAGTGAGATGTAAAATTCACTTGTCCGAGGTCAAAATTCATCGTCCAGATTTCAACATTAAAACCAAATTATGTGAAACAAACAAGGACCAGGTTAAGATTTTTATTTTATATGCTAATCAGTACATGTCTAGAGGATTCGCAAAGCTCGGACTTCCGAGTGAGCTTGGGAGTGCCTGAAGTGACTTGGAGTACTGGAGAAATATTACGGCATTTGCGGGGAGTGTATTTGCGACACTCCGAGTGGTTTTACACGTAAATTAACGGGTTTACGGGAAATAAAAATCAGATTTATTATATTCAGTAGAAATGTGTCCACACTGTTGTATGCATATTAATTCAAAAAGATTTGGCGACCGACGTACATTTTGTAAAGCGTGTTCAATATATTTTATCACCAAAAATAAAACTTACTCATAACATTATTTATTCCAAACTATTATTTTTATAATCCAAAATTATCAGACTATTGTCTAGAGCCACGTGCTTCTCAAAGATCACGAAGAAAACTCACATGTACAATATAGCGTCGGCGATTGTTTTTTGATCTCGTGACACATGCAGCTTTATCTTTTATGACTGAGGAGGTTGCAGTTAAAATAATTTATTCGGCAAATGTTATTCATTAAAATAAATATTACTGGAAAACGTTGACTTTGACAGTGCTGAAACAATAAATGACAAAAACACGAACACGCTGGAACGCCGCGTTTGTTTTATAAAAGAACAGTTAGAACTTTTTAATGTTAATTGATAAATATTTGTTTGCATTCACAAATTGACAAACATTACTCAGTCAGTGGTGTCACATAGCTTGGATTTGCAAACAGTTTTGCGTCACCCTTTCGACAGGCCACATTTTCCACACCTACCGCTGGTGACAAATGCTAGGGACCAATTACAGCTTACTTTAAATGGAAATAAATATTGTAAGTCAACATAAAGGTGATAAATAGTTTAGATTCTGATAAGAAATAACTCAATTCTTTTTGAAACAATAAAAAACATAACACCGTGATAGTATACAGTAGCGGCGATTCTCAACGAAAATACGTCTGATTCGAACTTTGTAATTCAATTGATTCAACAGGTCGCCTTTACAGATGTATTAATGTTGGTTTTCATAAAACTGCAAACAAATCGGGCGGTTCCTGGCTGGATTACTTTGGACTGTCTTACATTATTCATTTCATTTTTCTGATTTTGACTTGTCCGCTGGACAAGTTGGGCAGAAAAACGCGTGTCGGACTAGGAATTCGCACCCCTGACGTGTACGCTGAAGCTCACTCCGCAGGGAAATCGAAATAATCGTGTCAGAAATCTGACACGCTCGCATTTCAGTAATTCATAAGTAATGAATGAAAAAGAATAAATAATTTTATTAATAAGACTATAATCTTGCCAAATTTGAACATCAAATTGTATCTATTTAGCGTAAAGCAAAAGCGAAAGTTTCGAGCAGGTCAGAATTTTCACATATTGGTAGCCATCTTGCCGATTTGACAATTATCACGTGGCCATTCCCACGAACCTTTGGAAAAGGATATCTGCGGAAATCGCCGAAGATTCCGATTGCGGTCACGATCAGGGAAAGTTTATTTATTTACATGACCACGTGCGTTTTGGCGCGAACACTTTCAGGTTATGTACCGCGCCGAAAATAAAAGTAATTTTGTTTTCAAATTAAAAAACATAGTGGTAAATGCTATTTTATATTTACACTCGTCCTTTATATCATCTAAACACTAATCAAAAGGAAATATCAAGCATTCTGAACTACATGAAAAATAAGTGCGATTGCGTCATACGAAAAAAACAAAAATAATATCAAAGTCCGTTGTAAATGTAAACAACATGATTCATGTTTGAAAAATCGATGTTTTTGTAGTCAACATTGGTTGTAGAACATCGTAATTGGTTTGAAAATATGAATTAATAAATATATGACCTAAACATGACCGCATTTCCCTACTGATCCAAAACTCTAAAGCTGCACCTGACGACAAACAAAATATCAAAATAGCGGCATTTAGAGTTTTGGAAGCCAGAACTAAATGTTAAACCTGGCAATGTCAGATGAAAAAATTCCACTCAATTTGATATTATCTGAACGTTTTGTAAGTTCTCGCATAATTAAATTATTTTTTACAGTGGTACAAATTAATTTTCCTAGTTGAAGTTCAAATTTTATAGATTTTTAGTGAACCTGTTCCTAACCTGGCCACAGGTCCAAATACAAGGCTCACTCCGACACTGAGTGTTTGACATTCTATAGCTAATAACTTCTTCAAATTTACGGTTTGAAGATTTTACAACACTATTAAAGCACTTCTGGAATGAGCCTTGTTAAGCACTTTGGGAGCCTGGCTTATGGCTAAAATGGTAATGTGCAAACCACCACCCATGCAGATATGTTACAAAAGCAGGTTAATAGCATTCTACAGTGGGGTGCTAATAGCCAATAGGTACATACAACAGAAGAAATAGAGAAATATTAAGACAAAGAAAGGTGCAAATATTAAGTGTACAATATGTCAGCTATTAATCTAAGATACAACATACATGTCACTGTATGTACCGAGTCAATACCGAGTTAATACAACATCTATAAAAACATCTGAAAACCAAAAAAAAATAAAAAAAAAAAAGAGGACCTACCTACCTACCCACTGAAAAAATTCTGGGTCGCGTTAGGGCAAACAAACAATTTTTTAAGGATGGCCAAATAGGGTTTATTTTCCAGATTTTAATGATGGTTCTCAAATTTGTTCTAGAGCTCACTTGTAGCATTTGGGTGATTTATGATTTAAGGTCAAGGTTTTTACGACTGCGGGGGATGGTAATGCTAGTTCTTATCTGTAGCCAAAATTGCCTTTGATTGGATTGTGGAGAGTTGGAAATGGAAGGCAAAACATCATTGTGATGAAAAAATGTTCAAATGACTCTGTGCTACTGATATACAAGTTTGACGTATTGGGTGACCATTTTGTGAACTTTGCTTCCAGAACAAGCTTGAAGGAAAGAGATATACGGACTGTAACGTGTTCATTATCCACAAATATCTAACACTTTACTCTTCTTATAACAGTGAATGTTTCAGTTTAGAAGAGGCAATACATCTGTCTGTCTTTACTTTATTATGAACACTATTTCAGGATTGCTCATTTTGACTATGTCAAAGTTGAAGATCTGGAAAAGATTGGCATGGGCAAACCAGCAATACGTCGACTCATGGATGCGATCAAACGGAAGAAAACTTCACTACGAAAGAAGACAATTCTTGACAAGGTAGGTATCAGTAGTACATGTTTTGGGTACTGTAAGATGCTGATGAAACGTGTTCTAATGTTTTTTGTTTGAGTTTTAAGAGGATGAATAAAATGCAAATCTTAATAGATAAAGGTGTTTAAAGGTTGTTTCAGTTTTGAACTTTGAAGTCACTTCAACTGCTGTTAATTAAGTACAAACAATATAAACATGATAAAGAGGTCCGAAATACTTATATCCAATGGTAAAATAATTTTTTGTTTTTTTGGGTTTACGGACAATCAGAAACTTTGTCAAATGTCACTTCCAGTTCAGCCAGTGATGAAGCTGGATATAGACAGCTCAAAATTTGGTTATATGTTTGAGCCCAGTTGTGCAATACTGTAAAGTGGGTGATATTTCCGATGATTTAATTTTCGCAAATTTTTAACTCTGCAAATTTAAAAATCTCGCAAAAGATTTATTTCACATAGATTTACTATTAGAGAATTCACCTTTTGCAAATAAGTCTGGCTGCTCACAAACTGTGGAATTTTTGTCACACTAAATTTACCCAATTTACAGTAACCAAGGTTTTATGCGCATTGTAAATGGGGAAAAAAAGGGTCAAGCGATATAGACCATAACATTTACTATACTAGCAGCATCAAGAGCATCTGTTGTTATTTAGGCTGCCTACTGGAAAGGGATTGGTATGAATAAAATAAAAAAGCACGATATTACAGATTCGTTTATATCATTTCAAAGTTGAACATTACAAAGCTGCTCATGACATTGTAAAAACACTTTTACAGATTTTACCTAAAGTTCCCGAAAAATCAGGAGGCAAGAAGTCCGGCAATGTTTCGCCACGGCTGTCGGGGTACATGGATCAAGCATTAACTTGTCTCATTGCGGAAAACTCTCTCTTCCTCTATGGTAAAATAGGGAATGGAAGTTTTGGTGTGGTGAAGAAAGGTGATTGGACAACACCTACTGGTCAAAAGGTCAGATTTTACGGTTACTATTGTAAAAAACAGTTGATAATTAAAGCAGATTGATCTTCCTTCCTTTTTCCGCTACATGGCAATTTCAATCATACATGAATAAACAAAAAATACTGTGTTAAGGTGGAATCTGGGGGTATTAATCACCTTCAGTGTTATCTAGTGTATTTTGGAACAAGTACCAAATTCTTCGTGTATATTTTAGCGTAATTTGACATTTTCCTGGAGGGGAAAAAAAACTAAAAAAGACCTATAGTATACAAAATAAAATGATAAAATGAAGAAAACCTCAGTTCATAATAGCTGTTAGACTCCTTAACAAGCACTGTGAAACCTTCCCTGTCATAAGGACACTAATATTTTGTGGATGAGTAGATCCCTGATATAAAGACCCCAATGAAAAAAAAACACCAAAAGTTCAATTCTCCATTTAAGGAAATTGACTCAATAAGTTCAAGTACCCACAAACTAGCATTTTATTAAAACGAAAATCCCTCAAATTTTATGCTCATGAATTGACATGCATAAAATTATACAGTTATCAGTTTCATAGCTTGTTTGTATAATGTCAGAAACTTGTGGCAGTGAAGATACTGAGGAACGATGCACTAGCACTGCCTGGGGCATTTGAAGATTTCGTGAAAGAAGTGAATGTAATGCATCATTTAGATCATCCTAACCTGATCCGGTTATATGGTATCGTCTTGTCTACCCCACTCATGATGGTAAGTACAGATGCACTTATTTTATGCTAAAACTGTTAACTTGCTGTTACACTTACCCTCATGTAATTAATTTTCACTTTACATGTGGGATCGCTGATGTTGGTTATAATTCAGTTCATACGCATATGCTAAAATTGCAGTCTTTTTTTAACAGACATTGAGTATGAAACACAGTCTAAAACTTGTTAGTAACAACAATGATACACATGTAATGTACTAAAAATCAAATCTTCCATTTATTTCTTTGCACAGGTGACAGAGTTAGCTCCCCTTGGTGCTGTCATAGATTTTCTAAGGAAGGAGCAGGAGAGGATATTAGTGTCAGAGTTATGTGACATGGCCATACAGGTAGCACAGGGCATGAACTATCTGGAGTCGAAGAGGTTCATCCACAGAGACCTGGCCTGTAGAAATGTTTTGCTTATGTCCAGAGAAAAGGTAACTAAAAGCAGTTTCTACAAAAATGCAAATCATTGACAAGATAAGGTTAAAATTCATTTTGTGCTAGGGAGGCTGTTAGAAGGCAGGCAATGGGTCAGGAATACCTGATGGTAAAAAAAGTTATCAAGGCTGAAGTAAGGACTCAAACCTCTGCCACGTCACCTTGCACTATCAAGGGAATTAGCAAATTAACTGGTACCTCCCTAGGTGGTACCAGGAGAGTATTGGTGCAGCAGTTCTGAGATAAAGAAGTTAGGCTGCAATTATGATAAAGATACAGTGCTTGTATAAATTAATTACGTTATAACATTATTTCAATTTAAGTTTAATAATTTCAGATTTAGATTTAAATTTAAGTTGCTCAAGTTTTCTTGTATATGTTATTTAGGTGAAGATAGGGGACTTTGGTTTGATGCGGGCACTACCTAGTCAAGAAGATCATTATGTTATGCAAGAACATAAAAAAGTGCCATTTGCATGGTAAGTTGAATCAATATTTTGACAAACTGTAAATTGGGTAATATTTGTGATGATTCAGTTTTTCGCTACCTTCGCGAATTTCCCACTTCATTAATTTAGAAATCTTACGAAAGAAGTCTTCTATTTGAATTCGTGAATAGGTTTGTTAGCTCACAAATTATATGGTTTTTGTTGCACAAAAAATTTTGCAAATTACAGTATTGTCAGGAAGGACTTATCAGAATGCTAACGGTTTACTTTCGCCAATTAAAGGTTTGTAAATTATTAATAACATAGCTTCTTGACATCTTGTAGGTGTGCACCAGAGAGTTTGAAATCTCGCCAGTTCTCACATGCCAGTGATGCTTGGATGTTTGGTGTCACACTGTGGGAAATGTTCACGTTTGGACAGGAGCCGTGGTTGGGATACAATGGCTCACAGGTACGTAAATGTTATACAGTTACCGCCAAGGTCAGTATTGATCTATTCTGGTGAATATCACATTCTATTCAATGCGTAACAAGTCCATAAATGTTTCATTATGTGGATAAGGCTTATTTAATGCACAAAAAGCAATGTTTGTATATTTCATTGATTGTGCAGGACGAAGTCCGAGTTTCAACTTTATATTAGTGACGTTGTCATCGTTTTGATATGTATTATACTTTTCTATGCTGATTGTAGTCTGGACCAACGAGATATTGTTTATTTATAGATTATATAATATGAGATATTGTAGTGCAGTCAAATCAGTGTCTAGAAGCAGTCTATGGGATACCCTCCCTCAAGATTATCAAGACATATATCAAGACATAATATTTCAGCCTGAATTTTATACTTTAAATCCTTTAATGTTTGTTAGACACTGACTTTTGTGGTTTTGTTGGTCAGTCTATCCATGGATTTAAGATACCAACAGAAATCTACCTGGCTTTGTCATTTTTCTATATATTACAAAAAAAATGAATGACTAGAATACATGAAATTTTATGCCCACTAATTACCGTTCATTCACACTAGCTCCTAGTATGTTTAAATTTTAATTGTTTTAAATTGTTATTAACTACAGTAAGAGAAAAATTACTGGAAAAAAACAATTTTGTTAAATTAGGACGGTACTTTTACAGACCTGAAAATTTATGTGAGAATGTTGGCAGTTTCTTACATAGTATGGAAATCAACGTGTACTGGTCTTGTCCAGAAACAATGGTTAGATAGAACTGCCTGCTTGTACATAATTGAAATAGTTTTGAAACAGGCCTTTAACCCCAAGGAAAAATGATAAAATGATTGAAGTATTTAGTCATGAGTTGTTTGCTGTTGTCTTCAGATTTTACACAAGATAGACGTAGAAGGGGAGAGACTATTGAAGCCAGATCTGTGTCCGACAGAAATATATCAGCTGATGTCGCAGTGCTGGGCTCACAAACCGATAGACAGGCCCTCATTTTCAGTCCTGAAGGAGTTTCTTAGTGAGGTATGCATACCCTATCAAACTATACCTGACACAATAGACATGTAGCTTGGATTGTGTTAATTGCTTGTAACTTTATTTGTTTACAGTCTAACCTGTTCTAATCAAGTCTCCCAAATGAAATAAGAAAAGTTGTGTTTAATAGCTGGGGTTGCCTAACCCATACCCCACTAAATTTATGAAATGTACTTGTCCATCTTTCATTTGTACTGGACCATTTATTGTTCAGAGGTACTCCCTGAAAATTGATGGACTGAATAGTGAAAAAATTGTAGATCATGATTTGACTGCGTGGCTTTATGGGTTGATCATGATCTGCACTTGTCGCGAAGGCAGAAAAACTTGCCGCCAGTGTTGTAAGTGTTAATATAGTGCATTAATTAAAACACTGTTTGAAGTGTATCCAAAATGGCTGCTTAAGACGAGTGACTTTTCAATACAGACGGTTTTAACTGTAGTCTCATATTGCAGCCTAAGTTAAAATATTGTTAAGAGTTTCACAAGTAAAATTTTCAGTTGATCTCAAAATGTATATTTCAAGTAAGCACTCTTAAAACAACAAATTATACTGTACCAATTGGAATATGGACAACTCCATTTTAGAACAATATGGGGTAACAGTTAAAAACTGTCAGCATATGCTTTATAAGAAAGCCATTTTTCAGCTCTTTAATGCAAATTTTAGTTCCATATAAATTTTATGTGTTGTTTTTTCACACTAACAATAAGATATTTCAGAAAATGAATAAGTTTTTTACTTTATCTGCAGTAAAATTTAATGAAGTGTACAGTAAAACCAAAGATGTCTGAGGTGTTCTAATTTTTGTTGATTTATTTTTCCGAGTTTATCCATGGTTTTAAGATCGGAAACACAAGTTGTCTGACATTTCGTTTTTCTGTATTTAAATGGAAATCCATATACAGTGCAACCTCTCAGGAGTGAACACCCTTGGTCAAACATGTCAAAAAAAAGAGACAATAGTTGTGAAACAAATAGAATAACTCATATGTTAACATTCATAAGTTCTGACAGCAAATATCCGAATCTGGTTTTGTTTTTTTTACTGTCAGACCGATGGAAAAATTAAGGTAAAACTGATTCCATTTAATGTCTATACATGTAGGGCTGCTTTCTGCCAAAGACTGATGCATGAGTATTTCTTTGGCTTGTTGTCCACACAAAAAAGCATTTGCCAACCCTGCATGAACTATGTATCCATGGAGACCATAGGCTTCTTGTATGTCTTCCTTACATTTCGAGGGTTGACTGCAAAACTGTCATATTAAAAATCCTTCTTTAATTCATGTAAGTTACTACAGTTTTGTGGTCAGCCCTCGTATATCTATGTCAGAGAAGTAACCAAGAATTGTTATTAAGGGAAACTGCGATGTCAAAGAAAAATTAAAATATTTCTATCATTAATGCACTTAGTCTGTTGTTTGGTATTTGTAAGATGTGCACAATTTTTAATAACCTTTAAAAAACAACAACACATGTGCATTATTTTTGAACAACTTAAAAACCCTCTTGTATCAATGTCTAGTGGTGCTCTACCAGGGCGGTTAAAAATGTTGTTGAAGTAAAAATTGGCCCAACCTCAGGTTAATTGTTTTATCTAGTCGTTTAAGTAAGAAAGAAATCAATTTCTTTTTCTGCTGACACCACAAGCATCGAAGCTTTAAGATAATTTATATGTAAACTGCTTGACCCATTGTTCTACATGTACAATGATGTACTTACATGTATATTTTAAAATGAATAAAAGATTTTAGAAAATAACAGTTTAGTAAAGGTTGGTAGCTGACTTAAGTGGTCTTGAGTTGGAGCCTGCCAAGATCTGTTTCATCAATAACCATCCCCAATGGTTACCATGGATGTGACTCTTTTTCTCTCCATGTGTGTAAGAGGAACTGTGAAAATCATGCCCCATTTCAATCAAACAATTACTCATTGGATGATATTCTTCAAAAATTCTTAAACACTTAATTTATGATTCATTAAACTTGAGCGACATTCTATTAAAGTTCCTATCAAAGTTCCTGTGTCTCAGGTTAGCTAGTAAAGGCCTGTCAGATACCCCTCATATTTCATAATTGCTACGTTTTCCAAATGTTTCACCAACTGTGATTTGCTGTTAAGATGTTTATAATTTTGGCTTACATTTTGTTTTAGGTCCTATTATTTTCTGTTGTGCAGTGCTATTCAAACCTTGAATTCATGTTTGTCTTCCAGAATTTAATCTGTGATAGATAACTGTGTGCATTTTCCTTTCTGCTGATTTTGTTTATATTTATAAGTAGCCTATACAACCAAATCAAAATATGAATTCTTTAATCTTGCATCTTACAAACAAAATTTTAAATGCTTTTGGATGCATTTATATATACATGTCCATGGTAACCATAACCATATTTAACAATGAAATAGACATGCAATCCATATTAATCGCAAACCCTTACTCAGCTAAATATTTGAAATGGACTTTCCCCGCTGTCAGTGTTGCACAGCACCATAACTTATTTAAAGGGGAGTTAAGTGAAAGGTTATTGACTTAACAACTATCAGTGCAGATCATGATCAGACTGAACGGATGAGCTGATTGATCATGATCTGCACTGGTCGCGAAGGTAGAGTCATTTGCTGACAGCTGGATAAGAGTTTAACCTCCCCCAATCCTACGTCTCTCATATTAAGCATGTCCTTTTACCACCATTTTTTGCATCCTTCTCTTCATCAAATGTTGCATTGTTACAAAGAAATTGGCCAAATTACTACAAAATCCACTCAATAACCTTTACCTTTAAAGTGATGTATATTCAAAGTGACCATCAAAATTTTTAATAAAACATTAATCAGTGATTTATACTCCTAGAATAATAAACATTGCCATAGTTATAACCCAAAACTAATGATCTGTATAACAGTTTCATTCACATTAAATATACAGGAAATCTATGAAAAAATATTTTTTGACTTTCCTTGTCAAAAATAGAAAATCCACCCTTTCAGTTATGTATAAACTAATGTGACCATTTCGAATGGTAATATAACTCCAAATTATATGAATTTGATCAAACTTAAAATTACGACTCAATAACCTTTGCCTTTAAATTATATCATGTTTAAGTGCAGAAAGGGATTGGTTACCATTTTTCACTTGGTTTTGTAAAATTTCATCATTTGAATGACAGACTGAACTGTAACGATACTGGATATTAGGCTTTTGTATATTGAGAAATGAGATTTCAAAGAAATAGTATAAAATTTGATATACTTATAATTTTGCAAAAAATTGTATTTTGCATTTTATCATTGAGATTCTGATGACAGTTGTCAGTATCAGTTACAGTTTGTAAGGTGTGTTTGTACATTTTAATGATATAGTACAGGATTGGTTGTGCACCAGTCACCAAGGTTACGTGATTATTCGTGTACCAACCACCCGTATAAATATACTTAACAACTTGAAAAATGCAACCAGGGATTTTACAGGTATTAGGTAATATTACAATCTGGTTGTAATCGTAAGTGTTCTTTGGAAAATTAAAGAACTTCATGCTTTTTGCCATTCTATAGTTTTATGCAGCAAGTAGCAAGTTCATTACAAAATTCAAATATAAAAAAAGAAAAATCAAAACATGAAGTTTACTCAATGCTGAAAATATTTGACCAATGAAAAAGGTTGCGTTTTTAAAGTTATTAAGTATACATTAGCGTGTAATTTTGATGCATGAATATTAGGGTGAGAGGTCAAAGTGCTTTACATCATTTTGCTGAGATTGTAAAGTACAGCTTCCCAGGGATGTTACAACGATGTGGTGTGTTCGATGTTTCAGGTACGTCCGATGGATGTTAAAGCACTACAAAGTTTCAGTGATGAAGGAAAACTGTATGTTGAAGAGGGAGATCATATAACAGTGATAGAAGGGAGGTAAGTCTGTTTTATTGATTCTTTACCGACAGATTTAAATCTACTACTTTACCGTACTTGTTTGATTATAACACGCACTTTTTTCGCCGAAATACAGCTCTAAAATGTCCCTGAAGTTTATGGGCCATATCATTTAGAAAGTAATAACAGTACACATTTTAAAGACAGAAAATAAAACAGGAGGCACTGGTGTTGCACTTTTTAGGGTCAGAGAGTACAGTGGTAAAAAGGGGAAATCACTCCTTTTAAGACTTTAAATAATTCAAGAAAGTCTCTGTTTCTTAAGTTGTGGTGTGTAATTCGTAAAAATATGCAGAAGTAGTTGTTGTTTTTAGTATGAAAAATTAAAAATTGTCAATTCTTGTTTTCTAAGACTCCCAAAAGTTTGCTGTTACACATTTTTGAGTGAAATATATTTGAATATTTCATTGTGAAGGGCTGCAGGCAATGCAAACCTATAACTGTTAAGATATAAGCAATGCTCAGAACAAATATGCATAAGTGTTGTAAAGAAAACGTTACCTAAAAAAGAGTTTTTTTGTCATGATTTGATAGGGCTTTCCTTCTTGAATAAGCAGAATGATAATCCACTTGGTGCAGTGGTAGCTTGTTCACCTTTGGATCTGAGGAGCCCGGGTTTGATCCCCAGCAGTACCCAAATAATGGTTGTGTCCTTAGACAAGACACAGATAATTCTATATTGCCTTCTTCCCTCTTCTCGGCATTGATTTCATCTGGAGTGAGTCTCAAGAGCGATCAATACAAGTTTTAAGAACTTGTTTCGCAATCAACATTAAATAAATAAGTATAAAGTGTAGATAAAAGAATGATATTTTAATAAGAGATTATGATTTATTGTTGTAGACCTGATTGTTATTGGTGGAAAGGTCAAAACAAGCGGACGCATATGGTTGGAAAGTTTCCGCGGAACCTGGTGAACACCCAGCGACGACGGTGTGGTTCAGATATCAGTAAACCATTAAAGAATAGCTTCATACATACAGGACATGGTGACCCAGGCGGAAAGTCCTGGGGAAATCCTGAAAATATTGATGAGTATGTTGTATTTTTTATTTCCCTGCTTTGGGAATGTGGCGATAGATTTGTCCTTATTCTGTTGTCCATTTCTGAAGGGTTTTAACTAGAGATTTCCTTCTGTCATTTTCCCAACAGATGTATAACAATTAGTCTCTTAGGTAATTTAAAGTTCTAAGTTTCTCTGTTGTGATATGGATTTAGCTTTGCTGAATTTATATCTTTCTTCATATCATTTGTCATTTGATTTGACGTTTAGAAATTGAAAAGGTCTTTTCAAAATTTACGTAGATTTAACTAGATTAAGTTAAGTAAACACACATGTATTTTCGTAACATACTGAAAAAAATAAAAGCATCAAAACATAATCAACTAAGGCCAGGCAGTACCTTAAAATGCTTACTATAAACAGTTGTTGCCATCTTTCACTGGAATATATTAACATAAACTAAAGTGATGCAAAAGTTTATGTTATATCTTTGTGTCATAACATCCACTGAATGAGTCTATTTTCATACCATACTTCCTATGGATTGCAAGTGACCTGGTTTTGCTTATATCTAAAAGAAACTCGTCACCGGTTATAATTCTATAATTTTGTAATGTCACTTTCAGTCTTGTACATATGGCTATTCATGTTTCAGGGTTTACTTACGGAACCCCATGGAGCCCCCTGATTTACATGGTTCAGCTCCGCCCCAGGATCCACATGAAGAATTGCATTCAGAAAAACTTAAAAGTGAGTGGATAAGGAAACGGTTTTTCTGTTTTTCATTGAAAAATGTTAGAATCTTAGCAAATTCTTGATCATGGTGGTAAGTGGTTATAAAGTGTAAATTGTGCTGAAAGTGTTTAAGTTCTGGATTTAGAAATGAACTGTAATTTGTTTACTTTTCGTGTGACAAAAATTTCATGATTTGTGAGAAGACTGACTTATTCATGAATTTTAAATTTGTGAAAGGAGAATTACCTAATAGTAAAATCTATTTGAATTGAATCTTTTGCTAGGTTTTTAAATAAGTGAAGTGGAAAATTCCCGAAACTAGCGAAAATTATATAATCGAGAAAATACCCCAATTTTCAGTATTTATTTTAGTGCTACTGGGTGGGAAGTCTGTAAATCATTGCTGGAAAACATACCCAGAAAGCATTGCAGGGTTAGGATTTGTTGCAAAGTTGGTGTAATGAGGTTAGTCTCATTCAGTAGTGGCACATTGGTAGCATGTTTGCCTCAGGATCAAAGGGTCCTGGTTCAATCCCCACCAGTACCACAGTAGTTTTGGCCTTGTGCCAGACACAGAGGTTTCCACATTACCTCTCTTTCTTGGAGATGGATTTCATCTGGGAGGAGTCTTGGGAGTTGCAAGTCGTATTAATTTGTTTAGCAATCAAGAATAAATAAATTAGTATAAAAAATAAAGTAGTGTCAGTTTCAGCCTGTTAATGTTGGGGCTAAATTTTCTTTGTGGTGTTAAAAATTGCATCATAAGATTAAAAATGGACAAAGGAAGATCTAAGGGATGATTGCAAAATGTATATCAGGTAAGAATATCTGCTGTCCATGCTTAATTCACATACGAAGATAGTCAGCACTGACAAAATTTGCAATGAGTAAGAACCATAACTCTAGCTTATTTCCTACCTACTTGTATCATCTCCCTTTATTACGTTTTCTTGTCAAGAGCACAATTCAAAAGATTTCAAGGCAAATTTATGCAGACTATATACAGAGATAGAAGGCAGTGGAGTTAAGGTGTGATGTGCAAGAACTATAACTTGTGCCAGTTTTGTATTTACCTCCCTTTTATGATATTTTCTTGTACAGAGCAGGACTCTCAAAAGTGTTGATACCATGCTATGTCTATGTGACGGTTGAGTCCAAATCACATGGAAAGAAAATTTGGGACTTATGATCATTATAGATTTTGAAATTCAAATTTCTTGTGTAATTTTTCAGGACCATTTGGCTATGCATCTAGCAGACAGTTCAACTACTCCAAGTTTCAAAACGAGCCTGGAAATGAAGAGCAAACGTATGCAAAATCACACAAAGTGATTAACACAAATCATGAAATTCGGGACTTGGAAAGGTCTTGGCCTATGACATCTGGTCATACGAAGGTTTATCGTAAAGAAAGCAACGAGAAACCACTAATTGATCTGAGTGATGAAACAGATGGTGGATCAGGGGCAAATAACTCTAATAAACCTACCAGTTCTAATGAAATTTCCTCCCTTTTTGACAGTTTACTGACCGGCGCATCTTCTCAGTATGGGAACTTGGTTCTTCCCCAGCCTCTCATAAAAGATTCTGGTTGCCAGCAAGATCCTTTTGAAATAAACACTGTGAGTGTCTATAGTAAGCCTACAAAGCCCATTGATGTAGACGGTAAAGCCAAGCAGGCTCCGCCTCAACGGCAAACACCGCCCTCAAGGTCTAAACCCATTGTCTACAGAAGAACCACATCTATAGACAGTCAGCATAGTCAAGATAGCTGGCAGAGTTTTTCTCCACCTAAATGTACTGGGATTAAACTCCCACCGGAATACAAAAAGCGTGATAATGCTGGTTCTTCAGAAATAGCAAGTGTTCATTCTGCATATGCGGCTCCGCCTGCTAAAGTTGAAAATAGAGACAGAAAAGTTCATTCTGCTGGAAGCAGTCCGCAGATGCCCTCGACACCAACAAAAACACAGTCTACGAAAGCTGTTTTGGAAGAGCTGTTTTCAAAAGGAAAAACATATGTTCCGAGTAAAAATTTACTTAAAAATCAAAACGTTCCGAGTCACAGTGCAGCTGGTCATTCTGCTAATGAGACGAAAAACGTTGACAAAGCATTTGATTGGTTAAATGATGCTATAAATAACTTCTCTCTAAAGAAAACGGGAAAGGCAGGTTCTGACCCGGCATTACTAGGGGCATCAGAAAGGCCTTTTTATGATCATGTGCCAGATGAAAGCGTGTCATATAGTCCACCGGTTCGGCCGAAAGCATATCCACAAATGTCGTCTGCTCAAGGACAGTATCCGGTTCAGTACTGCGAGGTACCTAGGGAAGACAATGTTCCATTTAATAACTCAGGAGCTGCATTTATTCCAAGATACGATGAAGTTCCAAAGTATGATGATCCAAATGATGTGAAATTACCTATACCAAAAGACATTTACTCACCTCAGAGTACAACATCCACATACTCTGACTGGGACGATTTTGAATCAGACTTTGATGAAGATGAGCCAACGACTAAAGGTGCAATGGCGGGAAATGGAATGAGAGCTTCACCTCCACCGCTACCACCTAGAGATTATAGTGGCTCAGGACATGGTATCCGGTCAGATTATGGAAGTGAAAGGGAAAAGAAAGTTTCCAAACCGAACATTTACCCAATTGTTCAAGATGGACAGCAGTTAAGTCATACTCATTACTTTCTCATTCCAGCGAAGGGTGAAGAAGATTATCATTCTAGACCTGGACGTACTACAGCCGAAGTCCGCCCCTTTTCCATAGATGGTAACCAGTTGGGGCCAGATTCGTCACAAAGTTCTTCTTTACATGACTATCAAAATTTTGAAAACTTGCAAGTATTACCCAGAGAAATGTGTCAGGAACCTAAGTCTAAAACTTCACGTTCTTCAGAAGATCTGTACCGTAACAGATCGAAACAAAGCCCAGGACATTCATGGTCAAACCAGAATGTAGACGTTTCAGAATCATACCCACACGCCAGTAGACATAGTCATTACAAAAGATCACACTCTCATAATCCAGATCTTTCGGCATCAGACATGAATTGGCGGCGGGAAAAAATCCAAGCATTACAGAATGCTGTCATTGGGCTGACAGACGAAGAATGTCATGCCGCACTGTGTCATTGCAACGGACATGTTGAAAAAGCAATAAAACATCTAAAAATAGAGCAGTTATTCCGACTGGGTCTAGCGCCCAGAGATTACTGTCATAGACTTCTCGTTGATACACAGTGGAACATTGAAGATGCCAGTTCAGTCATGATGGATAATTATAGATCTGGAAAGAAAGTATCAATGGAAAGTGCTGTGTGAAAATGAGTCATATATTCCTAAAAATTTTTAAATCTTTCTCTCCCACTGCATTCTCTGCGAGGGTAAGCATCCGAGAATTGTGAGATACCATTAATTACTAATGCCGCAGTCGTGATTTGCACTGTTTGCTTTTCAGTCAGTAAATATGCATCGAGCAGCCTGTGATCACTAAATAGTACTCTCCATTTTGAAAGATAGACAAGTCCATTGCAGCACTTTCAGTAAAGCTGTCTCCGAAATGTAACACCATGAAGTCATGTTACATGGGGGCTGCCACCCCCTGCATTCTATTGGGGGCAGCTGCCTCCAAACCCCTACTGAGTCATGTCAGATGACAGCTAATGCAAAACCTACTTTAAAACAATAGTCTTAATCATAGAGGACCCCTAAACTGGAATCTACCCAGTCAATTTAAAGCATTAGTGGGGTCAAGGTTTATAACAGACAGGGGAGGCAACTCTTCCACAGTAATCTCCCTTTTTTCCAGTTTTGTAAACTGAGAAATGAAGAAAACTATAGCTGTCCTAGATTTTATGATCTGAGGGCAGTACAAGTCATGTTCAGAATGTATCAGTTTATTTGCAATAGATCTGGATATGTATATATATTTTGTTGCTATTTTTTGTGATATTTTGTACATTGAAAGAAATCAACAACAGTATTTTCTATTCTGAACCATTTACATTGCTAACTTTAAAGATGTTTTGTGATATATGTTGTTGATATTTTAGCCAGTACACACTTTAAGATAGTATATTTTACACACACTTTCCAAAAGGACTGTAACATTGTTATATTTGCAAGTCGTTTTGTTCGTAAATTTTTAGTTTTCAGTATAATATGCAAATTTTTCAATTTGCAAGCAATCTGTATTCATACAAAAATGCATATTTCCGTAAACTGGGTAATTTTCGCATGACAAAAAATTCATGATTTGTGAGCAGATAGACAGATTCACGAATTTTAAATTGACAAAAGGAGAATTCTCCAATAGTAAACCTGTGAATTGAATTGTGTGTGAGATTTTAATTTTAGCGGAATGGGAAATTCATGAAAATGACAAAAAATTAAGGCACCGCGAAAAATTACCTAATTTACAGTATCCAATATTTATGCAGAAATTTAAGATAGATTAATGATTTGCAGAGTGTTCATTAGTAAAAATATCGAAAATTAAAAACTTGCTAATAAACATTTTTTTACAGTGATAGGGTTTTAAATGTGAAATTTGTTTAAGTTCGTTGTTAAGGATACCCTAGTTAATGTTGTTTGTTCAGTGTGGAAGTGTTAAAAAAATATATAGCTGGTTGGTATGATGCAAGCTGGATATAGAATAGTAACTGTGTGCTTACCTGCCTTTATGGATAGGGTTCAGGAGGTAATTGTGCTCAGAGAAGGGCTCTTGTAAGTCTGAAATGACTGGCCCTTAAAATAGAGGGGACAGTATAATAAGCAAACATTCTACCTTTACCGTTTGTATGATATTTTAGACATGTGGATTTTGAACACTTTTTTCTTGTAGACAGTTTACAGTGTTGCAGCTAGTCTGGAAATAGTAGGGTAATCTCTCCTTTAAAGTAAGGGACCTCCCGTCTGCTTGTCAGGACAGGGAACAGTTATGTATTACATGATTGTGTACTATGTTTTATTCCCCCCAGTAATTCTTTAACCATCTTTTGTGGTTTAAAGTGGTTTCAAAAAGTATTTATATTCCCTAGAGGATGTTTTGTTCATTGGTTTGATATTGAAATGGCCCTTTTTTTAAAAATCCATTTTTTATACAGTACAGTGTCCCAACATCTTGCATAGGAGAACTGCTAATTTTATACTGTTGAGTTCCTATGGGACAAATAGAAAAATCTCTTGGAAGTTCTTCTGTCAACTAGACAGCACTTTCTGAAATGTTTCCTATACTTTGAATGCAGTTATAATATAATGTTAAACAGTGCATGTGCAGGACAGAAATCAACCAGTGCCTCAGTGACCAAGTATTAGAGGACAGTTCTATGTTAACCAGTGTCTTTGCTGTCCAGAAATCAGATAACAAAGTTTTGTTAACCAGTCCCAGCAATGTTAACTAATTTGTGCCAACAAAAAATCATAGAATAGAACAATGTTAACCAGCTTGTGGCAACAAGAAATCAGAGAATAGAGAAATGTTAACCAGCTTGTGCCAACAGGAAATCAGAGAACAGAGAAATGTTAACCAGCTTGTGCCAACAGGAAATCAGAGAACAGAGAAATGTTAACCAGCTTGTGCCAACAGGAAATCAGAGAATAGAGAAATGTTAACCAGCTTGTGCCAACAGGAAATCAGAGAACAGAGAAATGTTAACCAGCTTGTGCTGACAAGAAACCAGAGAACAGAGTTCTGTTAACCAGCTTGTGCCAACTAAAAATCAGAGAATAGAGTAATGTTAACCAGCTTGACTGTGCCAACAAGAAATCAAAGAACAGAGAAATGTTAACCAGCTTGTGCTGACAAGAAATCAGAGAACAGAGAAATGTGCACCAGCTTGCACCGACAAGATATCCGAGAAAAAAAGAGTATTGTTAACCAGTGCTGTGCCAGTCATGTTTAAAGTTTTGATTATTTTTCAAATGTCATACTTTTAGATACTTTTTACTTTTAGTTAAATACTGTATATTTTGGTAATATTTGTGGATTCATTTCACATTAATTTTACAGAATTCACCTTTCATTTTATTTGTGAATAAGTCTATGGTTGAGTTGTGATATTTTCTTCAAACAAAAATTACCCAATTTAAAGTAACCTTTAGAGCCAGGATATCTTTGAACAGACTGGAAACAGATATTTGAGTGTTTGTGACCAATGTAGAGTTGAATTTATCTATATCAGTCTGCATTCCGACCACTATTTAAGAACACCAGTCACTTTAACATTATTCTGTATAAATCATACTAGAACACCATTTCCTTAAACACCTGTGTGAACCATAAATAGAACACTTCCATTTTTGAAACTTTGCAGAGTCTATGTTAGCTTTAAACCTTACTGCCAGTGGCTTGTGATTCTGCCAAAATTGATTACGATCTATGCAAACAGTTACCAGCCGGCACTTCTGTGCAATCAGATCATGATCTGCGTTAGTTACGATTCAGTCAGTAAATCTTGGCCACCTTCTGAACCAATCGTGGCACTGTCAAAATTGAAAGCTTTTTGTCTATTTTAAAAATTCAGTGAAGTTTAAAGCCCCAGGATCACATTTATAATAGGTAACAAAGCTTTCATTGTATCAAGAAAGATGTCTTACTGACAGAAATAACTTTTATTTGTACCAAAAGCATTCCTAACTTTGCTTTTTAAATGGATAAGTACATATTATAGAAACATAGCGCAGTAATATTTTTCAAATAATATTGCAAAATATAGGAAATGCTTTCTGGCAACTCTTTTTCTTGTAGAAATATCTTGAATACTAAGGGAAAGCATAATTTATTACGTCATCATTGTTTTAGAGTGAATAGAACATGATTTCATCATTGTCATATCAATAAACAGATGTAACGATATCAGTAATTTAAGGATTGTCACTGGTGTACTGACTGTTGGTCTGATATTAGTTTGTAGCACATGGTTGAGTACCATTAACTGGTGTATATTCTTATGCAATATTATGTTTAATGCACATCCAAATTTTGTTTTGAAAATGATGACACTTTGAAGCATAACATCATTAATTCATAATTATTGATACTAGGCCTATTATGTGCTGTCAAGAAATGGTATTTCTTTTTTGAACATTGACCTCCAGTATGTTGTTTGACAATAACAGATTTTGAGAGAGATCAGAACCAGACTAGAAATGACTGAATATATTGAATTTCATGACAAGTCTACAATCTCTGGCTTTTAATTGGCTGAAAGCCACCTCACTTTCAAAATTGACCAATCAGAAAAACCAGAGGAGTGATTTATGATTGGTCAGTTTTGAAAATAAAAAAAGATTAATTCATTTTGGGCTAGATAGACCTAGGACAAGATTCCATGGGAACTAAATACATCTTGTTTAATAAATCGGTTCATGATGTTGAAACTTATCTTGTACCAGTTGTTTTTATGCAATAATTAATTTTTATAAACAAGTACAATGTACTATGATACATTTAAAATGTTTCCTGTCTATTTGTTAAAGATATTTACAAATGACAAAACATGGACCTATATACACATATGTTACTACATGTACATAGGTCTGGTGACAAAATAACATTCATTTAAAAAAGAGCACAATTTTCATTTAATTATTTTGAAGGTTAGAAGAAAAATTATCTCTAATTTAAGTGCTTGAATTTTGTTTGTGCCATTTTGTATGTTTATGTAATGTACAAATTATTTCAGAATTCAGTGAAAACTGTGCACAGAAATATATTTGAACTGTTACAACTAGAAATTCAATTCTATTGTTGTTAATTTTACACAAATTTTTGTAAAAGAAAATTAAAAAGTAAAATTTGATGTATTTTGTTGAACTTTTAAGTGTATAGTCACAAGATCATTGCCAAGTTTTATGATGGGCCTGATTAGACTACAGAAATAGGGCCATGCCATGGGAAAACCTGCTCGCCCACATGTGGTTCTTTACACTCTAAACAGTCACAGCCAAATATTGATGTAATGTGTATGTTCACATATTAATCTTGTCATGTTTGATTGCATGGCTACATTTTTGTATACGTTTCATCCGTGCCAACGGCATACGCAGGTATATCAAAACCACTTTGCGGATAGTGCCCCATATTTCACCCAGTGATAAGAAATGAATATACCAGTGTATGCTGGCAGGATGAATAGTATAGCCCCTATGTGTCCAATCAAACCAGAAATTTGACCTCGCCATTGGAAAACCTATATTTTAGCTTGTTTCTAGTTGGTTCATTGCAAAACATTGGTTGAATTTCTATGAGTATGACAACAAGATACCAGAGAAGTTCAATTATGAGCTTGATTGGAGTATTAAGTTAGTTGTAAGCCACTGAATTATCAAAAATGTCATATAGAACTTGATTTACACGTTTTATTTCTTCACAGAATGTGCATAAACGGTTACAGCCAATATTGATTACTGGCTCTGTCATATCAAAGCTTGCAATATCAGGTGAATACAATGTACCTACAATTTTTCATTTGCTAGGGTATGATTACTAGGTCACAAAGCCGGTTTATAGTGCAACTATATCATACACTTTCAAAATCCTGAAACAGCCATTCATAGAAATACACAAGGCTAAATACAGCAGTTAGGTACATTTTGTAAGTTACGACCAATGACAGTATTAAGAAGTAAACATGTTGGTTTTATAAAAGACTAGGATTTAAACACACAATGCTGGACTGAGAAGTGTATTTATTGTAATTTCATCATTCATTAATCAATGTACATGACACCTGTCATCAATTACAATATACAATTCAGAAAGTAAATCATTTTAAACCATGCAGACTCCACAAAAAAAGAAATACCCCCGTACCTGTTACTTAATATTTTCAAATATACCACAATTCAATTTTCAGATTATTTACATGGCCTTGTTAAACATTGCCAGTCATAGATTTGTTTTTGCTCTAACATTCAACACAAATGTTCACCTGTGAAAGTACAAAACATTCATTACCATGGGGCCATTAGATATTGCTGAAAACTTTTATCATTTTTACAACTCTTTCACATACTGTCTAAAACATGACCAAGACTTTGGTGAGCTGCATGGATTAACTAGTGTACAATTCTGCAATTCTGCTAATTAACAAATGGTCTTTCATACAAAAAGTATGAAAACAACTTTTTTTTACAATATGCATTGAGAAATGGTATGCAAGGCATGAAAAATATATACAGACTACATGAAAGTAATTCACCTTTGGTAACAACACAAATCTTGCAGATGCTATACATATAAAAATTGTTCTGCGCAATTTCCTCAATTCTTCAGTGTGTATGAAAGAGGGCTTCTTAGTATCCAGACCTTTTTCTTCTATTCTTAAAAGTTGAACTCCCATTTCAACAGTATTTCATTTATGTACAGGCACATGGTTCACCTCTCACCTTCCCTTTGAAGGGCCAGACCTAGAATTCTAATCCTTCCTTCTCACATCCAGAGTCCTGTCAGTAACGTGGCTGAATACCACCACTCGCGATTAGTTAGGGATTTGGTGATTTAGTCGGCACCTGTAACCACTCGACCATCAGGCGGCTCAGAACTATTTCACTACAGTCAAACCTGTTAACAAGACCACTGTACGGAAGAAGCTATGGTGGTCACTGTTGACAAGTGGTCTTTATTCACAGGTGTTTCTACAATAGCTGAATAGTGAAATGCTTTGCCACTGCTGGTCTTTACTTGCAGGTTGGTCTTAAACATAGGTTTGACAGTACTCATTGTAACACTTTCACATGAAATATACATGAGCTATTGCCATAACAACAAAAATATGTACATAGCAATATACTATTTGCTGTTTAAATAGTATTAGTAACCTTTACACAAGCAGCAATATAAACTGTGTGATGAAAACTCTGGCTTTATCTCAAGATAAGGTAATGTAATGCAATGACTAGGTGAAAGGACTTGAAGCATGACGGGTGGTCTGGTGATACAAGCAAGAGATGCGACTGGGGCGATATATTCTTACAAATGTACTGTGACATGTGTCTTAACAGTATTGCAATTCGAATGAAATGAAATGTACATGCAATATACATCACAGAAATACTTATTGTAGAGGATCAATGAATGAATGCTGAGACTCAAATGAACTGCTTGGCAGGTAGTACTGTTAATGGACATAAAACAAGTGTAACAAATACTTGACAAGTAGATGCTGTATGGCTACATGGTACTACTCCCAACAACTGGATGTGATAAGTCATATGACCTGGAATGAAATGGGTCAGTGACATATTCATTTAAAACACTATGTGTGACACTTGCTGTAACTTTAACCACAGAATTATGGGTTTTCTCTTCATCTGCACAAGGTTCTACAAGGTTCTACAAGGTCCTCTTAACATCTCAAAAATAAAGAGACAAGTGCCGTCACTAAAAGCGACTATTTATCACTGCAGCACTAGCTGAAGTAAGGAACAATAACTGCTTTGATCCAAGAGTCATAACTCTGCCGAAACCTGACTGAGGCATCATACAGTTTATACTTCAAAACTGTTGGCAACAAACCAAATCAACTATAAAAGGACTTCCATTCAAACTTTACTGGCAGGAGAATAATAAATGGAAATTGCATGCAACAGTGCCTCCTTTAAGGGCCTAAATAATATAAAAATAATAAACATCAAAGCCAAGCTGAAATGCACGTAATATAAACATTATTGCCTCTACCCTCATTTCTAGGCAGGTGTAGCAGTTCTCTGTTATAAAGCAGATTCCCTTTCCCATCACTGTAGTACTGAAGACATTTTGAACATCAATCCAATGTTACAATAAACAACACATATCCTGTAACAATCTGTCTGCACAATATATCTTTGGCTTATATCTTGACACAGATGTCTACTGTTTTGAATACTTGAGCTGCATTTAAAATCCCATTCCAATCACTTCTATTCAAGACACTATCAACACAGATTAATTTTATCAGAAGTACAAATTAGTCATTAATGCCCACCACGCCCACCTCTTCCTCGCCCCCTTCCCCCACGACCACCACCACCCCCTCTGTTATCACCTCCTCTGTAATTGCCCCTTTGTCCACCCCTTCCTCCTCTCCTTTCCCCACCTCTGTAAGAGTCACTACCTCTGAAGTTGCCCCTTCCACCTCTCTGATTACCTCCCTTGAACCCACTGTCAAAACTCCCTTGAGAATCACTAAAACTGTCATTCCCTTCACTAAAACTACTATCCCCTTGTGATCCTTCTTCATTCCTGTTACCCCTTGCTCCTCTGTCGTCAAATCTTTTATTGCCACCTCTTCCTCTATTTCTGAACCCATCCTGATTACCCCTGCCCCCTCTGTCCCCATGACCACCACGCCCTCTACCCTTTTGTCCGGGGCTTGGAGAGGGGCTGTGATCTCTTTGTTTAAAGTCTGAAGATTCATTAGGATTGAAACTAAGTTCCATTAAGCTTGGCAGCCCTTTTTGTCCAAACTGCCTCTGCTGACCCCCAGGGGGCCCATCTCCAAGAATTCCACCATCTGAATGTCTATTCTTTGACCCAGAATTGTAATTCTGATCATAATCGTCTAGATCCATGTCCTCATAACCACCTTCATTTCCAAAATTTCTGTCCCCTTGAAAGCCCCTCCTTGGGCCTCCACCCCCACCTCTTCCCACGGACCCACCACCAAAATTTTGCTGCCCGCCACTATAGCTGCCTTGCTGCTGAGACCCAAAGTGTCCTTTAAACTGTGAACCCATGCCTTGTCCATGGGCTCCTCCGTCACCCGATCTGAAATCCATATCCCCACGGAAGTCCTGGTCGCTTCTCAAATCCTGGTCCTGCCGGAAATCCTGGTCGCCACGGAAATCCTCGTCCCCTTCCGGGTAAGGATCGTCAATGTCATCCAGGTAAGGATTGTGATCATCCGGAGGCACTGGGTTGAATCCTGAATGTACAAACATTATTGTAGTGTTTCACTTTTAGGGACACTTAAAGGTAACATTGATGGTGTATTTATTATGATGTATTGAATTTATATATTTCTTTGAAAGACTTAGTAATAAATATTTACTATTCTGACTATTCAGACTACACAAAATGTAGCAAAACCCTTATCTCAGTTTGCCCTAACAAACATGGTTTTAATTTATACATATGTGCTGCATTAAGTTAACTTCATTCCCATAATTTTTCTTTTGTAAAAAGAGATGTTTGTAAAACACATAATTATGCCCCCCCCCCCCACCAAGTAACTGCAACGCAAAAAAAATATGATAGTCTAGTGACTGAAAAGTCATTAAATATCAAAAGGAGTTTTAAAATTCTCATAAATGATCAATCTAGCAAGTTGGAAGACACTCGCTCAAAGGGTTGTCAAGTAATTAAGCAAGAACAATTTTTAAACCCAATGTCACTGCAACCTTGTCCCTTGACCTTGTGACCCCATAATCAATAGGGATCATTTACTCTTCAGTGTTTCCCTGTACACAGGCCCCTCTGGTACTAATACTACGATGTATATGTCATCTAAAAAGATATAATTCAACAACAGACACCTAGGAGTAAGCAACTAACAAGAGTGGAACTTCTGAAAATTGCACACTCTTGGGACCTGCAGAAAAGTTCCAAATTTGGAAGTTTCTGGTGTTTGGAAGACTATTACACTAGTGATTTCTTATGACCCAGATAAAAGCATGTGTCAGTAAGTCTTTCTAGTTTAAGGCAACCCAAAAGCCCGACTTATATTGCATACCTTTGTTTGGACCACTAAGATTGGATCTCGGTTCTGTTACCTATTACTTCCTCTCTCATCAAATCATCGGAAACATAAAACAGCCTGAATTAATTTTCTTCTTGGCAATCAATAACAAATTACAATTTGCTGATATCGGACAAAACACCTGAATAAACAAACGTTGGGCAAAACTTCTTTGACCTTACAGTAAAGCCACGTCCCCTTGCTTTTCAAGTGTAGGCAAACTGAAGCATGCAACTTTAGGAAGGTTATCAAGTTACCCAATAGGACGATCGTGTTTGAAACAAAACCTTATGTTTGGAAATTTTGTTCTATAAGAACCAAGTTGGGAGCGTCGTGTTTTTGTGTCCTAGGGTGTTTTTAAGGCCTCTTTTTAAAACTAATCATAGTTTAAAGTTTTATATCACTGGAAAGCTACATAAAACAGACCTTTATTAATTATTTTCATTTTTGCTAAGATTCAAAATAAAAGATCAAGCTCTTAACTTAACTGTTTTGCAAATGGTTATCGCAGCAAAATGTTTTAGCTGTTTTGAAAATCGTGTGTTCATGAAAAAGGTAAATTTTCAAAAGAATTGATGTGAAAATATGAGTAACAAGAGCTTTCTTAACTTTTTTAACTGTTACAAAAGCCTCACATACCAAAAAGTTATGCAAATTCAAAATCCTTTCGGAAACATAAGCATTGCAAACATCACTATGCCCACCAGCGATGTTATCTTCCGTGTGACGTCACGGCGATCTCTGGTATAAGGCCCAACTCTGTCAAGTGACTAACAAATTGTCTCGGTATACAGTCAAAACTTTGTTCATCAACCAGACTGGTTGTTGTTGTCTTATTATCAAGACCATTTTACTAAGTGTCTGACCATTTTGTTTCTAAAAATGTTTGGTCTTAATATCGAGGGCGGTCTGAATGTCAGACGGTTTTGATTGCAACATTTTACTGTTTTACTGAAATAACAAACAAACCTCGCTGTTGTTTGTTGGGCAGGTCCAGATCTAACAACGACTTGATCTTTCCTTTCTTCATTTTACCTTCAACTGCAAAAATGAACATACATATATTTATGCATATGTTAATATATTTCTAAACCATGACATGTGTTAGAGAAATCTGAAGTACTAAGTAAAAGTTATTCAGGCTTTGGAAAATCCATCCGTCTGAGAGCACAGTTTACTGGTTAGTGATAAATGTTGTCCAGAAATAATGAAAAGGTAGCACAGTGTATTGGTAAGTGATAAAGTATTGTCGATAAATACTGTAGCTTTTTTTAAACACAGCATGCCAATAACTAAATACATGTATATATTATTGTTTCATGCAAATTAATTTTGAGTTGTTACAGAAATCATCTCTAAGTTCTCTATTCTGTTTGACAAAGTAACTATAGAAGAAACACCATATTTCAACATTTCTTAACAGTCAAGAAAGTCGTAAACAATTACACAAATTCTTACAGCATCATGAATTTCTGCCGGTCAATACTCAAATCATATTTGTGTGAGCGTTATGGCCGGCTATTTTCAACATTGTTTAACATACTTCCTCAGAACAGATCGCAATACTGTTAATGGGGTAGTATTCGCGACTATTTAAATTTCGCTACTTTCCGTTTTGCTAATGAAAATCATTTTACACATATTTACTATATTTAGAGATTTCTCTTTTCGCGATTCTAAAATTAGCGAATAAGTCTGTCTGCTCACTAATCGTTAAATTTCATCTTGCAAAAGTTACCCAATTTTACAGTATCAAGCAGAATCCCTTACCATCCTTTATCAGAGTTCCTGGCTGCTGGTTTGTTATCCAGGCTTGTTCAAAACTTTTAGGTATAGGTCTAGAGTAAGGTGCCTTCTTTCTTGGTTGTCTTTCCTCCACTTTTGCTTGCTGTTCCTTAAAATATTGAGCATCAGACGACCAGTCAAGGCCGGGAATCGACGGCAACTCCTCTTCTACTGGTTCCACTGCAAAATCAATAAAATTCCTCTCAAAGCATGGCAACATTTGTTTTCCAAATTACACTTGCAATTATGACAAAATACCTTTCTAATCCCTGGTTACGTTTTTCACGTTTTTCAAGTTGTTCAGTATATTATATCTTTTATCTGTGAAGGAAAAACAAAGACTGTATGCTGTTAACAAGCTTTACACTACAATGATTCACGATTGTTTAAGAATACATATAAACTCAGTTAGTTTATGGTGTGATTTTTTATCGAGCTGACCTTTAACCCTTTCCGGTACTAAACTTCTAAAATGGACTTGTCCATCTTCAATTTGGAAATTCCCATTAGTCGTTACAAAGGGTGTTCAATGAAAATTTACCGACTGAATAGCAAACAGTGTAGATCATGATCAGATTATATGGATGTTCAGCCTGATCATGATCTACAGTGGTCGCAAAGACGCCATTATTTACCACCAGCATGGCAAAGCTTAATCACACTGAAAAACTTAAAAGGAAAGTGTTCCAAACATGTTACTTCTGTTACTGAAGATTCACATGTTTTTCACATACACAAATGTATTTCTTACCTTTTTTCTCTGGTTCAGGAGGTAATCCAAACTCTAATCCCATACCAGGCAATAAACTTTTGTTTTCTCCCAGAGGTACATCAGCATCTGTAACAGATAATACACTATTTATTTAGGATATCAAGCATTACACATTTCATTACACAGCTGTAAATTGCAACTTTAATGAAACGTCATTTGTTAAACAGTAACAGAATATAATAAAAGTCTGCTTTTAATAATTTTTGCCTTTTATCGCCAAGTGAGAGGTCTGAACATTGAGGTACAGGGATTCTGGCTGAAGTTTTCACAGCAATTAGGTGTGGGTCAGATACACTAAGTATATTCAGTTATACATACCAATGTCTAACATTTCACCATCTGGACCTATGGCCATTATGTTTAAGTTGTACTGATCTCTCATAGCATCCCCTGGACGATTCCGAGTCCAAAATTTCCTGCAAAGTACACAGAAGAAAACAAATTTTACCATCTACTGTAAATTGGGTAAAAATTGGAGTTTATTTTAAAAGAGATTTTAGTTTTCTACTTTTCTTAAATCATAAATGTACTTTTTTTTTTTTAAATTTAAGTGATGATTTACTTAACTTAACCGCTAGTAAAAGTTTCGAACAACAGGGTCAAGACTGAACCCTTGATATTACTTGGTTGATATACATGTATGTTTACTTACGTGGAATGGTCATTTGAAGCAGACGTAAGGACATGACCTAAAGGATGCCAGGCAAGGTCCCAGATAATGGCTTCATGAGCTACTTCTATGGCTCCTACTTCCTTCTCAGTCCTGCAGAGACAAAAAAATCTACATATAAGATCCCCGCAATAAATCTACTACAGGTTCCCCTAAGCCCTTACCCCACTGAATTCTAGAATGGACTTGTCCATCTTTCAATTTGGTCAGTACCATTGATAGTTCAAAGGGGTGCTCATTTAATATTTACTGACTGAATAGTGAACAGTGCAGAGCATTACCAGAATGCACCAAGTTGGTCATGATCTGCACTTGCAAAAAGGGTAGACTCTCTTAGAGCCAGTATTGAAAGGGTTAATGGATAACTTTTGCATATTTTCTATGGCAAATATTACTTTGGTTAGACATTTGTGAAAAGACTAATTCAAATAAGTGTGACCTTTGACCCACTAACCCTAAAATCTGTAGCCAGACATAAGATTAGTTTAAAATCTCACAAATCATATGAAAGTCAAGTAAAGTCATATTAACACAGTGGGGAGTCACAAGATAATCTCTGAACAAAAGTGGATCTATAAAATTAATGAAGCCCACACATAAAAGTATTTAGAACTACATAGGTCTCAAGCACAGCCACCATCCAATTGTGCAGCATTTCTAATTTTAAAATAAATTATTTCCATTTATTGAAGTCATCATTGTATGGTTTCTGGCTTTCATTACACTTGGTATGCATTTTGATGTTAATCTGGGTACAACATTTTAATAATTTCTTTCAGTGACCAGTGAGTTTATTGGGATATAATCTGCCATTATATTATATGCAATGAACCACTGATCCAATAATTCTCAACTGTTTATTTTTTAAAAGTCAGTAAACTGTCACATCAAACTTGTGAAGTTAACCAGAGTTCCTAAGACAATAATTATTTACCTTGCATTAACTTTGTATTTACCCAGAATTCCACAGAAATAATTTACCCAGCATTCCAGAACATAATGGCGCCGTCTGATCCTCCACTAGCAAAAAGCTGTTCATTGATGGGATGCCATGCTACAGCTGTATGAAGTAAAATACATTTTCTGGTGTGACAGTACTAAATAAATTTCGAAGTTGTAATGTTAAAGTCTTTATATTCTTGAGTTGTTTTATTCATGATTTTCCAATTTTCTATTTATTTGTGAGTTTTGAATTCGCGAGCGAATACTCCTTTATATATTGTTTATAATCATTGTTTGTTTGCTATTTTAGCAAGTTTGATGAATAAAGACCTCACAAAAAAGACTTTAAAGAATAAAAAAAAAACAAGGTAATTAACTCAAATCCACACACCTGAGGTTGGGGGCGACCTTTATAGATTTAGATAACAAGTGCCCCTTTTCCACTTAAAAATTAAACAAAACCAAGCATTGTCAAAAGACTAAATGATTTACCAAAGCCAGACTTCCTTCAACCACATACGCCAAAGTGACTAGGTCATTTACACTTAAAACAGATTTCTTAAAAAATCATATGCTCAGTTAATGACATAATACCCTTCTTCCTTAGATTGTGAACAAACGCCTTAACTACAGGATGATGTGAGTTTGTTGAGCTATACTTTCATATATGATAAAAGAACCTACCTGTGGCCTCTTTCTTGTGCCCTTTGAACACCTGAAGCTCCTCTTTAAGGTTTCTGATATCAAATAACTTCATCAAATGGTCCCTAGCTGCAGTCAGAAGCCAGTTACCATTACGGTTCCATTTTATGTCCATCACAGTAAATTTATGAGCATGCCTGTAAGATATGTGTGCCTTCAACATTTTTCTTGTTGTCCAAATCTATCTTAATTTTTTTTAAACTCGGCAAATAGGTCTTTCACCTTAATACATGTACATTATGTTTATGATCATCTATTTTATAAACCATTCCCCTAATTCATTTACAGTAAATCTGTAAATAACAAACTCCTTGGGACCATTCGAAAATTGCTCCTTATATCCCGAGTACCAGTATGTTATATCTAAATAGCATCTTCATAAAAAATAAAGAAGGGGAAAAATTCTAAACCAGAAAATGTGTTGCTTATATTCGGCATTTCGCTATATCCCGAGTCGTTGTATGTGGATTTTACTGTAATATTTGTTCTTTAATGTTAAAAAATTTAAAATTCTTTTTAAAACAACTCCTGGACATTTGATGCAAATATCTGCAAATATCTGGCTGTCAGAAGACCTAAAATTATCTTAAGCCATCTCCAGTATTTTTTCAAAAAGTCTGTTTTTGCAATTGCACACGACTATCAATGATATCTCCAATAATTCTATTTTTAGCAACTGCACATCAATGTTATCCCTAAAAATTTTATTTATGTATCTGCATGTGACGTCAGTGTTATCTGCAAGCATTCTATTTTTGCAACTACATTTCAGCTTTTATTGTTATTTCCAAAATTCTATTTTTGCTACAGCACATAAACTATCAATGTTAGTGAGAAAGCAATTAAATTCATGAAACCCATATCATTTTCAATTCATTTTTTCATAGAAAATAGCAATGTCAGATGGGTTTTCTCCAGGATATTAAATAAGTGCCCCATGAAAACTGTATCTACTTACAATGTAGCAAGACTTTGTCCAGACTTTGGGTCCCACAGTTTGATTGGTACTTGGTTATCTTTACTGCCAGATGCTATCAGTGACTTTTGTGGATGCCAGTCAACACATTTCACATCTGATCCATGTCCTAAATCACATTGTAAGCTTGTAATCATATAGTCAACCTTCCCTGTGTTATACCCCTGTTGTAATCATACAGTCAACCTACCCTGTGTTATATCCCTGTTGTAACCATACAGTCAACCTCCCCTTTGTCATACCCCTGTTGTCATCATATTGTCAACCTACCCTTTGTCATACTCCTGTTATAATCATATAGTCAACCTCCCCTTTGTCATACCCCTGTTGTAGTCATACAGTCAACCTACCCTGTGTCATATCCCTGTTGTAATCATAAAGTCAACCTACCCTGTGTTAAACCCCTGTTGTAATCATACAGTCAACCTACCCTGTGTCATACCCCTGTTGTAATCATACAGTCAACCTACCCTGTTTTATACCCCTGTTGTAACCATACAGTCAACCTACCCTGTGTTATACCCCTGTTGTAATCATACAGTCAACCTACCCTGTGTCATACCCCTGTTGTAATCATACAGTCAACCTACCCTGTGTTATATCCCTGTTGTAATCATAAAGTCAACCTACCCTGTGTTATACCCCTGTTGTAATCATACAGTCAACCTACCCTGTGTCATACCCCTGTTGTAATCATACAGTCAACCTACCCTGTTTTATACCCCTGTTGTAACCATACAGTCAACCTACCCTGTGTTATACCCCTGTTTAAATCATGCAGTCAACCTACCCTGTGTCATACCCCTGTTGTAATCATACAGTCAACCTACCCTGTGTCATACCCCTGTTGTAATCATACAGTCAACCTACCCTGTGTTATACCCCTGTTGTAATCATACAGTCAACCTTCCCTGTGTCATACCCCTGTTGTAATCATACAGTCAACCTACCCTGTGTTATATCCCTGTTGTAATCATAAAGTCAACCTACCCTGTGTTATACCCCTGTTGTAATCATACAGTCAACCTACCCTGTGTCATACCCCTGTTGTAATCATACAGTCAACCTACCCTGTTTTATACCCCTGTTGTAATCATACAGTCAACCTACCCTGTGTTATACCCCTGTTGTAATCATACAGTCAACCTACCCTGTGTCATACCCCTGTTGTAATCATGCAGTCAACCTACCCTGTGTCCTACCCCTGTTGTAATCATGCAGTCAACCTACCCTGTGTCATACCCCTGTTGTAATCATGCAGTCAACCTACCCTGTGTGATACCCCTGTTGTAATCATGCAGTCAACCTACCCGTGATACCCTGCTGACCCCGATACCCTGTTGTAATCATACAGTCAACCTACCCTGTGTCATACCCCTGTTGTAATCATAAAGTCAACCTACCCTGTGTTATACCCCTGTTGTAATCATACAGTCAACCTACCCGGTGTTATACCCCTGTTGTTATCATGCAGTCAACCTACCCTGTGTTATACCCCTGTTGTAATCATACAGTCAACCTACCCTGTGTTATACCCCTGTTGTAATCATGCTTGTTTGTAATTGTGCTTATTAGGTCCACCAACCCCGTTCGAGGTATAGTCGGTACGACCCGTTTGTAATCATGCAGACAACCTACCCTGTGTTATACCCCTGTTGTAATCATGCAGTCAACCTACCCTGTGTGATACCCCTGTTGTAATCATGCAGTCAACCTACCCTGTGATACCCCTGTTGTAATCATACAGTCAACCTACCCTGTGTCATACCCCTGTTGTAATCATACAGTCAACCTACCCTGTGTTATACCCCTGTTGTAATCATACAGTCAACCTACCCGGTGTTATACCCCTGTTGTTATCATACAGTCAACCAACCCTGTGTTATACCCCTGTTGTTATCATACAGTCAACCTACCCTGTGTTATACCCCTGTTGTTATCATACAGTCAACCTACCCTGTGTTATACCCCTGTTGTTATCATACTGTCATTTCATCTTTGGAGAGTAGGCTGCAGATTAAAACTGCCTTAAAGTTTTGTTTTTTTCCTGGTTTATATTGGGTTTAATCCCCATATTTCAGTACTTAACAATGCAATGTTTTTAGATTTGTTTTGTACTTATTTAATACTGTGAAAATGCAGCTATTTAAAGTAGTATGACAAGAAACATTGTGAACAGGCTTGTTAAAGACAAGAAAAAGTGTATCTAAGATAGAAAGCAAACATTTTGGCAACTCAAGGGCCATAACTCTAGTGTCTAGAGTGATCAGGCAGGGTTTCGTATTTGGTCAAGAAAACATGCCCCATTTTTATTGTGATCAGGTTTGGAAATGACTGCACAAAGGGTATCCATGCGAGTTGACACAGCTAAAAGAAATTCAAGGGCCACATCCTACAGTGCCCAAGCAATTTGGATGGTGACTGAACTTGGCCAAGAAACCAAGACCTTAATCATTGTGATCAAGTCTGATATTGAATAAATAAAATCTATTATAAAATCTCTACTTAGACTAGTTAGAGAGCACAAAATATTAATGCCTGCTGTTGTCTGTCATGTTGATCTAGATATATATCTTGATTCTGTATCTTAAACATGAGAAATGATCTAGTAACCCAGAAGTAGGGGTCATCAAATCTCATAAACAATAATCCTAGCATGTTTGAAGACTTAACATCAAGGCATTGTTAAGTTTTTGAGCAAAATGGTTTTTTACGACTGTGACCTTGAACTCTTGAGCCCAAAGTCAATACGGATCATCAACTCTCCGTAAGCAAGTTTAAAGATCACAGGTCAAAGCATTTTCAAGTTATTGAGGGGAACAATTTTTAAATGCAATGTCACTGAGACCTTGAACTTTGACCCAATGACCTAAAAATCAATAGGAATCATGTGATCTTCAAAAACTATTACCCTTGCAAGTTTGAAGATCTTAGGTACACAAATTGTCAAGTTATTGAGCTGAAACCAGTTTTAAATACCAGGTCATTGTGACCTTGACCTTTGACTTCAAAATTAATAGGTTTCATCTTCTGTCCATGACCAATGTCCCTTCAAAGTTTAAAACTTCTATATCAAAGACTTCTCAAGTTTTTGAGCGGGAACAGTTTTTAAATGCAAGGTCACTTTGATTTTGACCTTTGACCCAATGACCTTAAAATCAATAGAATTCATCTACGCTCCATGACCAATGTTCCTACCAAGTTTAAAACCTCCAGGTCAAAGCTTCCCTCAAGTTATTGAATGGAAACCATTTTTAATGGGTGGGGTCATTGTGACCTTGACCTACCTATTAAGATTTAGAATCATAGGCCCAAGCATTCTAAGACTTGTGATACTGATCAAAATTCTCAAGTTCTTGAACAGGATGATTTTCAAAGATAGGGTCACTGTGACCTTTACCAATGACCTACTGACCTAAAAATCAATAGGGATCATCTACACAGTAAGACCAATCATCTTATGAAGTTTGAAGACTTTGGGTCATATGGATCTATTGAGCGGAACGATTTTCAAGGTAAGGATCACCGTGACCTTGACCTTTGACCCCAAAAACAATAGCAACTATCTACAGTAACTAAACAAGACCAATCATCCTCTGATCATATGGATCTAAGTTACTGAGCGAAAACGATGTGAAACAGATGCATGGACGGCCAGGGCAGTATGGGGGAGACAAAATTAACTGTACAAGGCATGTGATCTTAACATTTGAGTGACTTCAAAATCATCAGGGATCAACCATTTGTGGTGAGCAACAATATTGTAAACTTTGAAGAAGGTACATCAAATAGTTTATCTTGAAAGCATTTGGTCTACCGACTAACTGAAGAACAAACATCTGCAAAACAATATAACCCTTCTTCTGCAAAGGGACACAATAGGAGGATGTTAGGACAGGCCAATCAGTCACCAAGTCCACACTCGTCCTTGAAATGTGTTCTATTTAAATAGGAAAAGTCCTACCTCGTAATATTTTCTCTTCGTAACAGCGCAAAAAGTCCCATACTCTCACAGTACCATCGTCTGAACATGTGGCAAACTTTGAATCAGTTGGGCAAAAACTGTTTGGGTGAAAAAACAAAAACAAAACAATTATGTTCTCCGCCTTTATTTCTGAAAATAAATTTTGATTAACACATGTAATTAAGCATGTAATATGTTTCAGTAGACATAAAGTTCTGGTTGTAAACTGCATTTTCTCTGGCACAGCTCTATGTGAGGCTCCCTCTTGAAGACATCAACAGTTTTATTAACAATTATTAGAATAAACAAGTAATAATACATAAAATAAAATATATGATAAATGGGCTAAGTGCCTTTATTTCATTAAACAAAATTTCTATATTTTTGGGCTAAATGCCTTTATTTTGAATAAACACCCCTTTCCCAAAGGGCAAAATGCCTTTATTTTGAACAAATACCCACTTCCAGAAGGGCAAAAAGCCTTTATTTGGAATGAATATCATCATCCCAAAGGGTTAAATGCCTTTATTATTGTAGTCATTCATGTGACTTTATATCACATCACTTTAGGACTATTTGCATTTTTAAAACTGCCAGATTCCCAAGTTGGGAAACAGATATGATATCAAGTCTTGGCAAATTGGGAAAAATGAGAAAAAAAAATCCATGGAAACAGGGCAAAGTGCCTTTATTTTGTCATGGTGGACATGTAAAATGCCTTTATTTCATTGGGATATGCTATTTACATTCATTTTAAAGCTAATGTTTAGGTCTCTATTTCTCTATTTCTGCCATTTCAAGGCAGTATTTCCATTCTTTATAAAATGAACCAGCTGAGCTGGCAAATTACCGGTATACTTTATTGGCAATTATTCTTTCACTGCTTTTACTACAGTTCTGGGTTAATGCCTTTATTCCATCCACATTCATTCCAATACTTTATATCAGTATCAGTAAGACACAAATCTATATTTCAGGTGTGCATATCAAGAGGAAATTTGTTTTTACAATTCTAATGTAACTTTGGTTTAAAACTGTGGGGTGAACTTTTCGGTAATTTTGATATTTGCGACTTTATATATGGTTTTTACTGATCAACATTTTTTTTTAACGGTGACAGCATTAGCCAGAGCCGTTAAAGCTACTTGCAACCATTAAAAACAGTATATGCTGTTGCAAATGTCAAAACCATTAAATGATTTACCCTATTCTAACCCATAATGCTCTAAAATACGATCATTACTGATCATTCGATTTTTGCAACTACATATTATACATGTACATTGTCGTAAATTTAAACGACTCAACCAATCAGAAACATCGTTACAATTGTAATGTGTTAAAACCCTCATTAGAAAGCCCTAAATGACTAAGTTCTCCATATTTACAAACTTGTTAACTTTTTTCCAGTGCCTAGGATGTATATTCCTTTCAAAAAATCTTAGGAAACTAAAAGACGCCTTCCATTGTCTGAGATGTCAAGTTTTTAGTATATCAAAGTAACTGTTATTGTTTTCAATTTTAAAACGTATTTTTTACTGAATTTTAGTCATACAACAAGTATATTAGCAAACAGCAAATATGAAGTCCAACACCGATAGCCTAGCATTGTTCAATAAAAAATCAGGGAACATCCATTCCAAATGAATCCCCGATACTGAATCAATAGTAGTTTTCTTGTTACAGTTTATTTATTTTAATGGAGTGCAAGCATTATCAAAGAGTAAAAATTTCATTTCCTTTGAATGTTAGTTGTTCCAATGAATGTCTGAATTACTTTCATGAAACTCCACATTTACTGCATTACGACTTAAGGGTCTACACTGGTATATACAGAGTTCTCTGTTTTGTCCAATGGTTGTTATGCCTACAACATTTTATACAGGAAAAATTGCTTCCAATACTGGGTCACTTTCTTCAAAATACCACCTAAATATCCGACCAAGAAGATTCAATGTTAATTTCATCAGTTCAGCCAGGGAACAATGACTGGCAGTAACTTGTGTAAGCCGTTGGGCTTCTAATCAAGAGTCAACAGTATCTCTTCCAAAAATCCCAATCTAAGAAATTCAACCGAACATTCATCTATATTTTTAAGACAGAAGTTACAGGTTTTACCATTCGAGCGTAAAATATTGTAGGTTTAATTTTCTTTACAAAAAAAAAAAAAAAAGGGTTTAATTTTTATGTCTCTTGCAATGCTTAAACTATCAATTAATACAGGACTGGTGTCTGGTCTTACTAACGTGTCACTAACTATACATTTACAAGGTCTTGCATTCACGACAAAACTGAGAATGTTGCAAGTATAAACTGGAACAATCACAACGTTTTAAAACCCAAGCACAACATTAAATGTGATTTTTGCTCCCACTTTTGTTGCATTCGATGGACAAGCTTTCTCCTGTAATCAATCCATTAAAGACATATCAAGTGCTGGTCTATTCCCTGGTAATTATATGCGACTTACGCAAGCATTGTAACCTCAAGTCCTTTCCTTTCTCAGATATAGGACTGATTAAATGTGATGTCTTTAACTAATTACAAATACTGTTAACATAGATTGTTTCAGGAGGCTTTTATTTTCACCAGTTTTTGCGAATGAACAAAAAAAAATATATATCAATCTCGCTAAAATTTTTGTCTTAAGATTTCATATAGTGCTTACTTAGCGCCGAGTCTTGCAATCACGAATAAATCGAGATATGAAAATAGCGACTTAATCAACTCACAAATGTAAGGACGTTAACAGAATCTGATGAAGGTCAAGCCTATCCAATGAAAATCCATATAAGTACTCATCAAAGATTCTTTCTCCGTCAAGTTTTATGCAAACTAATTTCATGACAAATGAATGCAAACTCTGGAATATGCATGTAAGTTAAGGTCCAAGTTTGAGTAAATTCTGTCCTCATGTTGGCCTGTGCAAATGAGGGTCAGAACCATTCCAGGAAATAGCTGAAAGTTGAACATATAGTCGGAACAATTTTCTCTTTGGGTAAAATATTTTTAACCCTTGGGGTGTTTTATTCCAAATTTAGCAGTATTTTAAAATTATTTATGGGCAGGCAGCTTAGTTTACTGTCTTTCCTGGGAAGGACCAGTACTAGACCCTTATTGTCAAAACACCGTCACATTTCTCACATAAAACACGGTTGGTAGAGGGGCTAAAATCCATGTCCCTCTGATGTTTACCATTTGACTATGAAAGGTCATCTTTCCAGAAATCTACTTGCAGTTTTGGGTGTTGAAAAAATATATACTAGTCACAACTACCACACAGGGTGTACTCACACAAATTACTTGCATACTGTATTCAAGAAATAGAATCTTCTCACATGTATATTATACATATATAATGACTTTTATTATTACTGACATAACTTTCTTACCATATTGGCATTTAATGAAATATATGTTTTATCTCATAAGAATAAGGTTTTATATATCTAATAACATTCCGAAAGGACAGAAGTTTTTTTTAATGAAATCAGATTATATTGATTGTAGACGAGTAACTGAAATGTAACATATTAATTCTAGTGATTTGTAGATGAATTCAGAGTATCAGCAGACCTGAAATTTTCTTTGTGCATTGAAGAACTGCTTACACATCCCACTTGTTTGACATACGATACCAAAGGGAAATTTCAATAACATATTACTTGCCTCGCTCATTAATATAAATTTCTTATAACAGATCTGTAACCATCAAAATACTGGCAATTTCATGGAAAGTTAATAAAAGAATAGATATGAAAGAAACACCCATTTGCAGCTATTGGTGTTTTTTGTGTGTGTAAATCATAACTGCTTAAAAGGGTTCTTGTTGATCATTCAAACAAAGTTTGATCCCATTTGTCAAAGCGCTTTTAGAGAAACTGTTGCCGAGTGCAAACCACAGACATCCACTGATCCTAAAAGTTCATCTGGAGTACTTCCTCCCCAGTTAAAGAGATAGGACTCAAATGAAATCTATGCACTGATCAAACTTGTGACCCATTTATTCAGTAAAGCACCCTAACCACTGTGCCACGGGACTCAGCTATTAGCATAAAATGGACCGGTTTCCAGCATTAGTTTTTCTACTAAACACAGTGAACAGACCTAAAATGTACCTTAAATCAGTTAAATGCAATCATGGGCTAATCTCACACACATAAAATCAGTTATAGAAACTTGCTTTTTTTTTGTCAAACGATGTCGAGCATTTTTGGAACAGACTTACAATTAACTCTTAATTGATGTGGAAACATTTCTCTGAAATTTTAGTCCCTCAATTCTAGATCTACCCCAGTTTACTCTTAGGTATATGTATAAGTAATTCAAATATATCTTACATTTATTTATGTTTTATAAAAAAATAACAAAGCAATTGGTATTGCTTTAATTAATTTTATTAAAATTCTTGCCTTTATGGCCAAATATGTGTAGGGTATATTTTCATCTTTATTACTTTTATTAAATTTCATTTTGCAATCAAGCCACATTTTAACAAAATAGTGTGAATAATAAAATTTATTAATTATGTCGCCTTTATGGCATAAAACAGTTAGCCTTTATGGCTCAAAACTGCATCATAGAAAATTTGCCTTTATGGCTTCAAAGATTGCATTCATATAGATAGAAACTCATTTTTGCCTTTATGGCTTTAAAAATCACATATACCCACAGCTTAGCCTTTATGGCTTACCAGCACAACCTTATTCAGAGATATCAAGCAATAAGGCACTTTTTGAAACAACTGAGAGCAGAAGACATAACATCATAGTTTTAGCTCAAAACTGTAAATGTTTAGGAATGTGCAAAGTCTTTGTCAAATAGAAACATTTTTTCAATGTATTCACAAACATGATACATTGTGCTACAGTAACACTGACTGGTGGAAACCAAGCGTTTAATCAGATAAAATTTAATTTTCTAATTGAGTCAATATACCACTATCCTAAACAAGTCTCAATTGAGACTCCCTGTCAATCAAGTCTTAAACCTACTCTAAACAACTTAGAAAGTATGTATTGTTTGTGTCAAATAGAAGCAATTTTCCAAAACTATCCGGACTATTGACTAATCAGCAGGTACAAGCATCAGAAATAGAAAGAGCCAAACTATGCTGTAATGAACTTTTGCTGACGTAAGTTTCACACAAGTCACTTGTAAAGTTACATAAACCTTACTGCGATGTTGATACTCCCCACTAGGGGGCACTATTTCCCACCTGACTGATCGTATCGGCTCTTTGTGTCCCTGGTACATTTTCACGTTATTCATGTTCGACTGCCAGTACTTGATGAAACCTGCGTGATCCGCCGTCACCATCCACTGGTCATTGTGACTCCAAACCATTGCTCGAACTGACGTCTCGTGTGCCTAATAGATACGGTAGAGAAAATACAAAACAAAAGTCATTAACGTCTCATTGAAGTCCGTACTCACTGGATCCCAATACTTCTGCCCACACAAGACTACCTGAAAACGCAGCAAAACATTCTGAATACAGTAGTTAATAACCTCTTGATATCTGCTTGTCCCTCAGCTGTCAGTCACTGAAACCTCTTCATCCTCTTAAATTTCAAGACTCATTAACAGCTACATCAATTGATCACTCAAAATGCTTTTAACAGTTCCTCTGAAAGCTGACTCAGAGTTCATGTTAAAAGTTTTGGGAGGGGTTTTTTTGTCTTCCCCACAAAGCATCGAGATCTCAAACATCACATTGAAACCAAATACCGATATGAAAGAAAATTTATGAAAGGAGAAAAAAGAAATTCTATGAAATGTCTCTAAATTCTAAAAAAATGCTTAACTATACATTCTAAAATTCGAAAGCATTTACAACGCTTTGGCTTTACATTCTATAACACTTATCAATTTATCAGTTTACATAGAAATTAAAGACGATTTTGAAGAAACTTATATTTTTTAAAGAAAAAACTGTGTGCAAGCTGCTTTATGAACTATGAAGTAAAGGTCATAAGACATTTTTAAGCTGTTTCCTCCCCCCCCCGCAAATTACATTCAAATATTCGACAGTCAAATTTAGTACCTATTTGTATCTGTATTTGTCATTAGTCAACTCCCTAACCTGCAACAGTTTGTAAACTCAATGGCTCTATTGAAATAGAATCCCCTTTCAAACACATGACAGACAATCTTACCTCTCGGGATAGAACAGTTGGAGATACACTAAACAGCAATACACTGCATTAGACTCAAGCCACTGTCACCTTTGAACTACCTTCAGCAAACCTTCTTAGACGTTTGCAGAACTGTCATGTACAATACTGTAAAAGTCTTCTTTTTTCTTGTGAGGTTTTTATATACGTAAATTTTCACTTTGCGAATTCATCAATTCGTTAAAATAGCAAACAATGATTATGTATAAAATAGTGCTTGTTTGCCAATTCAAAAACTCACAAATAAATAGAAAATTGGAAAATCACAAAATAAACAAATCGCGAATATAAAGAGTTTTACAGTACTTGGACAACTAACTTCTTACCAGTACCTGGCCATCTAACAAGTTGAGCACAAATACTGATTTAAATGTGAACAAATACATACCTGTAATATAGTTTCAAAGCTGAATGTGAGGCCATTCCACAAAGTAAATTCCCCACTGGATGCCCCAGTCACCAATCTTCTACCTTCAGGTGTCCACTACACATGAAAACATTTACAACATTAAGAAGGCTAAAAATATAAAATCCTTCCTTTACATCAAAAATACAATCTTAATGAGAAAAATTCATAAATTAATTTGCTTTATATCTTCCAGAAATGTTTTTTTAAAATCTTATTTGATTTCTGATACATAGATACATGCATGATGGTTACAACACTTGCCATTCTAAGTTTGATTGCAATTAAAGTATCCATTTAAAGATTATACTATATATATACTATATTATATAAATTTTAAACTTGTTTGTACTATTCATGTAGTTTCCTTGTAAATACTATGCTATATCATGTATCTTTGAGGCCCACACAGAAGACTGGGTCGTCCAAATGTGTAGCCTCGTAAAATAAAGACGTTATAATTATTATGCACCATCAAAACAAACTAACAAATATCTCACAGTAAGTTTACAATATTCAAATAGTATTAAAAGCTAGTTACAGAAATACAGAATATAGGGCATCTAAATTTGTTTGTTGATTGTCGCATAAACTTTGACGTGAGACAGTTCATTGGTTTCTGCTGCATGTCACTAGGTGGCGTCATCTGTAACGAGAAAGCAAAAAACATCGTTACCCTTCGCATGGTATCACACAGACCTCCAATATCTCCCCAATTATATGCATCATTTCATACTGCCTGTATATTACAATAAAATTATGAACTCTTTGAGAATACCAAAATTTAAATTCAAGTCTAGTTTTTTTCATTAAAAGTGTTTACATTCAGTCTCACGATCTTTTCCATCATTAGATTGATCACTCGTAGATTCCTTGATTTATTTCCTCCTTCAAGACTCATTGCATGGTTTCTAATCTTTCATGTGCAGTGCTTTGTGCAGTCAAATACTGTGAAGAGTTTAATAAGTTTTACAGAAACCTCTAAATTACTTTACGAGTTTACGAGGCAATGAAACCTTTGGGACAGAATGACATACGGAGAAAGGAAGGGAAATGTTGCACAGAGAAGTAGGGTTGCCTTTTCACTAAATGTCCCTCATAAACAACTCAATATTGTTTGGCATGAATAGAACATGGTTCTATTAAGATATAAATTTATTTCTCTTATCGTAGCTGTATTGCTCCTGTAACTGATACAGGGCATCAGGCTGTATGGCTCTTGCATCTCTCCCGTCACGCTGCCATATCCGATTCTGATGGAATAGAAAATATTCTTTACTTTTAAAATTCAAACGTTTTCAAAATTCCACACACAGTCGTGTAAGGTAGTAACTCAATACTTAAAAAGATAAATACCATAATGTTAATCTTCAGATGAGTATGGAGAAGATGGTGAAAATAAGTGAGTAAAAGCAAAACTGATAGTGCTTTATCACAATGTGTGAGCCCATTCCAGCTCTCAGAGTACTGACCTTGCCATACTTTATGAATTTATTTCGCACACTTGGAATCAGGCTTTTCTACTAAGGCTAAGCTGTATAAGACATTTTCATGAATTGAATTCTGCGAAGCTACGGTAATCATTGAAGCAATTGGATTCAATAATTTTACCTCTAAATGTTTAACTACTGTGGTATTATAATCCACAGTTTTTCTAATCATGGTTTTCCGTATTCGTTTCCCATCAAACATTACATCTGTAGCACCAGAAAACTGGGTTGCATTTGGCATGACTGGCCCTGACACATGCTGCACCTGCTGGTTGCCAGCAAGGCTTGTTCCAGTATTCTGTTGAGGTCGTTGACCCATACCAGATGGAACAAAGACCCGTGACTTCTGGTAGTTTGGTACCTATGGAAAATCAGTATGTTAATGTTAATAGTGGAACAATACAGATAAAACCTGTAACAATAACATCATTACATGCTCCATGAAAATATTCAAAAGTACAAGTATATTGTAATATTACATCTAATAATACTGAATGAGAAACAACCATCAAAGTATTGCTGAATCAAGGTTTCAAACAATTTATTACCAGAATTCAATAGACATTCAATGTGACAAGCAAAGCAAATCAACCATTCATGGACCATGTTGCACTGAATGCTCTCTCTATCAACATAATAAAGTGAAAGTTCAAACTATTGTAAGCATTCCCTGTGTAAGTTATTGACCACTCACAGTGAATAATCTAGCCGTGCGTCCTGCGTCATAGACGCACAAAAAATGCAAAGGACGCAAAGATTTGAAATATGTGCGTCCTTTAGGACGCAAGCACGTGAAAAGCGAGACTTGGGTATATGCTCGCGGCAGTTTGTTTAAAAGAATATAGTCCACGAACTTGCATTTCCTGCGAGTATTTAGAAGAATTTTCGCATGAAATCGTTAAAAAATCGCGGCACTTCGAGGGTGTTAAATCGCGGTACTTAGAGTGGTATTTCAGACAGCTAACAGGACTTCAAATTAGAACTATTTTCCGTGAAAATATGTATACAGGTATTTTTTTTACTTTTGTACATTTATCAAATTCGAAGATATTTGCCGACCAACGTACATTTGTATAGCTTGATATAGTGCATAACCAAAATAAAACTTACTCATATTATACATTGTCTATTCCAAACTAGTTTTTATAATCCAAAATAATCAGACCCGTCAAAATATTCGGTCTTTTTAATACCACGTGCTTCGGATCAAACGAAACTCGGCGTTGGCGTACGTGCTTTGATCTCGTAACACCCGGCTTTATGAGTAAAAGAAGTCGCTGTAGAAATTATTTTATTCGACAAAGTTAATTCTTTAAAATAAATACATTGTAGAAGAAAATTGTTACTTAGAAAAAATCGGCTTGAAGCGCCGCGATTTTGTTATAAACATAACGTTTATTTTAAGTAAAGAATAGTTGGAACTTATTAATGTTAATTAAGTCAATTGAAAATACTTTTCGCATTCACAAATTATCAAACGTTACTCAATCAGTGGTGTCACATAGCTTGAAATTTCAAAGTTGACGTAGTTAGTTTGTCATCCTTTATGAATGCTCGTATTTTTCACAACTACCGCGACATTTGCGAGTGACAAATACTAATTGGAGAGTAAACCTCGACTAACTACAGCAGATTTTTTAACGGAAATAAATATTTAAAATCTACGGAAAAGGTAATTAATATTTTCAGTAACTCAATACTTTTAGAAACAATTATATTTGAAAAAAAAAAAAATATCACATCGGCTATTCGCAAATAATTCGGCGGGGATGTCCGATTCTATTTTCTGACTTTTTCGGAAAGGGACTCATTGTTTCATAGCTGGGACTCATTGTTTTGAAAAATGTGCGTCCCAAGGACTCATATAAATCAAAACCTAGATTATTCACTGACTCAAGATTACTAGGATGAATTTCTAAAACCACAATTGTAAGCTTTACTTCTGACACTACATATGCATACTGCTACAGTATAAATTCATGTATGTGCTTCAGCTTGCAAGTTGTGATTATCCGGGACCTGTAGATTTTCCATGACGGGAAATTTAATATTTGTACCTAATATATTAAACTAGATGCCCACGTGTAACATGTCGAGCCCACCATATGTCAAAAGGGCTAACTCCTTACCAAGTAGAGATGGGTCAAAATACACCTAAATATTGGATGTAACATGCATGTTGTACCACAGAAAAGTGGTCCCGATTTTTCTCTACAGCCAGTAATAAAAAAGTTACAATATAAGCTATTTATAGTAACAACAAAGGGAAGTAATTCTAAAAACAAGGGTAGCGCATGGTGGTGAACATTTGTACAAAGTAACATCAAAATCCCTCCATGCATGAAGAAGAAATGCTCCAGACAAAGATATTCTTGACTTTGAACTTTAACCTCTAAGTGTGACCTTGACCTTAGAGCTAGGGACCTGGTTCTTGTGCATGACACTCCGTCTCATGAGTGTAAACATTTGTGCCAAGTAACATCAAAATCCCTCCATGCATGTAAAGGATATGCTCCGGACAGTCATTCTTGAATTTGACCTTTAACCTCCATGTGTGACCTTGACCTTAGACCTAGGGACCTGGTTCTTGCGCATGACACTCCGTCTCATGATGGTGAACATTTGTGCCAAGTAACATCAAAATCCCTCCATGCATGAAAAAGATATGGTCCGGACAAAATCGGACGCATGCACATACACCAAACCGCCAAAAGTGACGACTATGTCGAGCTCACCGCAAGCGGGCTCGACAAAAACTGTTAACTCTATGGCAGAGTTATAAACAAATTTTCTACAATATTTATTAAATTGTACATCTCATTGTAAGAGTTAAATGAAACCTAGCAATTTGTAGACGAAGCAGAACCTGTTTTACCTGTAATTTGGGCATATGGAAAAACCCTTGATCACTGGTCTGATTTGGTACCACTACACCCCCACCACCGTCCATTTTGGCTATAGATTAATACACTCCTGGTTTAAACTTCAATGAAATACCTACAAAAAACAAGAAGAACTTACTACATAAATTGTTTTATGCAAGGGAAGCTAGCTTTAAATCAAATGGCATCAAAATAAATCTGCTTCATTGCGTTCATTCAGTCAGATGACACAATAAACATTAACCAAGTCGTTTTGGTTACGCTAAGTAAACATTTACAATCCGAGGTTTAGTGTTAATGATCCAACCACTGAAAAGTAATAAACTCTCATTTTTTAATTGCTTGGTGTAAAACTGCTCTATGATTATGAATTATGACTGATCAAGTTCAATTGGGTCTTTAACTTTTAGTTATTTCATTGCCTGAGATATCAAAGATGAGTTTAGTCAGAGTTAAAAGCGTACACAAGCATTCATTTTGTTACAAGTGTTTCTTTTGAAGGATATAGCTTCGTGTGAAAACTCCGAACTAATGTAGTTTCTGATCTTCAGGCTAATTAATTAGACATTGTGGGTATCAGGCGGTGTGCTATTTTATTTAAACAGTGTTTTGTGGTGTGTTAAAGTTAAAGGTGGCAAGGTGGACTGCTTGTTCCTTACACCCCCCTATCTTCTCCAAATGAATCTACAAAAATGAAGGTACCAACAATGCTCAATTTTTCATAAATGTTTTATTTTCAAATTTCAGATTGATGTGGGTGTGAAGATTGGTGAATGCAACTTGGAACTATGTTAGCATCATTTTAAACATAACTGTATCATGTTAAATCATAAATACATTCAAATATTGGATCATGTTGGTGCCCAAAGAATATTTTTTTTGTAAACATGTCAAAGCGAGACGTAGAAGGCGCTCAACTCTAAAATGCGAACCTGTAAAATCGGTTTACCTGCAAAGTGGAATTTCCGAAAAAGTGAGACCCCACCCCTGGTATCTGTAGATAAACACCCAGTAAGTTTTCCCCCACTATCAGAAACTCAGTGAAAAAGTCGCATCCGCGCGTCGGCCTTCTAAATATTACAAATACTGGGAAAGTTTACCCTGTAATTAACATTTAAACGAGAAGACTTTTGATAACTTGTACCTAATTATATTGACAATGTCTAAAACGAACGCTGCATTACAACATTTTGTCAATAAATCGCATTTTTATCCGTTCCATCACGGTACAAAATGAAACATGGCGGACTCGCGTGCGTGCTGGACGAAATATTTTAAATCCAATTGTAAATTAATAATTCTTTAAACATTTGACAGCTAACCTTATTATTGAATAGAGATAGGTATTTTCATAAATTAATTAAGAAAGTGACATTATGTCTCATTTTAATAGAAAGTCGACGACGTGAAAAAATAAATTCGTTCAGTAAAATGTTATCGGTTAAGTTTTAAATGTCAAAAAAATAGAAACAAACCTTAGTCCTTGTTTCTGAAACATATCCAGTTCCATCGGCATTTTCCCTGTCACTTAATTAGCTATTTCTTTGTTTATCTAATAACAAGAGTTCTTATATCATTTTTCATAGCTCTAGAATTGAAATATAACCGAGGAGATGTCAGAATTACAAATTGCAGTAGTTTGTTCCAGTAACCAAAACAGAAGTATGGAGGCACACAGCTGTCTTAGGTAATAAACATCAAAGCTAATGATATAAAATCTAAATACCATGGAATAAAACAATGAAAATAGTGAGTTGTTTGTTTTGATATCAACTGAGCCCTAGGTCTGTCCCGAGTTTTAGTTTTTTAGAAGGGTCGGTGCTGACATTATCCCGGAAGCTTTGTTTTCCATTCCTAATGTATTAGCCAATAATTGTCCATTACTGTGGTCTGTTGTTAGGCATTATTGTTTCTAAACGTAGGTATCGTAGCCGGTCTGCTGCTATCCTGAAGATAAAAACCAAGCAGCCCTACATCGGAGACGTCATTTCAGGCGTTTTCTTTGAATCAACTACACCACTTGTTTGTACTAAACTATAATTAGTAGCGAGGTGGTTAACGCTGCGGACTACCAATCCAGAGGTTCCCAGATTGAGACATTTTCGGAAACCCTTTGAGTTTCTAACCCAGATAGAGATGAACTGGTTAGAAACCCAGAGATAGTATTGTTTTTATCAGTGCTATACACCGGGCACACTAAAAAGTTATCCATGGGTCTATTCATAAAGAGCTGGAAAGGGCCTGGAACTTGGACTCCCTTGTATCTGCATAGGTCTTCAATTTGTTGTCTGGGCTTGTCGGACATTTGTATATACACACAGTATAATACACATGGCCAGACTAGTCATATGAATAAAAATAAGTTTGTATAATATAGCTACGTATGATATCTTGAATCACGGACCTATATACACATGTGATTTATAGGTCTGTGCTTGAATGGTGGCCCTTGCATTAGTAAATTTCAACAGTCGCTATTTATGCGCTATTACACATTACCGCGGAACTGAAAAATGTAAGTAATAGTTATGACAGTTTTCATAAACTCGGCTTATAAGAATCAACAAAATCCATGGCTTGAAGTGCTTTATCGAAAATGAAGTATTTCTCGTTGTTAATATGTCTGCATAATAATTAACTCGGGATTTACCCTGGTGAATTATTCTGCCCATGGAATGCTTCAATTTCAATAAAGCACTCCAAACAATACATTATTTCTTAAACGTAGCTGGGCCTCATGTCAAGTCATTGCTCATTTGCTGCACAGACATATTCTAAACCCTAGTTGAGTGATCTTGTTCCCACCTAAAGTTTAAAATCAGTCGTACTACTGACCACCTCTAGTTAAATGATTTGACCTAATCCAGGGGAATAGTGAGCTCTTTTTATATGGGCAATATTTACGCTGGTATCAAACATTGGAAAGACTAAAATAACGGAGGACCTTTTGCCCAAAATTTTCTTCAGTTAATTGCAACATTACTGATGATCTGCTCAGGCTGGGATTTAAACTTGAGACTTCTTGTTCTGGAGGTGAACGCCCTAACCACTGAGCTAACAAGATGATTGTATATATTTAACTTTGTACCCTGTCTGCCAGCAGTCGTGCAATTATCTCTCTCACAGAGGTTTTAATTACTTAAAAAAGATGGTTTAAACTGTATTTTGTCTGCTATGCAGTTTAATATTTATGCTCTTTCCTTCTTATTTCAGTAAAAAGGGATTCAATGTACGATCATTTGGTACAGGGAGTCAAGTGAAATTGCCAGGGCCAGCTCCAAATATGCCAAATATTTACGACTTCAACACAACATACGATGAAATGTACAAGGATCTCTCTAGGAAAGACTCCGAACTGTATCCTGCTTCCGTTTTGAGATAACGTGTTATGTACTGGAAATCATCCCAAGACAAAAGTTGTCATGGTCCATGAGGAAATTGAAGAAATTTATGCAGTTTTCCACCGTCGGAATCGGTGTCAATTTTTTTTTATGATTGTCATGGTTTTTCACAGTTTTGTAGCTTAATGAAAACAGTAAATGCTAAAATTCAGCATTTATTTAGCCATTTCAATACTTTCTACTTTCAGATTATGAAATAAGACAGGTGTGTTCAAGTTTTTATTCCTTTAAAATATTAAAAAGTGTGTTGGGCCAGAAAAAATATACATTGTGGTTATGGTAACAAGTTGGATAAATAAAATAGGCAACAATTTTTTTATGATTGTTTATTCAGAATCAATACATGTGCTTACCAGAACCACAAATTTATTTGTTTCGGTCCAAGAGAGTACTTAAGTCTTGACTATAGATTTTACTTGATTGTGTTTGGCTGATAATATGCTTTATCAGTGAGACATGTTGCTGCATTGTTCACGTTTTGTGTGACATAAAAAATGTAGAAGTTTAAGAAATATTTTAAGTTCTGATAAGTGTGAACAGATAGTTTTTTCTTTTGTTAAGTTTTAAACAGCTAGATACAATGTAGTGTAGACAAGTAATATGAATTTATTAACATTTTTACTCTGCAACTGTCAGAATTGTCTGTTGGACTAGCAGTCACATCTTGAAAAAAATGTGATTATCTTGGTCTCAGACCTTTGCTTTTACCAACAAAACTACTTTTATAAAAAAAACATACACCACACTCGAGTTGGTTGAAAATAGGGAGTACTGACACCTATCTGTGTAGGAAGATTGTGTGAAATGCAAATTTTAGTGTGTTAAAACCTACCATAAAGAACTATGTTTGCACTCCGCTCTAGTCACTCTGGTGAGTGATACAGGGCCATCATGGCACTCTTCATCTCAAACTTTATGATAATGAGGTCAGGTGATCAGATTTCTAGATTATTGCTGAAAGGAGTAAGAACAGAATGTCTTTGATAACGTATACCGGTATAAAGTTGCGGAATACTTTAAGAAAAAATGCAGCTTGAAATAACATTGATAAGGTGAACGATTTGGACCATTAGAACAGTCCTCTTGCTTAAATGCTTGTCCAGGCATGTTTGTTTTGATTTTCAGGTGCTGATGCAAGGTGTTTGGTGTTTGATGTGTTGGTATGATTAATGTATAATGAGGAGATGTTGAGTGGATCTGCTGTTGAGTTGTTTTGGGACGCAGTTTGTATGGCAGGAGAGCTTGAAGACCTGCAATTTTTTTTTTCTTGAAATAGAAACCTTGATATTAAAGTGTGAATAGTAAATGAGTTTATAGGTATCACAAACATATTTGAAGGAGCTTCTTAAACTGTTGATGCTCATTTTCTGTATTTTATTAAGAAGTCTGGATTAAACTTAAAAACGTTTGAATATTTGCTAGGAATACCTGGCCAATAAGTAATACTAGATCACTTGTGACTTTGTGAGAGAGTATATTAAATCTTGGGCTATTAGGTTATGGGGTCTATGTAGACCCTTTTGAGATTTTCGAAGTGCTTCTTCTTGTCTGCTTACAGGAACAGTTTCAGTGATGATGCAAGATTACAAGAAGCTGCGATTTTTGGTTTAATCCTGCGATGTGGCTGACGGTAATCGAGTAACGGTTTGTCAAAACATCCAAGGTGTTGGACATCAACCAGAATACACCTGATGTTTTAAATTTTTATTATATTTTCATAATATATACACCACTATGAGTTGATCTGGGTATAGAAAATGTACCCATTTCAGCACAGGTGATCAGGTTTTGTCTGTTTCCACTTAGTAAATTTGACGCCTTTCTGTAGAGCAGTAGGCCATCAGTATAGGTAGATTATGTTCACTGTGTCCATTTTAAAATGTGTTTTCACAGTTAACCTGTACCCTTTTCAAGCAGGCCAAACTAAAACTTGTTTAAAGTATAAATAAATTAAATATAATAAACAATGAGCTAATGTAATGTAGATTTAATAAATTAAAAAAATGAATAATGACCAAATCTAGGAAATTATAGATTAAATTTTAAAACTAATTGAAAAGAAACCAGCTCAATTTTTGCTAACCTTATTGAGTTGATGTAAATCACTTGAAATCACAAGTCTAACCAGTGAGTATAACTGAAATATAAATTGCGATCATTATTGATAGTCCATTTTTGCGACTATATTAAACATTATTTGACATTACAAATTTTAATGACATAACCAATCGGAAATGGTGTTACATCAGTACTGTGTTAGAAGAAAGTTATCATACTGCAAGGAATCGCTGAGGTTGATGGGTAGAAACCAGTAAAATAGTATGTAACATTGAATAGATGCTGATTTATTAAAACAAAAGCAGTGTAACTAAATTTGTAACTTGAAATTATTGGTAACAATGAAGTATTAAATAAAGATCTGAATTTTCTTGCTGAATGCTTGATGGTTGTTTCATATAACTTGTTTTAAACTTCGATGTTTTGACCATGTTAACAGTGATTTAGCGTCATTAATGCATACACAAACGACATTTTAGTGATCAACCCTTGAAATTGTTCTCGGTTATTAAGAGTTGTACAGTTGTGATACTCCTACCATTGTACAGAAGGCAACCAGAAGAGAGTTTTTATTAGGAAAAGTGGGAAGACGAGTGGTATAAAGTCTGCATGTTATCGTTCTATGCCCTAAAGAAGACACTGCTGCTGTCGGCAATTCCCTCAGAAAGAGATCTATTGGACTATTCTCGCTTGGATTCCCCCCACAAATTGTTCTTGTAATCAGCATTTAGAAAGAATTTTTATCTCCAAGGGATTTTACTTTAAATTCAGTGGACATATTCTTTGAACAAAATAATGATGTACATCATTACCTGGTCAAATGAGCATGATAGTTGTTCTATAGAGCTAATGTTGACTGAGTAAACAGTATCAAATCTGTTATTGAAAGATCTTCACTAATTTGAGGAAATTTAAGAAATGTGTGTAGCAGAAAGGTATCATACAGACAGATTGCAGACAACTGGAAGTACAACAGTGATTAAATTGATTTGTTGCATGAAAATCTTCAGCCAGTTAATGTGTCGTATATACACCTGGATGAAAAAGACCACACAAAATTGCAGGAAATATTTTGATGTTACTTGAACAGAGGGGGAGCATATAGTCGGCTATAGAGCATAACTCGGAAAAGTATCTTTGGCATTGATTTGATACTTCACACATTGGAAGAGGCTTTTAAAAGGAGTGCAATGAGAGAGCCATAACTTTACCTTTGGCTATATTGAGACAGTCCAGTGCCTAAGAACTATAACTAACAGCATTTTTTAATTATCCCATTATGAAATATTTGCTTCTCCAAAAACAGATTTCCAAAACAACGAATCATGTTTGCTTCACATACTCCTAATGTGAAACGATTTTGAGCCACTGACTCTAATTCAGTGAAACTTCATACACTGCTTCACTATCAAGAGCACGTGTACTATTAGCACATTTTTAGCTCAACTGGCACAAAGTGCCAGAGTGAGCTATTAGGATTGCATTCCGTCCGTCCACCATTTCCTTCAAATGACATCTCTGAAACCACTGGGCTAAAGTTGATGAAACTTTGCAGGTATGTTCCTTGCATAAAGCTCTATCAAATTTGTTCAAAGTATTCCATTCCATGGAGAACTGGTTGCTATGGCAACAAATAGAAAAACTTTAAAAATCTTCTCTGAAACCACAAGGCCTAGAGCTTAGATATTTGGCATGTAGCATTGTCTAGTGGACCTCATTACCCAGATCTGTTGGCAAATTAAGGACCCCAGGGTTTAAAATTACCCTTTTCGGGTTGGTCACTTAGTTTTGCATAGGCTTATATAGGAAAAACATTTTTAAAGTTGGAATCTTGCTTCCATCATGAAACCACAAAGGCCTAGAGAAGGTAATTCTTAGGGATTTTGCATGTAGGCCCATTTGTCTAGAGGACTCAGTCTACCAAGATTGTTCAAATTATTGATCCCCGGGCACTAATTGAGATCGTGGGAAGGTGGAGTCACTTAGTTTTACAAAGGCTGATATAGGAAAAACATTAAAAATCTTCTCTGTGAAACCACAAGGCCTAGTGCTTAGATATTCTAGCATGTAAGCATTGTCTAGTGCACCTTTGTCAAAGTTTAGCTTTACTTTGTTGAAATCATGATCCCCTGGTTAAAATTAACCCTTCCTGGGAGGGGGAGAAAGCACTTGATTTCATTAGGCATTTTATTAGGAAAGCTTAAAAAAAAACAAAACACCAGGCCAAGGCAGATAATAGATATTTGAAATGTTACTCCTAGCATTGTAGTAGATGGAGCCACTACAGGAATTATGTTAGAATCATGACCCCTTTTATTATAGCAAATGGTAGTCAGGTGAGCAATATAGGGCCATCAGGGCCCTCTTGTTCATAGAGTTATTGCCCTTTGATTATTTTTTCATATATGTTTGTGTGCCTGCTGTTCTCAGCAACCACAGACTGGAATTCAACCAGTCTTCTGGGAAACTTTCTTAACACTTGGAATTGACCGAAAGTAGTGAATAGTCTCTGGATTTTTCACATGTCAACTTGGTAGATTTGGTTGCCCAGAGGCCAAACTGGAATGAGCCTGGCTATGCCAAAGATTTCAGATCCCCAAATTACATACAGTATATTTATAGCTAATTTGATAAGCATGATTTTGGTTTAGCTTGGCAAGTGCTCACAGGAGTCTGCTTCGGAAAACCAAGTACTGACTTGAGTTCAATGAAACTTCATGGAATACTTCACTATCAAGAGGACATATTATCAGCACATTCCTCTTCAGTGATCTTTCAAGGAGTTACTGCCCTTTGATAATTTTTTATATACCTTCATGTCCATGTTTGTAGCAACTGTAGGATGGAATTAAAGCAATTTTTTATGGGAAGCTTTCCTAACAAGGAATGCTTGTTCTCGTTCAATGATTTTTTTAACACTGAATTGCAGCTCTTTCATTTTATGTACATATAGTATACATACCATTTTTGGTAAACACTGAAGAATGTTTGTGATCCTACCAGCTCCAGGACCTGTCGGTTTCTTTGACATTGTAAAGGAAGCGACACAGGATGGCAAAAAGTATCCTGATAAAAGCAAATAGAGGGAAGAAAAGAAAACCGTGAAGAAAAGAGAAGTCTGAAGAAAAAAAATGAAGAGCACTAGTGTTGGATAAAAGGATGTGAGGGAGTTTAGGGAATGAGAACTTGTGAAATAATGTTTCTGATCTTCATGGAGGTCCTAGCAAGAGAGTTGGGCAATTTACACTGCAATTGTCCACTACAAAATCAGAATTCTGCATGGAATAGATTTCTGGGGTAATGATAGATTCAGACTTTAATAATAGACCTTCCTGATAGCAAAAAGTATCATCAAAATATTTTTTACAATTTACTTATTTTTGTTGGAAGCATTCAGCCTTCTATTCAAGAAGAGAATTTAAATTAACGCAGTTATTAAACAGTAGGATTGTTACATTGGTACACTGCTTATGTTTTCTAGCTCTTCTGAACAAAGTCCAACAGAGCTTATGCCATGGTGGTTTGTCCGTCTGTGTGTCCGTGAACTTTTCCTTGATAACACTACAGGTCATGGTTTTCATTTGATTTTCATGAAACTTGCTCAGAACGTTACCTGCAACATGTAGATGATCCTTACTGTTCTTGGGGTCAAAGGTCAAGGTTACAGTGACCCAAACTTTGAAAATTGTTTCCACTCTGTATTTTGATATCTATATCACTCAAAGTCTAAACTTCATAGGATGATTGGTCTTACTGAGTAGACAATCCCTATTGATTTTGGGGTCAGTAGTTCAAAGGTCAATGTTACAGTGACCTCTGTTAGCTTTTTCTTGATAACACGATTATACAGTTCACAATTTTCATTTTTCTTCAAAAGGTTGCATGCAACCTATAGATGATCCCCATTATTTTTGGTGTCGGTGGGTCAAAGGTCATGGTCAGAGTGATCCAAACTTTGAAAGCATTTCCTATAAGATCTATATCAACAACAGTCTTCTGACGGTCTTGCTGAGTAGATGATCTGTACTATTTTTTGGGTCAGTGGGTCAAGGTCTTTTCCTTACTATTTAAAAAGATTTTCACAAAACCTGCTCAAAATAGTCCAGTAGAGAGATACTGGCCCTTATGGGTCTCTTGTTTCTGTCTGCAGTTCAGTTTGTGTAAAAAAAATGTGAGATAGTCTGTAGTTTCCAGCAGAATACATTACCAGTTCATTGAGCACACTGATCTGATTTTCAGTGCAGAGCCATATTGTATTTCAGTCTTTGTGTCTTGAAACTATTTGTGTTCTAACTTGGTTTAAAGTGGTCCTGAAAATCTTTTGTTCGGTGTCGTCACTCCATTAAAATGCATGAGTAAAACTTTCTACTTGATAAGTAACTGTAAATTGAGTAAATTTCATGTAATGAAGTACTTGCGAATTTTGAATTTGCAAAAGGAGACTTCTCTAGTAGTCTAGTTTACTCTCTAAGTGAAATGAAGTTTTGGTGCGATTTCTAAATTAGCAAAGTGGGTAATTCGCTAAAATAGCAAAAACTAAATCAATTTTCAGTACTTCAATGATAAACTCTTTCCTGTTACACTTCAATAGTTTATTCTTCAACCGTGTTATTTTACATTGTTTCATTAGACATTGCTGTACATTCATTTAGCATTGTTTTAAACACATTTCATTTCATATTCAATTTTGTAGTTCTGGGTAGTTCCTGGAATTGGGGTGCACATTTTGATGTTTGTTGCCACCTCATTTTTAATCCATCCATACTTACAAATCTAGCCATCTGTTCTGAGTTGCTCACTAAAATGAGGTGTTAACTTTGATTTCATTGATAATCTAGGCATGGTTACTCCATGTTTTGTGTTGCTTCCCATCTTGTATCTTTTATCCACTGTAGTTTATGTAAAGTGATAGGCAGTTGTCTCTCCCTTATCCATTTGAACTTTTGATACAAATGGCGTTGCTTCCCTCATCTCCCTTATCCATTTGAACTTTTGATACATTTGGCATTGCTTCCCTCATATCATTGTTTAGTTGGAGCTTGTGCCGCACCTTGATTCATATCACACTTTGTTACTGTCTGTGTGTTGCTTTTTGGATTTGATTTATAATTCTCTTTGACAACGGAACCAGAAGTATTTTGCTGTTCAGGATGCATATCTTTCATTGATGTTATTTTGGCCACACACGCTATATTTAGTAGTCTTTCCACCCACTCGTATTGCAGTGTGTTTCATTTCAAGTCCATTTACGAATTTTTACAGTAATTTGTTGATTCTACTTTGTTAATTAATCATTGTGACATTTGCTGCACTTCATTAAACTATACAATGTACTGGTAATAATCCTATAAATAAATCCCCGGTTCCATTTTTAACCCATTTAGATTTTCTCATAGCATGTTTGCTATCTTGTAAATAGGTCACTCACCATTGTTTTGAACTTTCTTTGATTTGTTGTATTCTATAAGTGGGTTAGCAGCTTGAATAGGTAATAGGTGTATGATAACTTCTGCACAAGTGCTACTGACATCTTGAAATTTCTTGGGGTATGGATACTATAAACATTATTTTATTAGCTAGGTTTCATGTTTTCGCGAATGAGCCATATTGCAAATTCATCTAACTCGATAAGAGTTCTGTCTTAAGATTTGACATAGTGTTCATTCAGCTCTATATGTCCAGCAAATTCAGGAAATCGTGAATAAATTGAAAAGAAAATTGCGAAATAAACAACTCGCAAATATTAAGACCTTTACGATATTACTTCTAAAAATGTAATTTATTGTATCAAGAATTGCTTGCAGTATGATCAACACTTCACGCACTTCCGTTAATTCAGATTTGTTACACCATTTAGATTTTGACAGTTAAATATATTAAACAGTCCCAAATACTATATAAAGTACATGTATCCTGAAATTGCTTACAGTAAGATAGTTTTGAAGTTATATTATATGTACAAAGTGAAACGTAACACCTTTTCGTTTAATGCAAGATCTAGAGAAAACTAGATTTACTTCTTGAACATAAAATGAGGAATGCAAGCGAAACAACATCCCCTCTACATAGCATCCACAAACTGATGTTTTTCATGGAAAAATATAAACATAAAACTTCAAAACTGATAAAGATATGTTTCTGCAATATGTTAATGTAGGGTGGTATTTTATAAGGGTTACCAAGACTAATGTTAGTAATGGTTTATTTGGTTAATTTAATAACTGATCAATGTAGATTAACTGAAATTTGTAAAAACTTAAGGTGATTGTCCCTTTTAATGCTCCCCGAAGCATGATGCATATAGACACCGCTTTGTTCATCTGTGAAGCCCCTTAAACGAGCTTGTGTGACGCATAGCTTATACAGAAGTAAAGGGATTGAGTTGATACTAAATTTATTGATAGAGGTCATGAGAGGAAGTACAGTGACAACCATAACTATGGCTTTCCCCATTTTTGAATTATCCCGCTTTATGTAAAATGCTTGTCAAGAATATATAAACTCTACATGAAAAGGATAAAGTCGATTCTCTACACATTGATTAGGTCATTGAGAGGAAGTGAAGTGACAAGTAACCATAACTCTAGCTTACCCCATGTTTAAATTATCTCCCTGTTATGTAATAACAGTATGTCCAGAGCAGAACTATAATTCTAGCCTACCCCATTTTGAAATTATCTCCCTTTATCATATGAAATTATGAATAAAAATGAATTAAACATAGAGGCAGAAGAGTCTGTAAAATTATCTCTCTATAATGTTAACTTTTTACATAGCTCGAAAACTGTTCAACAAATTTACTTAATATTGAATACAATTAAGCAGTGCATTTAGAGGAAGTACAATGTTCAAGAATTTTATCTTTATGTAATTGAATTATGTCCCTTTATTATTTTTTATTTTGATTGTCTACCATTACAATTTTGAAACTTGTTCAGTTTTCATTTGCAAGGACAGAACAGAACGTGTTCGTTGTTGTCCAAAAATGTATGCTTCGGGGAGCATTTATTACCACAAGTAAGTTGTGCTGCTTAAACGCTTTAAGATTTGCAGGTATTCACTGAAGCATGTCCGTATACATGTGCATAAGAGTGACTGTACGTGGTTGCAAAGTATAGCTATGGCACATGGTTCTAATTTTTGAAAAAGTACATGTACCTGCAAAAATTTGTGTTTCCTTAATTCTGACCTAGTTTTATGAATTTTACCAATTACAAACCAATCCACTATTGGTTCGAGTCCGTATAATAGTCATTATCGTGCTACTGAACCAACATTTGTGAACTTGACCTTGACCTTTTAACCTCGAAATCATAATCCGACAGCATGCAGTCTGGACAAACAAAATAAGGCAATGTTTGAAACAGATTTACACCAAGTGATCTCTGATAACATGTGGTCATCAAAGATATGTCTAGGCCATTGCTGAATAAAAACTGATTTAGACCATGATGTTCATACCATCTTGACCTTTGATTTGCCGACATGTAAAGGAAAACGGGTCAACTCTTGACTGAATCAACTTTTTTTAAGGCTACTGTGTCCGGTAACATCTTGAACTTTGTTGTACTGACCCGGAAATCATTTCCTTATACATGTAGCAACTGTCCTCGGTGTCAGAATTGTTGACCTTGACCTACATATTGAGGTAAAGATGATGATCTGCCATAGTCTGCAAACTGTTAAGATGCCAAATACTTTACCGTTATTATTAATAATATGACCGTTGTTGCGACAGAAGACAAGGTTATCTATGTTTGTGTCTGATAAGTTCAAGGATAGAAGTATTCTGCTACTGCATCTTTTTATGTAAATCGATTTGTATGCTTCGTCTATTTACTTACACTGATTTTGTAATCAAGGATACAATCTACAGGTCACGTGCCCGTGTTCTTGCAGTGAGTAGAAGCTGTGCCGATTGCAGAAGTCACGTGACCTTGACATTTTGACAAACATCTCTGGATCGATAAAGTTCATCTGACAAAATCAAATGATCTCGAGTGCTTTTTTGCCAAGATGAGTAGGTACTAGTAAACTTTCCAGTGCCAAATGCCTGGACATGCTGACAAATTAACTTTGAAATGTATATATGGACAATTTTAAAGACCATAGCCGGCTCGCGAATTGTACCTAGATGAAGGTGTTTTCAACGTAAATGTCCGTCTGATCTTTGGTTTATCGAGTAATAACTGAATGCAGACGATAATCAGACAGACGGACGGACGTACTTGGTGAACAGTCATTTAGTGTTTTACTAAGCGTGACTTCGTATTTAATAAAAAAAATGCTGAAAGTTTAATTTTTAGTGATGATGATACAAGACGTACGTACAAGTGTACACGGTTGAACATTCTATACAAGGAAGTTAAACTAGCACCGTTTCCGTCATTCCAGTTATTACGCGTTTCATTAGGAAAATGGCACACGTCAATTCGTAGTCTAGTCTGGTTAAATGTACCATATTGATTGTGTCCGTCAGTATTTTTAAAAACTTGCTTTCTTCATTTACCGAATGAAGAATATCTGCCGAAATACGCTATTCTTTTCTTGCATAACAGCAGGTAATGATATTACACAGATGCAACTGATCGGTGGCCGTTTTTTCCATATGACAATTGATTCACGGGTTTTGCTAATCGTTACGGGAAAAAGGTCGTACGTTAAATGATCCATGAGAATATGTAGTCTTCGTCGATATTTGATTGCCCGACCATATTGAGACTATCTTAACGGGCGTTTAATTGGAAGTGCCGTGCGAAATGGTCTGACGAGCGTTGCTGTTCGACCGTTCACTTTATCTTCTAAAGCGATTCCAGTATGAAGCACTTAAGCACCTCTAGTTATGTAGGACGTCAGTCACAAATCGCGTTTAACAGGAAGATGAATTGTACTTTCTGTTTCAATGAATTCGATGAGAGCTAAAAGAGAGACAATCTCGGCGAGATTTTTAAATTTCCGAATTCAGAGTTGTCTTCCGTTTAGACGTATGTGTCTCGTTAGTCTCCGAAATTTATTAATCTAAGTAATTTCATCTAGATTTCTGCATTATATTTTTTAAAATTTAGTATGAGGCTTGTGAAAAAAAAAACTGTCTAGTAACCATTGTTAAAAAAGAACGTATTGGCAAACTATTCATTCAAAATGTTGGCGCTTTGGTGCAAATGGTCATCTCATGTGCAAAGGTAAAAATTTGATTTATAATTTATGATATTTCAGCATTCGTTAAGTTTGACCTAATGTACTTGGAACCAATAGAATGCCGAGTTGAATCTATAATGTACATGCATTTAGCGGGAAAATTGGCACGTGCGTTTCGTGACGCGAGCGGTTACCGGAAAATTAAAATCGTGTATTTGGAAGGCGTTGAAAGGTCGCACAGCTATCCATTGCTGTAAAATACATGTGTGTGCATTAGTAAGTTGGAACGTAAATGCGCTTAAGTTATGATTATATACAAATTGGCCGGTATAATATCGTATTCGTGTATTGCACGAACAATTTCGAAAATATTGGCAACATGTAGTTACTTATACAGAATGCATCGAGATTTTTGCGCCGAAAAAAAAATTACTGAAACATTTATTTAGCGCATTTTGTTCTTCATCCTTTCACAAGGAAAGCGGCTTTAATTTATTTAGGAACTACAGTCGTCAGTTAATGGAAGTAAGCACTTGGTTTCTAGGAGCGTCGCGCATAGCCATGCTAAAAATACTAACTGAAAATTCGATTACGCGGTGGGAATTCAATTGACTAACGTTACTGTGTATGCGCCGGAATTGAAATGTGATGGTAGATGATCGAGTCTGGGTGGCGACAGTTGTAGCCAATTGCAAATTGTTCGTACTTGTTCGTAGAGTCATTTTTTCTGACCATCTTCTTAATTTATTTACATAGACCTGACTGCTTGTAATTGGGGACCTTCGATAACGGACCGTCTGTAAATGTAAAAAAAATGTAAAAAGGTGAGAAACCGAGCAAAATTGAATATCTGCAATTTTAAAGTGAAATCATGCATTTAAGAAATATGTGTTCATTACGCAGCTAAAACTAAAACCTAATGTCCGATTTAAACAATTAAATCATGAACATTCACAACAGAAATAGCATGTATCTGAAATACAACTATATAATTATATTTAGTAATATTGGCAATAACTTGACAAAATAGCTCGGGGCATCTCTTACACAACTGATAGCACGATGGCAGCATGACAAGAAATTGTTAAATCTACTTTCGTTTTGCAAATTTGTTATAAAGTGCCACTAATCCGTTTCTGTATGTGTCAAAGTATGTGATTTTATGTATTTTTTAATATCAACTGTTACAATGGAATATGTTTAGTAATAAACCTGTTAACAAATATGTATTGAATGATTGGCCCACACGTTCTCAGAACAGAGCCTGCATATTCTGTAAGGACTTTACCAAAATCTTTAAGGAGATAATACAACTACTTGCGATTTTTGTGTCATTAAGGTACCAACTATTGTATAATAAGCTAAATTTCTACGTTTAAATTTAAAGATACAATATCAAAGAAAAAGAGGTTCAAAGGTCAAGATGTCATAAAAACCTGATGATTGACTAGCAATGTTTTCTCAAATTTCTAGTAGCCATTGTAAAAGGTCCATTACTAACACCAAATCGAATTTTCTTTTAAATCTGAATCGTAACGGGCGTCTTCCCAGAAGGAAAAATAAGACATACTGCATTGAATGTGACCATATGCGTTGAAAATTTGAGTTTTACAAAAGAATTAATAAATAAGAGTGCCTTTTCAAAAACGAAAGTAGGCTTTCCAGTTTTCAAATATGTTTGTAATTTTCCAGAAATCTCCCAGAGAGAGGCTGTAAATAAGTTGTACATAAATACGCAGGTCAATTTTGAATTATAATTGAAGATCTTTACTTTCAATGATGTGCAAAGTATATGTCTGACTGTTAACAACATTCAGTAAAGCGAAAGTAGGACAAAAAGACCACCCAGGTCAATGTAAGGAAATACACAAATATTCACTCGTTTTTCTGCAGCAGTATTTCGAACAGGGAAATACTCTACGGCTATTGTAAAGTTTAAGAAGCCAGTTTCAAACTGTATTTCCCTGTTACAATTCCAGAATAAAAATAAAATTCGATTTGGCGTTAGTAATGGACCTTTAATATTATACGTAGGGATATATAGAAACATAAAAAGACCTGGGTGGCTGTTTTGCTTAACAGAGTCAAACGTTTAATGTTGATATGTCTGCGGTCTTGCATTTTTGCCAAAGACTGAATTATTTATTATAAGATACAACATGAAAATACATGATGAAAAATTATATCTATCGGGGGCTAAGCGAAGTTTCACGGATAATGAGCGTATAGCGGAAGTTTGTAACACATGTGGAGACTAGTCCGCACTTTTAACCCAGAACTCCATACAAAAAACACTTGTGAATGCACCTTTGAAACACGGAGATTAATTCGAATAATCACCGGGACTGGGTCAGTGAATTCTGATAATCGTTGTTCAGAACATAAAAATTAAGAGTAAAAGATAGATTTTGAAACGGTTTACACAGGGGTAATAATTGGAACGAACTATTGGCCATTTAATGCAGCAAAAATACTAGGTAATATTAAAAAAATACACATTTATTAATAAGCGTTTAACGGATTAATTTATAAGCAAAACGAAAGTAATAATTAAAAAGAAAGTAAGAGTTGTCTGCCTTGATCAACTTACTGAATTTTCAAGAACTGTGTATATACATGAAGGAATACTTTCGATCTATTATACGGTCCTTTAGAGGGTCGGCGAATTTCTTTACTGTGAACAATTACATATTTTATCTAGCAATAATTTATTTCACACCATAATTTTTATGTAACCAATAGCCGTATAACATTTGTGACATGTGGCAGTATTGGACTGCATGAACTTGTTTTATTCAAATCCATAATGTCCCGATTTAGGTCACATGACTCACCGGGACTCGCTTTATACGGGACAACTCTACTGCATTCTTGCAGAAAGTGTTACATACGGCGGTGGTGTGGAATAAAGAGATCATTATACATTGTTGAGTACAATACTGATTCTATTGGACGCGTACACAACTGTAAAACCTATATTGAACTCGGCTAGCGCCTCGTCCATTTCACAGCTGTGAAATAAATATGACATAGGCTTTCGTGGCACAGTAATATTGTAACCGAGTGGCGGATAACGATTACTGTCCTTTTCAAAGCTATGTGATATTTATATACTAACACTGCTGATTGAGAAAAGAGCTTGGCATTTTGCCTATAGGTATGTGATACTGTACATGAAACAAAGAGAACAAACACCTTTCAGGCTTACTAACTTATTGAATTTTCCATTCTACCTGTACATGAAACCACAGATGTGATGCTATCTTCATGAAAAAGACGGATGATAAAACAAACTGCATCATTAAGAAAACTTTGTTTCAGATAATGTTAGAAACTTTAAAAAGCACGCAAAAAACTGCCTTTTGTAGGGCGGCTTTCGTGTAAGATGAAAAACGTAAATACAGTCTGTAATCATCGGTAATGGCAATCATACTTTTCATGTAAGACATAAGAGCCTTAGCCTCGACTCACGATTTCTGTAGATATTAGTTTATGCATTCTATTTAGTAGGAAATGACGTACGTTGAGATGAAAAAGGCTGTTGTCCAATATTTATGGCTAGGTTATTAAGTAAACATGAAGTAAATAAATTAAAGCCTATTTTATTTTTGAATCAAAATATTTTAAATGTTCGATTATGCCTGTTTCGAGTCAGTCGCAGCGTCCAGTTTTCGTGTTTGATTGAACAAAACACATTTCTTTAAGAATTGTCAGTTTTCTAAACGAGCGTATATCTACATGTGCAGTAACTGATATCTTGAACTGATATTTGCGATTTGCCATTGGTTTTCAAGGAGTTCTTTGTTGTACATACATATGTTTTTTTTCCTTTTGAGGAATGGGTTCAAATTTGAACAAAATGCCCACAATCTGTCCGTTTGTGAAAAATATTTTTTGTTCCATTGCTCTTGTATATGAAAGCTGGTCGAACTAAACTTGAAACTAAATTTTGAGCAAGTCTATTGTTGGTATGTTTTAAAAGTGTAATGCTGAGCTGAGGGCAAACTTGGTTGTCTTGATGAGGTCGTTAATCTCGTAAGTATTTTAGTAACGCAGAGAAGATTTATCCCACAGGTAAGAGTTTACGTGAATTCCGCAACAGTGTTAAACCATGACAATCTTATATGAATAAAGTTTGTAGTTTTATTTTTTTCTTACACCGGTAGACTAATTACTACTGGAAGTGGGAACCACGTTGATACACGTTTGTACAAAATGTTTGTCTTGTATGCTAAAAGGGAGCCCAGACTCCCGAAATTATATCCTTAACGACAATGCAGATATACACAAAATGGTATTTTACACATGCTGGATAGAAACCGCAGGATCAAACCCAAGCCAGAGAGATTTCAAGCTTGCAAAGACAATACGTTCGACATTATCATTTCATGCGAGGAACGGGTCTACGACCAAATCGTAGAAGGTACGTATGTTTATATGTAGGTGTATTAGGTTGCAAAAGAAAATATGCACTTGTGTTTTGGTTATTTTATATGTATTATTTAATAAAAAACCCAGATGTTTGAGCAATCTATGCTGAATCTCGCGTGCATTGATATCACATTCAGTCGATAGCAAATGGTTTATAAAGGAAGTGTTCGAAATTTAAGATCGATACGTTTAATGGCATACTTCCGTTTGCATATGTCGGATGACCGCAAGCCCGGGGTTGACTCTTGATAAGCCTGAAATTACAGGCACTTTGTGCAACAACGACCAAACTTCGATCGTCGGAAAAAATGACAGCCGCTAGAAATCTGTTACAGAAAAAAATATAAATACACGGGTATATTTGATCGCTAAAGTAACGGGATCGGGGCTATAACGGGGTAAAAATGACAAATGCATAACGAATCTTGCAAATACGGAATAGATTTAAAGGTCCATTACTAAGGCCGAATCGAATTTTCTTTTTAATCCTGAATTGTAACAGGCATCTTCCCAGAAGGGCAATACGACATACGCATCGAATTTCCTATTATATGTGTTGAAAATTGTGAGTTTAACAAAAGAATTGATAAATTTATTTTGCGTTATTTTCAAAAACGAAAGTAGGTTTTCCAGTTTTCAAAAATCTTTTAGGATTATCAGAAATCCCACAAAAGAGGTAAAGAGGTTGTATATAATAAGCAAGCCTAATTTTAAATAAATTGAAAGGATTTCATTGCAGTGATCCAAGTATATTTTACGTTCTGCCAACATGCAATAAAGTAAAAAGGACAAAAGCTCTAAGGTAATAGGAAACATTTATCGTTTATCTGCAAATTTAAACGGGGGCCAAATACGCACGCTTATTGTAACGGCTTAGAAAACAGTTTCGAACTGTATTACCTTAGTTACAATTCAGAAAAGATTTAAAAGACTTTTCCAAGTTTAGCTTTTGACATATGACCTATTTACCAAATGAGCGAGAGAAGACAGAAAACGTTTGGTTACTGCTAGACTACGAATTGTAGAACTTGATGATCATATCTAGAATGTGATAAATATTGAATCCAACATATTTCTTGATCACCTATTCATCATTTATTATTATATCATTCCGTATCATGTTAATAAAATTGCTATCTTCTAGCACTGTTTTTGTTGCGTGAATGAAAGCCATTATGTATATTACAGAACTGGAGTCGAGAGAGAAAACAGAAACTCACCCTGTACACATAATCAATATTGATATACAAGATAACCACGAGGAGGCAACTATTGGCGCCTTCATTATCAGAGATCTGGTTTCCACGGTAACGCATTTCAATTTTCACTTATTTAAAGAGTTCATTTATACAAATCACACTGCAAATTTATAGATACTGTTTTAACGTGCTTCCACCAATACTTTGGTGCCAAAGAAAGCTTCAGATGAAAATATCACAAATAATACTGAACCATAATGAAAAATATATATGGGAACTCGATCCTTCTTCATGTAGAGTGGTGGAACCTATGCTGGTGGTATCCCTATGCTGGTGGTATCTCCGAAAAACGGCTATTTACAGAAAAACAGATGAAGAAATAAATTTCAGGGTATATTCAGCATTTACAGTTGATGAAATGCTTAACAGCAAGCGTAGTGATAGCCGCGCATGCAGCTCGTGACATCATAGCAGCCGATATATCTGTACTCGGTCCATTTCGCTAGAAAAATTCTTAAATATAGACATCAAAATCAACCAGTTAAAGTTAGCAATTTTGATAAAACTTATTTCTTTTGTATAAAAATATATTCTATGGAAACTGTTATCTCTTGTTAGTTAATATTTAGGCTCTAAAAACTGTTTCCCACCTGTTGGTTGTCAAATATCACATACCACCAGCATTGGTTCCCTTCGTGGTGAAATTTCAAGTTCTGACATGTGTCGTGTCAATAGCTCCCAGAAGGACATAGTGACGTGATGAAGCACATCAACATCTTGTTTCGATTTAGCAGGGATAACATTATGTTTTCGCTGAGGCAAATCAAAATGGTTAGGATTCCCTGCTTTCTAAACAGCTGATATACATTCAAACTACCTCCAGCATAGGTTCCCCCACTCTAAACATCCGGCTCTAAATTGTATCCTAGTTGGTTGCATTAGTCAAAGAAAGAATTGATCTTGTGTCTCCTTGATAACATATTTTGCACTTGCCTCATTAACTACATCGTAAAAGTTTGACCCTATTAATAGATCTGACGTTTTTTTATAAGTCAACCATGATTGTTGGCAAACAACAACTATCACACCGTCATTATTTGGAATAAATTTGCCAAGCGTCAAAATGAAAGGTGCCAAGCAGTGCGAAAATGAAAGGTCCTTTCCTGCACACATCTTCTAAAGGCTGGCCACTGCAAACTTTCACAATTCCATGTACATTTGCTTTAGGTTATTTTATTTGCCATTTTACAGGTCATTTGCCAGTTAGGTTATTTTATTTGCCATTTTACAAGTTATAACCATATTCTCTTTAGAAGCCAAAGTAACCATAGTAACCAACAAGAAGTAAACACAAATAAATCGACTGAATACACTCTGAGGTGTTGTTCCTGCATACTTTTCCATTTCTATTTCAGTTATGTGATTGCGAGGATCTCGACAATGAAATAGATGAGATAATTCAAGACTTTGAACATACCGTCAACAGATCTATTCTACACAGCACTTGGTTTCTGTGATGGAATATGTGTTTATGTCATATTGGACAATATATGACAGTAAATCTAGTACTGAACGTCTTTCGTGAGTGAGGAAACATTGTAGATGAATGACAATATTAACTGTGAAATAGGAGGGATGAATTATGTGTTGTCATAGAAATTGTTCATTTCATTGAAAACATGTTTGAGGTGCTTGGTTGCTATGGATACATAAAAGAGGGTATAACCCAAAACCATCTCTGTAAACTGGTTTTAGGCTCTAAATTTTGTGGTGCTCATAAAGAGTGTACTAGCACTCACCTGCTCAGTGATATGCTTCAGTATGATTTAATAGTACAGGTCATAATTTTTTCCAATGATTTATAACATTAATCAATACTGTGAGACATATACCACATAAAATGCAATTTTACTGCAACTGCCGTGTATGTCACATTATTCAAATCAAAATGCAGTTTTAGAAAAAATGTTCCATAGTTTTGATTTTTGTTATAATTATACAGTTGAACGTGAAGAAGCAGTGCAAGAAGAAGCTGACTGGTAACTTTACAAGTTTATCTACATAAGTTAAAGTCCCAGAATCTTTTTGAATGTACTGATGCGGTAAAATAAATTTACTGACAGGATAATGATGGAACCATGGTCTATTCACTCTTTAACAATGATTTCATATGCCTTTATTTTGAATTCAAGTCGTTTCATCATGGGAAATAGTTGTCAGAAAGCCTTTCTTATTTTTTGTAATATCATTGAAAAATATACTGTGCTATATTTCTAACATGTACTTTTTGATTCAAAAAGCAAAGTTATGACTGTTTTTGGTACAAATAAAGGTCATTTCTGCTGTTAAGACATATTTCTGGGTAAAATTAGAGCTACTTGTAATTGTGGTCCTGGGACTTAAATCATTTCTATATTCCATTTCTGTTACTAGTATCTCTGTGGGATGTAACCAATAGTTTTGCATCATATCTCATGTAAAAAACAGAGAAATAATTCATGTAAAGTGCAGCAGTTCTGTTAGTAAATGTATTTCCTATTTACTCTTTTTTTAACAGGAGATATAAACAGCCTATTTACTATTAAGTTTGACACACTTGACTCAAGGAAGGATTTGGAATCTCAGTTTCTCAGCACCTACTTGTTCTTATTTTTCTGTTCATATACATTCCTTGTAGCTCCACTTTCTGTATACACTATTTTGACTTTGATTTTTCGACATAGGGTCTACTTTAGGGGCTGTTGTACGTTTTTAAATTGGATTGTATCCTCAATGAAATGTGACTTGGTCTTGTTGAAAATGTTATAAAGCAACAAGTCTCCGCAAGCATTCATGGCTTATTTTAGGTTAAATCACATCTCAGTGTACTGTTACCTTTACTTGAGGGGCTAAAAAGTCAAACTAGCCTATACCAATGGTATTTCCAATTAGTTTAAAACGCTTAACCGTTGATCAGTTGTTTCTACAAAGTTATCATTGGCAAATGCAATGAGAGCAGTTCAGGTGTTCCTCATTTGTTAATGTTTGTATTGAATGATGCTTCTATTTACATGTATACAGTCATCACCATGAATCAAAACACTGTGATCATCATCTCTATCATTTCTGATGTCCTGTAGTATAGTACTGCTGGTGTAATCATCATCATTCATCAACATTATCATCATCAACATTAAACATATTATCATCATCATCATCATCATCTCTATCATTTCTGATGTCCTGTAGTATAGTGTTACAGGTGTAATCATCATCAATCATCAACATTATCATCATCAACATTAAAAATATTATCATCATCATCTCTATTGTTTCTGATGTCCTGTAGTATAGTGTTTCAGGTGTAATCATCATCATCATCATCATGAACATAAAAGATTTCATCATCATCATCATCATTCCCCATTCCTCACAGTCATCATCATTATACAGCATTCTTACGCATTCCTGATTTTGCTGTCTCATTATGTAATGAGCGGGTTTGCGGCTGCACTTGCCATAATCCTGGTTGATTTGGATCTACATGGATTTATGTTTTTTGTGTAATTCTTTCAGTTGTGGTCTGTTGAATCAAGGGCAGACACAGTACCAGAGCAGTTTCCATAGTTAAATGTAATAATTTGTTAAAGTTTGATTTAACTTGTTTACAACAATGTATTCTTTTTAGAACAAGTATTTTGTATTTTAAAGGTCCTCTATTGTGTAATTGGATGTCATGTTTTATGAAAGACATGTAAAGCCATTTTGACAAAGACTAACTGTAAATGTCAGACAATCTCTTAATACAAGCTTTAGTAAGTCAGCTTTTCCAGCTTTAATGCATGTTCAGTTGATGAATTGTAAGTGTATGTGAAAATGCTTTCATTTCGACTTCATTTTCTTGCAAAAATAAAACATAAATATATGGTAATCCCTTAATTATTCTTTAGTAAAAACAATGAATTTAAAATCAAAAGAAATCTGTGGTTCAACTTCATAATTATTTAAGTTAAGAAATAATAAATGTTTTATTTTATCATTGATTAAAACACAGTCAGCAGTTCAGATGCATAGTAATTAAATCAGGAGTGTGTAGTGCATTGTGATTTAATTTTTCGCATCCGACAAAATACAGTGACACATGTATTATTTTGATTGTTACACAATATTGTTTTTGAAAAACATCCCTAACTACGTTCAATGCATAGCAACATTTGCAACTTATAAACATCGAGTGTGATTGGATGTGTACGTCACCGTACAGACTGCCTGCAGAAAACGTGATGTATTCTATCGTAAATTAATGTATAGATTCTTATCCCCATATATATATATATAGATAGAAAAAGTTGCGGACATAAATATTCATTATCATTCGGGTAAAAACACAACACCATATAACAATATGATTGGTACCAACATAGGCGAGCGAGTATAAAGAAATTTATAACATTTTTACTGTACATTTAATTAAAAGTTGTATGGATTATATATTGTAATACATGTATTTAAGTATATACTGGGATTATGTCGCATCAACAGTATATTTGAATGCAGGTGGTTAGACATGACGATTGTCCATCATTAATCATTGTGGTGTTAAAATGCCAGATTTTGTTTTGTTTCGGATTGTAATAATAGAAGCAGTGGATTAAAACATTGAAATAACCTACTGTTACTTTTGTCTTTCATCTCTGTCACTAGAATATTGGTATTTTTGAGTTGGCAGTATTTTCCAATATCTTTTTATCTACATTGTGCTAATTTTTTTAATCTCAATTGCAAAACAAGTTCTTACGACATATATTAATCATCCTTGAGACTCGCTCCAGATGGAATCGACCTAAATGTGAGGTTATTTGTACAGTCATGTGGTAGACAGTGTCCCGTGATTTCAGACCTAGTTCACAAGAACACCATAGGGATCAGCACTAGACACCAATCCCCTGTAAGAAACTGACAACTATCCCACAGTGTTTGAACCCATGACACACAATGTGCTAAACACCTGACATACCTGACATATACTTAACAACTTTTTCCATGTTTTTGTACTTAAACATTTCTCTGACATTTTTATGAAAAGTATAAATTGTTAAAGTCTTGGCTTTTACAATATCCAGGATATTTCCTATTTTTTTCTGCAACCTATTTAATAAGTCATAGATTTTGAGCAGTGAGTAAAATTGCTCTTTTTTGCATTAGAAAATCAGGGTTCAGTCGATCCTCCATAGATTTTGTAATGAAGTTGAACAAAACAAAGGAATGAAAAAAAGCATGGTGTTCTTGAATTTTCCAAATTACACAAACTCATGTAATTATGACAAAATACCCGCCCAACCCCTGGTAACGTTTATGTTTATAAAATTATGAAGAAAATGAAGACATCGGTCTATTTTACATAGATCCTTCAATCTGTCCAGTATTGCCTGTCGGAGCATAAAATGATTTTGAAATAGATCTACAATATGATTTTTTATATGCAAGACAAAATTTTCAAAAAATACAAATCCAAAATATTGGACACCAAAAAATCACAATAGCTGACCTTAAGCAGTTTATGCTCAGGTCAGGTGAGATAAAAAGAAAATTCACATGTTCCACAAACTTTATCACAGGTGGCAAGGTGAAGGTGTCTGCCGCTCATACCAGAGGTTGCGAGTTGGGCCGTACCTTCTCATATGACACCAGTACTTGTTTTTCCAGGAAGCAGACTCGAGAGTGATTCGATAAACTAAAGCTTTCTTCACAATCAAGCTTAAATAAATTAGTGTAAACTGAACTTAATCACAAATCAAAATATATCAAAGTATACTCACCCAACGGTTTTGGTAAAAGACGGTGTGTTATATATAGGAAGGGAATGTTTTTGCTGGAGAAAGTTTTGACCTGTTTTTCATGGCAAACTCAATAACAAAGCAAGTTGTTTATTCATTTAAGGATGAATTTTACTTATAAAAATATACAAACATACTGTACAGCTGATCTTAACAAATTGGCAAGGAATATTCTAGCACTTTTTCTGCTTTTAAATTACATATTCATTTTTCTGAAACGAAACAGAGTAGGATCTTTGTTTATGTTAGTGCTTTTACAAGATTCAGTGTCCAGCCAACAAATTTGCTATCTTGCCTCATGTACAACCAAGCATGAAAGTATCATTTTACATCAGACGCTAAAAAATCCTACTATATTAGATAAATCCCGATTTGTACTGTTTGCTATTCAGTCAATATTTCTATGAGACACCCCTTGAAAAAATGAACATTACTGGTGAAATTGAAGGAGAGATAAGTCCATTTCAGGATTTTAGCAGAGTCAAGGTTTATTACTGTAAACTATGTCATTTTTGTGTGATGAAAATTTCGTGATTTGTGAACAAACAGACTTATTTGCAAATTTAAAATAGCAAAAGTAGAATATTCGCTAATTATAATAAAACTTTGTAAAATTAATCTTTCACAAGATTTTTAAAACTAGTGAAGTATGAAAATTTCAAATATAGCATGAATTAAATCATTGCCAATATTACCTAATGTACAGTAGACAGGAATAAAAATACTAACGAGCGTTCAGGATGCAAGTTTTAAGTATGCTATATTGTTTATTAACCATGGGGAGTAAATTGAGCAAGCCATGGAGCTTGAAAATCAACGATGTTTATCAGTTTGAAAACCCCATTCTCGTACATCCAGACCATTCATTACATAATTTCATATTTTTTGTCTGAAAGGTTGGCAAACCACTGATGCATGAAGATGGAAAACCAATAATCAAGTGATTTACCAGGTGGCAGTGGCTGCTTTATATATATATAAAGGGCAGTATACAGTGGACTACCTTGCAGCAGTCTGAACTGAGCATCAACCGTTCATTAGCGTTCTATTCTAGCAACCTCTGCAACATTTCAGCAGTTGTGTTCACAAATCTTTCCAGCTGTATAACACTAAAAAATTCCTCAATAACAACAAAGGCCCATTGATTTTCTACGCAATCAACATCATCTAAGTCCGACAAATACTACATAACACATTAGTAACTCAAAAAATCTTTGTGATTTAGACTCTTAAAATGGGAAGAAAAAATAATCTTAATTCCGACAATAACTCTTATGGCACAAGAAACAGAAAGAGAAAAACACTCAAGAACCATGCACATAGGCTCACCGCATAGCAATCACAAAATAGGTAAAATATCATTTTCAAAGAGTGAGTCACTAAATCTCAGGTGAGCATGAAAAAAAGGTTAATAAGTGCTAACTAAAAATGTTCCTATGAAAAACTGTCGAAATACTGACCAACAAATATTTGACATGTGAGCAAAATAAAAATTCACAATATATATAACCTCTTATACAGTTCATTAAATAAATTCGCACAACTCATCTAAACACAAAATGGACAGTTTTTTTTTCAAATCAGCTGAAGTAACCTCCCTTATTCTGACAATCATTTCGAATTTCTGTAAGTAATTTGGTGTATTAATGCAAATACAGCACATTTAGTAATTTTTGTGTCATCACAATTCTGTTGTTTCAACTCAGGTCTAAAATTTATGTAAAATGAGGAAAAATAGCACATTTTATGCTAGAATAAAGAATCACACTGGCATTTTGTTTTATAATGTTAACTGTAGTTTGTTTAACAATGTACAAAGCCCCTGTCAAATCTACCAATGGTAAGACTTCATACAGATAACGACATAACAACTCTCTGCACAATCTCAAACTAGTTCGCCGACACTGACGTTATTTCTGTGAATATCATTGGTCTCTAGAGGCCATCCCTAAACATACCGGAAGTTTATAAATTCACATAAATTCAAGCTTTGCTTTCTATATAATATGACCAAGATCTTGCATACCAACACACAGGTACTGTTTAAAGAATTTCGAAATCCATGATAGCACTTCCAGCCTGTTACAACTGACCAATCCCCAGTCAAAGTTCTACTCGAAATACATATTTTCCCAGAAGTCATTGGTAAAACATGCCTAAACATTAATTTATATGCCCCTTCGTAATATGCAGTACCCGTAATTGATATTACAAACAGCAAGTTAATGGTGCCCTTCTACAAACAGTGGACTTTGCAATTTGCTCAAATATGGCCTCTCATAATTCATTAATTATGAGTTTTAAAGATTTTAGGAATCTGTTAAATTAATATCTACCGTTACGACAAAAACTGTCAAATTTGTATACTTCTAAAAATAGAAGCAGCATAAATATGCTGCACAGTTCGGAATCAGCCGACCATGCTCTGCGCCATCGTTGCATCAATCTGCTTTATCCAAGGAAGAGTCAATTTGATTTTCCGCCTATAATTTGGATCGGCTTTACGCGTATCAACTGGATCCGATTCGGCTTTAGTTGAGGTAATCGCGTCAAAGTATATTGGATTTCTTTCTAGGTAGACTGTCTCAAGATTTTTCAGGGGTATCAAAGATTCTATTTCCTTCCATGAGCTGACCTTGTTGTCATTAAACTGAAAAATATAGAAAGCGGTGTTACTTTGCTGGAAGCAAGTGAATCTGAATCAGCAATCTGATAGTAAGATCGTTATCTTTTAAGTCGACAGGACAAGCAACATGTAACATAAGCTCTTTTCGAGCTTTTGAACCGACTATATAGAGCAATGTGATACTGTTCGGCGCTGCTAGTTTTTCGGTCAGGGAGCGTCATTTCATCACCTTTTCAAAAATTAATGGTATCCAAACTGCAAATACATTCTATAGATTAAGTAACCGTCGGCTTTTCAACCTTTACAGTCATGTAAAGTTTGGATGTGTCTTGGATGGCTTATCTTCACAGACTGGACGTTAGATTTTCATTATTCACATTGTTTTCATTATCTGAAAACTTCATTAATACTGACTACTCTTACCCAGAGTTCTTGCAACTCCTGCAAATGTTCGAGGTTTTCAAGTTTTGATATCCTATTGCTGGCCAAATCAAGCGTAGTCAACTGAGTCTGAAATCATAGAAGTGTTTATACAATGTACATACTCACGGTGCTAATTATAGAACATGCTCTTTTTAAAATGTATACGTTTTCATTCTGAAAACAACCTGCAACTGAATTGAGCCACAACATATATCTGCCTATATTTTGTTTAAAAGTAAATCCTACCTACACAGTTTCTGCTTTAAATAATTTAAAGGCGCTATTCCTTTTCTGTGATAGGGCTTGGTTATAAACATTCCCTCAATGAGTATTTTAAAGGCACTGACCTCGGAGACATAACTGAAAGAACTGTTTTCTACTTGCTTTAAAACAACAGTCAACAACTGCTTTACTATCATGCTGACCTTTTTTTCTTCAATAAAAGATGTTGTCTAAAAGTGCATCAGATGAAAGAAAAACCTCTTACATTGTTATCTAGTCCTTCAATCTTTTCTATGCCGTTGTCAGCCAGGTACATATCATCAAGGTTCACCAATGTGTCAAGTCCTTCTAACTTCACAATTCTATTTGTCTGCAAAGTTTAAAGTATAACAAATAACAATGCACAATATGAAAACTGACAGGTCACATTCTGGACCTCTGACTTGAAAACACAGAAACAAAACAAAACTACTTCATCTACAATGCAGCTAGTTGCTTTTCAACTTTATGAATACATGTGTATTATGATCAAAATATTAATTTAAAATACATTTTTGTATCAATATCTAGAAATTCTTTTAAGCAGTCAAGTGCAACTATAAATTTTTCAATTGTTTTCATTTAATTAAGAAGTAATAAATGTGTCCCTGTATTTTATCAAACCAGGAAATCAGATACATATTAATTAAATCACAAGTTTGTAGCACGAGACAATACAGGGAGGTATTTATTATTTTGATTCTTACACAAAATTGTCTTTGAAAAATACCCCGAACTATGTTCAACTCATAGCAACATTCCATTGTAACTTACAAGCATGGAATGCTATTTGACACACACGTCATTTACTGCATGTGCTGCATGTTCCAATGGGATGTATTTTGTAGTAAAATAATGTATAGCTTCTTTTCCTCTATATCTAAATTTGAAAAAGTTGCGCATTCATGTTAGAATTCTGATCAAACATTCTTTTAATCATTGTAGCAGACATTAAGGTAACCATCAGTTTTTGTGAAATTATAGTATGTTTTCAGTATTCATGTGATAGTTTACCTGCATGCTAAGTGTGCGTAGATTCACTAGAGTATCGAGACCCTGTAACTTGGTGATTTTATTCTTGCCTATGAATAGGCTGGTCAGCTTTGTCAATGTAGATATGTTTTCTATCACCTGTGGAAGTGCAGAAACATTTATAATACCTGCACAAACTTCTTTAATATTCAAAGTAAAAGAAATGCTTAAAGCTGCTCGCTCTCAGCTACCGTTGAAAAAAATATTTTTCAAAAAATTTTACATTCTTATTCATAAGTATAAAACAAAAGGCTTGAATGAAAAAACAAGCAAAAATCTAGGTAGGAATTTGCAGAAATCGATTGAAAAGGTTGGTTACACGGCACCGCTACACTATATGTTCATATTGAAATTTCAAAAGCGTTTGCAACGCTTTTGAATTTGGTAGCGTATTTCTTTAAATTAAGAGATATACACGACATGAATTTATACTGGAACCTTTTAATATCTCCATATATTCTAAAATACGTTATTTACATACAGTTTGCAGAACTTTTATTTTTTATCAAAATCTGAGAGCGAGCAGCTTTAAATATTCATGGGAAAGAAATTTCTTAAAGCTGCTCCCTCTCAGTTACCGTTGAAAAAAATTTACGCTACACTATATGTTTATATCGAAATTTCAAAAGCATTTGCAACACTTTTGAATTTGGTAGCGTATTATTTGAAATTTAGAGATATACGTGATAGGAATTTATACTGAAGCCTTTTTATATGACTACTTTATTTACATACAGTTTCAAGAACTTTAATTTTTTACCAAAATCTGACAGCGAGCAGCTTTCAATCTTCATGGGAAGGACTACTATGGTTCCTCACAGCTAAATCATTTTACAGTGGTACCCAGTCAGAAACACTTCATAACTTTCAGTTTCTTTATTTCTCCAACTATACTTTTTGTTTTCAGAACATTTGGCAAACCCACTATAGTCTGCAACTAAATGTTCAATATAACAGAAATTCATTCTGGTATATCATGGTTTAAAGGTTAAACTATAGGCATTCAAACCCTCAGAAAACCATGAGTCTTGCCATACTTTGAAGAGTCCCAACCATAGTTTGCCACAATACCCTCGGTTTGGTAGATCATTAGACGTAGACTCAAGAATGATTTGTCAAGCTTCAGACTGTATTCATAATCAATATAAAGTAAACTGACATAAATTATGTTTCAAACCCGCTGATATTAAAGTTGTATACTGTCTTTATTATTTATACTTAATTTATTTAATCTCCACCGACAAACAAGTTCTTGCAACTTATATTAATAACTATCAAGAATCACTCCAGATGGAATCAACCTTGGAGAGAGAGAGAGAGAGAGGGAGAGAGACAATGTGGAATTATCTGTGTCTTGCTTAAGGACACTACCACTACTTTGGGGACTGACGGGGATCAAACCCTCAAGGATGCTACGATCCCAAGGCAAACACACCACCACTGCACCAATACATTCTATACTCCTTTACTTATTCTCAAGTTCTTTCAACTTCGATTAACTGCTCTAGAGACTCGCACCAGATGTGATCAGTCTCCGAGAGAGAGAGTAAAAGTGGAACAATCCAGAGGACACACCCATCATTACAGTGGTAGGGATCAGTTTTTATTACATGTACAATGTACCACAGAAGTATACCCAATACTTAACAGTGTCATTATGAAATCTCCACGGCGAAACCAATGAGACTTCATCGATCGATATTGTCTGCTGTCACGTGGAATCCTATCATCTAATTTTGTGTACATTTCTGTGCACGTACACATACTCACATAACACTTACCCTAATCCTGTTGGAACCGAGCTCTAACATTTCCAGGTTTACAAGATGATCTATATTTTCTATCTTTGTAAACTTGTTATGTATAAGAAACAGCTTCTTCAAGTTCACCAGGTTATTAAGGTTCTCTAATTTTGTAAGTCGGTTGAAGGACAAGTCTAGACTCCTGAAAAATGCAGTTTCAAAACATTTATTTCCATGGTGATATTGTAAATTGACTTATTTTTGCAATGATTTAATTTTTGCTACTTTTGCGAATTTCCCATTTTGCTAATTTAAAATTCTAGGGAAAAGATTCATTTCACATAATAGATTTACTATGAGAGAATTCTCCTTTCAAAAATTTAAATTTGGGAATAAGTCTGTCTGCTCACAAATCACGAAATTTCTGTCACACAAAAATTACCCAATTTACAGTTAGTAAAAATTTAAAAACATTTATTTCAAGGGTGATAGTAAAACTGTTGTAATATATCAGAGTTTTACAGACAACCCTCACATTACAGTACATGTACATGCATTATGTCAAGTAGAGTTCGAATTGAGCTTTGATACATTACGATGTTAAAGCTATGATAGATTTATACAAAGAAATGTTCCCGTGTCTTCATATGTTACTGTTATTATTATTGACAGCTAAGAAAAGAGAAGTGCATGCAGTGTTTCAGTGGAAAAAAACAAACAAACATTACACTGCAATCATGTTTAATTTTTACCCCCCCTATGTGTCTCAATATATGTAATTTGGGGTTGGAATGAGATAAGAGAGGCAACATTATCTGGAATGAGTGATCGAGGGCCATTCAATAAGTTACAGGGTGCTCTTCATTATCTAAATTACATAAATGCTTACAAAATAAAAAAATAACATTATATACAGCAGTGGTGACAAAAATGAAGCGATACATGTACATAGTTATAACTATATAATGGTACATCACCATTTCTACGATGCATTTAGAAGTAAATATTCACAATTTCATAGACTTTGTGTTTTTAATTGAAATACTGAAAAAATCAGATCATTGGAAAAAGTTTCTCATCAACAGCACTTCTCATTTAAATGAATATAAATGAATGTTCAAAAATCATGTCCATAGAAGCACATATACAATAATAATACTCACTGTAAGTTTACCAGGGCATCAAGGTTTTCTATTTTTGTCAGTTGATTATCATACAAATCTAGGTCCACTAAGGTTGTCAGGGTTGACAGGCCTTCTATTTTTGTGATCAAGTTCTGTCTTAAACACAAATTCTGAAAACAAACATACACCGAGGGTAAACCACAAAACTGTTGTAAGTCCTTTATTTCATATATTAAGTTACTGCAGTTTTGTGGTCAACCCTCAACATGAAGCTAAAGGATGCTGCGGTCTACTACGAGGCCTGTACACATAATAAGGTATTTTGAAAACTATCTTGATACATATAAATTCTCGTACGTAGCAAACAGTCACAGGCTGTTAAAACAAAATTGGACTGTCAAAACCATCCCCAGTTTTAACCGGTTAATACTGCCCTGCTCCCATCTGACTACTAGAAAATATCTTTAAAGCTACTCGCTCTCAGATTTTGGTAAAAAAATATTAAAGTTCTTCAAACTGTTGTCATATAAAAAGGTTCCAGTATAAATTCCTGTAAAGTACATCTTTAGATTTGAAATAATACGGTAACAAATAATAAAGCGTTGCAAACGCTTTTGAAATTCCAATATAAACATATAGTGTAGCGGTGCTGTAAAACAAACATTTTCAATCGATTTTTGCAAATTCCTACCTAGACTTTTTACATCTATTGTTGATGCTAGCCTTTAGTTTTATATTTATGCATTAGTATGTCATTTTTGATAAAAAGAAAATTCAACAGCAACTGAGAGCAAGAAGCTTTCACTGACTCTAGTCATGTTTTTTTTTCACAAGGTTTCTATTTTCACTAATTTTTATAAATGAAGCACTTCACGAAATAGAAAACAATCAATGATCATTATAAATATATAAAATACTGCTCACTTACAGATTAAAACTAGAGCTATCACTAAATGTGATTAATACCCCCAAAAGACTGCTTTATAAACTGAGAAAGTTCGTAGTAACAGAATACCTTGCAAACAAACTAAAAAGAGATATTGTTCTTGGCAATAACTCTGTAATTTGTCAAGATAGAGTTATGGTTCTTGTACACTGCACTTCCTCTCATTGTGCTTGACCATTGTATGAAGTTGTATTGAATTCCAACCAATAGTTTTCAAATAATGCTCCGGAGCAAGTAAAAGTAACAAAGGGCAATAACTCTGAAATGAGTCAAGATAGAGTTATGGTTCTTGTACAATGCACTTCCTCTCATTGTGCTTCATCATTGTATGAAATTGTATTGAATTCCAACCAGTAGTTTTCAAGTTATGCTGGGGACAAGGAAAACTAACAAAGGGCAATAACTCTGTAATTAGTCAAGATGGAGTTATAGTTCTTGTGCACTGCACTTCCTCTCAATGTGCTTGACCATTGTATGAAGTTGTACTGAATTCCAACCAGTAGTTTTGAAGTAATGCCCTGGCAAGGAAAACTAACAAAGGGCAATAACTCTGTAATTAGTCAAGATGGAGTTATAGTTCTTGTGCACTGCACTTCCTCAAAATTGCTTGATCATTGTATGAAGTTGTATTGAATTCCAACAAGTAGTTTTCAAGTTATGCTCCGGACAAGGAAAAGTAACAAAGGGCAATAACTCTGTAATTAGTGAAGATGGAGTTATGGTTCTTCTGCACTGCACTTCCTCTCAATGTGCTTGACCATTGTATGAAGTTGTATTGAATTCCAACCAGTAGTTTTCAAGTTATGCTCCGGACAAGGAAAAGTAACAAAGGGCAATAACTCTGTAATTAGTTAAGATGGAGTTATAGTTCTTGTGCACTGCACTTCCTCTCAATGTGCTTGACCATTGTATGAAGTTGTATTGAATTCCAACCAGTAGTTTTCAAGTATGCTCGGACAAGGAAAACTAACAAAGGGCAATAACTCTGTAATTAGTCAAGATGGAGTTATAGTTCTTGTGCACTGCACTTCCTCTCAAGTGCTTGATCATTGTATGAAGTTGTATTGAATTCCAACAAGTAGTTTTCAAGTTATGCTCCGGACAAGGAAAATGCAACCGACGCGACCGGGACCGACCCCGACCACCGGGTGAACATTAATATACCCCCCTAAACTTCGTTTTGGGGGTATAAAAACTTGAAATCAAATAAATAGAAACTTTGAAAATCTGCCAAATAAACAACTTGCAAATATAAAAATTTATACAGTAGATTGTCAGGTATGGTGGTGTTTTTAAGTGAGCTATAGCCTGTACATAACTGTTGCTATAGAATGGAACCAGTTAAACCAATGAGAATTTGTTATGTGATCATCATAGGTACATATCAGTGCAACATTAAAGCATTATTTAACAGCCTTTTCTTAAATACAATATGAGATTACACTTACCTCTACCTGAGTAAGCCCCTCAAGATTCTCTATCTTTGCAATACGTCCATGGTTGAAATCTACATCCTGTATAGATATAATAAACAAAGATAATAAAATATTTCTGCTTTTTGACTACAAAGTTACATTCAAAATTGTTGATAAATAGCCAGAAGCATGTTCCTGGGCTATTACATGTTGACAGAAAACTCTCGCTTGTTAGCCAGCATACAGCATCAGAAGCTTTGCGGTGACCAAACTGGCCGTCCAACCACTGCAGTCTGTCAGATATTTCGTACTTAAACTGCATTAAACATGTTAAAGGAAACAAAATACAACCCAACCTCCCCAAACAACACCTCCCTATTATATGGTCCCTTAAAAGACACACATTGCCTTTACCACTGTATCAGTTATCTAAGGGATTGACCTCTCCAGAACAACACCTCTCTCTAACAAGCCAATTTCTGTGTCCCTTAAAGTGTTTTTGCTCCTAAGGTTACACTGTTTGTACATACACTGTTTGTACATATCCTTGAAAAGGTGTAAATGTGTTACATTAAATGCAAGCCACAAAGCTTTCATGAATTTAATTTTTTTTAGAAAATCCAGTAAAAACTTACAATAGCACCAGGATCAACAATAACTAACTCTACAGCATCCTCTGCTGCTTCCATTGGTTGTTCTGGCTCCAGTTCATCCCCACTTGATACAAAACCATCCAGACCACTTCTCTTTATATCATTTCCATTCTTGGCAGCACCATCTTCTTCCATCTTGAAATTTTGACTCACTCAAAGGTCTGAAATAAGACAAAAATGATTTTCAGATGCTTTACTTTGCAATGTTATTGGTGGAGAGGCTTAGCTGGCCACACTTTAATTTTTCAATATTTCATCCACTGCATAGTTGTGTATTGGTGTGCTGATTTTTGACAAGTTTTTCCTCTAAATAGTTAATGTGTTCTGTTGAATGTTTGTATGAATTTTCAGCATCCTCTTGTAAAAGGTATGTGTAAAAATATGCATATTTACATGTGAGCATTTCCAAGAACCATTGCTATGAGAATAGTAAAGTTTAAAATTTGGATGTAGAGTAAAATATGCAGTAACATACACCGAACCGCAAAATAAACGCAACACATTTACTTTTTGAATATGTCCGCCGTAATTATATTTTACTGACGCAAACGTATTTGAATATTATTTATACATGTAAAATATTACTATGCCACTAAAATTTATTGAAATCATCGTACCGTGACACCTGGCTGGCACATTAACACAAAAAGCACGTTTTGCATGTGCGCGTTGAAATTAAGTAAATTATTTTTTTAAAAATCGATAATTTCTTGACCAGTTACGATTTTACAATTAAAAAACACCCCAAAATATATTTAGCTGACATAAATTGTATTTTGCAATGCCACGACTTCCGGATAATTTGCGAAATCAGGCTGTCGGGATACACGAGATATTGACAATGTGTGAAAATTGAACTTGTGGGTAATGAACTTTGACATTATGAAATCCAGGTTATCTAGCTGTTGTTATATTTTAATGAAATTTACACAGTATGTAGGTAAGGTACCAATGAAATGAAATAAACTTGTTATTTATCATTTGAATTGTTTATTTTCAAATTATATGTGTTTCCCCAACTGTTGCGTTTATTTTGTGGTTCGGTGTAATAGTATCAAATAATATTATTAGAAATGCATGCTTTACAGTAGACTGGCATTCAGTCATAATAACACTGTCCTGTGATATCAGACGTCGCAATATCAACAAATATCAGACAAGTGTTATCGGGTCGTCGTCATGGCAGTTGCATAATAAAACGTGCTATCATCCCTGTATTTCCTCAAAAAAAACGGCGCCATTCTACAAATATCCACAGCATTACTCCAACCATTTGCACATATACATGTAGGTAACCAGTAAAAATATAGAGCCAGTGTATTGGGAAAAAAATTGCCATGTGTACTTGTAGTAAATATAATTTGATGTTCAGATTGTTTATAATTTGTGATGGAAATTGGCAAATGTAACTGAAATATCAAAACAATGGAGGAGTTACCATGTATTTTACCAGTGGTTGGGGTTTATATACATGTAAAACTTGTGAGTGTATACAACAACATAATATCTACTACCTGACTAGGATTATATCGCTAGTCAATTTGTTATTTTGAAAATTTTGTTGTAAGTTTTATATTAAACAATTATGGATTTGTGAGGCATTGAATATGATGTGATATTTACCAGAAGAGGGTAATATTGACTGAGGCGATATCCAAAATCGATATTAATATATTCTGGTGAATATCACATCATATTCAATGTCGCACCAACCCATAAATGTTTTACTATATATGTATAATGCTTATTTCGTGTTCAAAAAGCAAGATTTGGATATTTCATTGATGCAATGCTTAAAATTGCGCAGGACAATGACCATGTAACGATGTTCCTACGTCATTTTAGTGACTTTGCCAGTGTTTTGATCTCGGCACTATTAATGTTCTTTTCAATGCAATACGTTTAGACGGGTAAAAATCAAAACAATGTCTGTTCTTAATATAGAAATAATATTTACCTGGGGGAGAGGGGGGGGGGGACCCCAAAATCATGAAGTATGTATTATATTTTGCTTCATTGATTGTGCCCTAGACCAATGAGAAACTGTTTATTCATAGATCATAATTATAATAAACAACTATTGAGTATCGAATTTTCTCTAAATGCATGTTACTTTTACTTAATTTTGCTTTTTGGTTTGTGACATTGTCTGCATAAAATGTACCGGGACTGAAAAATTAGGGGAAAAAAGGCATAAGCAAAACTAAACAAAACCTCCATTCGCTTTCCTATAATCATTGTTAATGGTGGACAGGGATTGCTGGTGCTACAAAATATGATCCAGACATCGAATCCACAGGTAAATATTCATGTAAAGCAATGTTTGAATTTGAATTTTAATAATAACAAAGTAAAGTAATATTAAGAAATGCATTTTTTTACACCAGTGGCATCTACATATCTGCAATAATATGTACTGGGGAAAAATCCTGTTCACTAGTATCTTTGTCTACAGGACATCTTCTGGTTAAATAGCCAATGTAACGGGGACATCTTCTGGTTAAATAGCCAATGTAACGGATCTTATATACAGGGATATGCAACGTGCAATAAAGCAAATTGATTTTTCTGTGCTGAAGGAAAGACCATAAGGGATTGATAATAACTGCAATTTAGCCAAAGAATCTCGGTAAGATGCCATATTCGTTGACCAGTCTGATGAAATGGCCAATGGAATTCTTGCCTGTTTCTTTAAAAGAGATAGCAATTGATCAATGAAAACACTTCTTATAGCATAATTATGTAGTCTAGAAAGTCAGAGTTGTTCTGGATGAATTATATTCAGTAAGATTGCATAAAAAAAGAAATGTACAAATCATGTAAAGTAAGGGAGATTTTCCTACATGTATTCCTGAGCTCAGAATGAAAAATGGTAGCATTTTAAACATGTTTGTACTCTAAAATGTGTTATTCCCAGTCACAAAATCTTTAATACATGCCTTAAAGCTGCTCGCTCTATTTTGACGAAATATTTAAGTTCTTCCAATTCTATGAATATAATATATTCCAGAATGACTAGTCAATTAAAATGTTCCAGCACAAATTCCTGTAAAGTATATCTGAATATTTTGAATTATACACTACCAAATCATAAAGCTTTGCAAACGCTTGTGAAAATCCCAATTTCAACATAAAGCATAGCGGTGCCGTTAACATGGTTAAGCCAAGCCTACTGACATTTTCGATGGATTTTTGCCAACTGCTACCTAAAGTTTTCGTTCAAGTGTGGTTGCTTCCAGCCATTACTTTTACATTCTATGTTTTATATTATTTTTGAAAATAAATAATGGGTGGCATGGTGGTCAAGTGGTTAATGCTCTGGACTACCAGTCCGGACGTCCCCAGTACAAATCTTGGCTGGGGCACTGGAAATTTCAGAAGAAACTCTTTTCAGTGTTTCACACCCATCTAGAGATGAACTGGTTAGAAACCCAGAGGTAGTCTCACGTGTATTGGTGCTATACACCTGGCACGAAGAACCAATGGGTCTATTAGTAAGTCTGGTACCCGGATTCCCTTGTATCTTCAACCTGCGCCTGTCAGGAGTCTTGGCAAGCTCACCCAGGGAGAAGTCAGCCATGACTTATAAACAATAAAAATAAAGGATAACAAACAACAAAAAGTTAGTAAATACAGCTGTCACCCTTCTGTTAATATTCTTCAGAACACTTTCAAAATCAACCTCTACATATCTGTGGTTGATAATAATGCCTGATTCGTAAATAAGATCTTGGCTAAAATGCTAAATCTTAAAATTTAAAGATTGATCATAGAGTGATAAAGCAGTGCAGTGTTGTTTACCTTTAAAAAGAAGTGAAGGAGCTGATTATTTCACTGATCAATGTGTAGAGATATTGGTAGACAGGCTACGATTTACGCAAAAATATAGAGTGGGGGAACCTATGCTGGAGGTATTTTGAATGTATATCAGCAGTTCAGAAAGCAGGAAATCCTAACCATTTTGATTTGCCTCAGCGAAAACATAATGTTATCCCTGCTAAATCGAAACAAGACGTTGATGTGCTTCATCACTTGACTATGTCGTTCTGGGAGCTATTGACACGACACATGTCAAAACTTGAAATGTCACCTCGAAGGGAACCAATGCTGGCGGTATGTGATATTTGACAACCAACAGGTGGGAAACAGTTTTTAGAGCCTAAATATTAACTAACAAGATATAACAGTTTCCATAGAATATATATTTTTATACAAAAGAAATAAGTTTTATCAAAAATGCTAACTTTAACTGGGTGATTTTGATGTCTATATTTAAGAAATTTTCTAGGGAAATGGATCAAGTACAATTGTATCGGCTGCTGTGACGTCACAGAGCTGCACGCGCGGCTATCACTACGTTTGCTGTATAAACATTTCATCGACTGTCAATGCTGAATGTACCCTGAAAATTTTTCTTCATCTGTTCTTCTGTAAATAGCTGTTTTTCGGAGATACCACCAGCATAGGGATACCGCCAGCATAGGTTCCACCACTCTAGTATATGGTCAGGTAATATATCATGTGTATATATCGGCGGACAAAGCAACGAAAAAACCAACAAAATAAGATCAAATCAGATTCCCTATGGAGTAAGCTTCAGCACTGTCACTGTGTGAAGTATATCAAAGCTTAAGATAATCTGATATCAATGAGATTAGTAAACCGTGTACGCTTAGCCTCAAGGATGACAAGTTCTTAAACACCCCACCCACTTCGGCACACTTGTGACTAGCCCAACAAATTGTGCGCCAGGGCTTTTTGATATTTACGACGGCCGCCCTTCAAGACAGACAGACATATATGTAATATCAGTTTGTAAAATCGGTCGGTCTTGCAGTCGAAATATTGAGTCTTAACTTGTGACTTGGTGCCAACGAAAATATATGTAATCTACTATAAAGCAAACTGTTCCAAATGTCTTCTTAAATTACATGTTTAGAAATCACATTTTAAATGCCAAAAATACTGATTAAATATTCAAATTCTTTCATAACTTGGAAGTTATTTTAAAATTACCGATGTACGTGATTCCTCACGGCGGTGTACTGGTAAACAAACTTCTGGATATATTATCCTAGCCAAGATAAAATCTGATATTCCGTAGCCCTTCCGTACACTGCGTTCGGTACCACTTGCTGCCAGTAAATGCCCGTTTTATTTTAATACAAATTTTGTCAGAAAATAGCTCTTGAAGAGCTAACGTGGAGACTCCGTAGGGAGGTGAAATAACTAGGGGGTGAAAAGTTTAAACACCCCGTAGCGCACTGTTAGGGTGTTCGCCCAAGGATCCGATGATCCAGGGTTCTGTCCCCGCTATGGAGGTAGTGTCCTTAGACAATACCTATTAGGCTACTCTCTGTGTCTTCGCGGGATTAAACTATGCTCAATATAGCTATGTTATTATGCGATATTGCAGAAGGGAACTGTTACTTATGGAATGCGGGTTGGGACATGCCAAACTTGCTAATTGCTACTTGCGGATTGCCACTTACTTATTGATAAATGCTGGTGGAAACATGCCACTTAGTAATTGCTATTTGCCACTTGCTTCTTTCTACTTGTTTATTGCTATAGCTACTTGTCACTTGCTTATTGATCAATGCTGGTTGAAACATGCTACTTGCTAATTGCCACTTGATTATCGCGGTTTTGCCAATTGTCACTTGCCACTTGATACTTGCTTATTGCTAAATGCTTGTTGAAACATGCGTCTTGCTTATTACCACTTGCTTATAGTGGTTTTGTCAATTGCCACTTGCTTATTGCCAATTGCCACTTGCCACTTGCTAATTGCTACATGCTACTTGTCACATGCTTATTGTCACTTGCTTATTGCTAATTGCGGGTTAGGACTTGCTAATTGCCACTTGCTTATTGCGGTCTTGCTAATTGCAAATTGCCACTTGCTAATTGTCACTTGCTAAATGCCAATTGCCATTTGCTATTTTCTAGTTGGGACATGCCACTTGCTAATACTTACTTGCCACTTGCTTATTGCTAGTTGGGACATGTCACTTGCTAACTGCCACTTGCTTATTGTTAATTGCTTGTTGCCACTTGCTACTTGCTAATTGCTTAATACCTTTTGCTTGTTACTAATCGCTAGTTGCCAATCGGTTATCGGTATAACTACCAAACAATTTATGGTCTTATTGTGTAATATAGCTTGGGTATTCTCAAAGTAAATATATCTATAAACATAGCTAATTCAGCAATCTTCTTATGCCATGCCTGTAATAAAGTGTAGCTGATATATCTTGTATTCTAAATCTACAACTGAAATATTTCATAATTAAACCATCATCTTTAAATGTGTCAAGGAAAAACAACATTTTACTTTTACATTTTACATGTTTGCAAACCATATTAAGGACGTGTATACATGGATTACCCTTGGTCAATTATGGTTTACTACCAGCACCATAGTTACAAACACAATGGTACATAACCATATTATTGCATGATTTTAATGAACTGTCACAAGAGACCCTTCATTGGGAACCAAATGACTTTCTGTATTAAATGTACTATCCTCCCAAAAGTTCAGATATATACCTTATATCACCCATGTTGGGACATTGTCAACATTGACAATGTATCAACGTTACAAAAGCAGAGTTACAGTCAGACCATTTTGCATTGATTGGTTCCCTACAAAGTACAAGGTATTTTGAGCGGCATACAAGAGACAGCAATTAGATGTATTTGTTTCTGTTGGATGCACCACTTCGACACTATATACATGAATTAGTTCAGGACGCCAAACTAAGTAGGCCTTAATTATCCTAAACTACATGGGTGTTCAGTAGAACTCTTGTGTCGCCCTCTTACACTTTGTCATATTATCAAAACTGACGGCATCACGACCCTTTTGTTATAGGCAATACAATTTGAAAGTTTAATGAAGAAATCTTAAAAAATGGCACAGTTATAGACAACGTTAAGTATTTGTGACAGACGAACCAATGAACAAAGCAATCCCTATGCATCACCTTCTCTGCGAAAGGGGGACACTAAAGCAAATCCTACACAAGTTGAAGGGTTTTAGTCAATAAATGTTTTAGCAGATATAGATCAAATATGATTCTTTTTTGGTCAACATATATCTTTTAATTTATTCATTAATCTAGATATCGCCCAGAACGGCTTGAATACAAAATACGTTGTGTGTTTGCTCTCGTATTGAATAGCATTTGAAAGACTCCAACGGTAACTTGCAAGTAGTAACAAGTGGCAGAAAGTAAATAGCAAGTGGCAATTAGCAAGTGGCAATTAGCAAAAAGCAATTAGCAAGTGGCAATTAGTAAATGATAATTGGCAATTAGAAAATGGCAAGTAGCAAGTGGCAATAAACATGTGACAATAAGCAAATGGCAGTTAGCAAATGACAATTGGCAATTAACAAGTGGCATGTCCCAAGTAGCAATTAGCATATTAGCAAGTGGCATGTCCCAAGTAGCAATAAGAAAATGGCAGGTGGCAATTAGCAAGTGTCCCAATTGGCAAATGGCAAGTGGCAATTAGCAAGTGGCATGTCCCAACTAGCAATAAGCAAGTAGCAATAACCAAGTGGCATATCCCAAGTAGCAATTAAGTATAAGCAAGTGGCAATTAGCAAGTGGCATGCATCAACTAGCAATTAGCAAGTAGCAAGTGACAATAAGCAAGTGGCAAGTGACTATTAGCAACTAGCAATAGGCAATACGTAAGTCGCAAATAACAAGTGGCATGTCCAAACCTGCAATCAGCAATAAGCAAGTGGCAATTAGCAAGTAGCAATTAGCAAGTGGCATGTCCCAACCCGCATTCCATAGTTACTAGTCACACTGATTTTTATATATATTTTCAAGTAAATCGATAATAGATCAGACTGCCGAAAGGCCAGAGTTACCCCCCTCCCACCACAAAAGGGGCATAATAATAATAATAATAATAATAATAATAATAATAGTAATAATAATAATATCTTTATTTAAAGAAGGTTTACACATAAAGCAATGCTCAAAACATACAAAACTTATTTACAATGTGGCCTTCTAGAAAAGAACAAAAAAGGCAAAGAAAAAAGGTAAATGAAACAACAATATACATTTATGCAAATGTACATTCGATCCCGACAAACACTCGTCATTACCTCAATAGGTGAAATTATAATTATCAATTATACAGAATACATAATTTATCTAAATTTATCTAAACATAGCACATGTGGAATTTATATTCTTGAAATGGTAGATAATTGCTGCTGTTTTTGAAAAAGGAAGTTCTTGTATTTGTATTTAAAAGATGATACTGAAGAGATATTTCTGATTTCAAGAGGTATTTTATTCCAAATATCAATACTGGTGTAACTGAATGAATTTTTCATATAATTTGTTCTAGGTTTGTGATGTCTTAAGTAATTTCTTTCAAAATATGAAGCACCGTGTAATGGGCCGAGCAGTTTTTGCGTGTTTGAAGTCTTCAGAATCAGAAACACCCTTGAAAACTCTGCATTTAATTATAAAGATATAACAGCCAGGACATTAATGCCCTGAGAAGCAGTGAAACAACACTTTGAAACGCTCATACTGGTACGACGTTTAAAAATGCATGCACGGGACAACGTCCTTGCTGTTAACGTCATATTTATGACGTCACCAGAGGTTTTTAAGCCAGGCTCTGATGACGCAGTATATGATGTAAGACTTGGGAGATAGGTCCATTGTTTACAATGGCCCAGTACTGCCCATAATTGAAAACGGGTTGTAACGGCACGTGAATCTCCCCGTTAACATTCGTTTTTTGTCCTGTTAAACATCGGCAAAATGGGCAAACTAGCACATTTTATGCTAGAATGAACGGATACCCTCGGGTTATCGGATATCCCGCAAATGGCGATGATGACATGTTTCAACCTGAGGCTATTGGTTATTCGTAACTGCAGTAATGTCTAAATTTTGTGCATATGTATAACACATAAAACAAAATTTAATTTTCATCGATTTATAAACCATATTTTTTGTCAACAAGAGCATGATTCATTTGCTGTTGGGTAAAAACATGTACTTTAAAACAAAGATAAAGAAACAGTAAAATATACTTCCAATACAAAAACTTCTTGATTACTTATTTAAGTAATGTGTAGTTAAGGTCTTGAAATACAATTAACTGGATTTGTATATAAGTGTACGTTTCTAGATATAACCACATAACTATAGGTCAGCAAAGTTTCAAAGATAATTAGTCAATTCATGACCCTTTTTAAAAGGGCATAAGATATTTACAAAAACAAATATAGTAACATATACAAATGAAATATTGAACAATTTTTTCACATATGAGTGGAAAATGAGATGACGTATTACATAAATTATATGGTAAGTGAATACTAATACGTTTTTTTTCTTCAAAATATTGCTAATTTTAACAATGTATTCACAGTTCATCAATGGCGAGAACTTCAAGGTATTAGGACTTTTAAAATAATATTGGCTTAATAACCATTTTTTCCATCAGCAGTAAAATGGGTACAGATAAAAAGGTAGTGAAACTCATCACACAAAAGTTCAGAATTACATAAGTGGCAGTGCTTTAAATTTCTTTCAATGCCAGTAAATCTACCCTTTTCGACTGGTATTTTATGATTATTACATCTAAATTTACAAAGCATATTTGACAAATTAAAAGGTAAAATGCTCAAGTATTTTTCAAGATTAAAATCCTGTTTAAACATTCTGTAATTCAAACATTTACTTAACTCATTTACAGAACTATGCCAGTTTTGAACAAAGTGATCATTTTTCAGCTATATAACATTTTTTTTTACAAATTTTTATTCTGTCTCACTTCCTTTAATATATTTCACGGACCTAATTACACTTGGATTGGCAACTTCCAAAGATCGACAAAACGATAACATAAAAGAAGTTACCCATGATCAATGTGTATATAGGTCTGTGGTTACTTCAAATTGGTGTAGCTTATCAATTACATTTATTACGTCATAAAACAATGCAATTATCAGACTCGTGTCCATTATGGATTAAATTAACACCCCGGGAATTTGGCACAGTACAGGTTTAATTAATACGTAGTAAGGAAGGACTTATTTTATTAGGATTGTTTTAAAATAGGATAAGATAAGTTAAATTGCTTTGATTTGATTTGAAGCAAATTTAATAAAGGTCCGTCCATAAGAGCAACTACATTAGCTTATATTTGTGGATAAGACCTCGGCATTTTTCCAACCATGCCTATACCTATCAAAAGTGTTTTTCTGTGTCCAAAATAAGAGAGATTTAACTGACTGCAATTGCCAAAGATTGATACGTTTTGCAGTGACACATAGGGTCTATATATGATAAAATTGGGACCCGGGGCCTTGATTAGCACCTCGTTAAAGTGTCACCGCGGTTGTTAATTCTTTGTTATGTAGAAAGCAACAACCCTTTAATATTTTCAAAATGCATTTAACTTTGAAGATATGTTAAATACAAGTTTTAATTTCTAATTCGGCTTATTCGCTAAGACTAAGACTCCTCAGATGTGCAGGATGATTATGATTTACACTTGTCCATAAATACATAGCAATTAGTTGCCCATGAAGACATAACAATTAGCTGCCCAGAAAGACATAACAATTAGCTGCCCAGAAAGACATGCATATTAATTAACTGTCAGCAAGGTAACAGTTTGTGCCATTATAAGTACTATGGAACTTAACAACAGATTTACTGCTGAAACGGTACATTATTAGACAATGTAGTTGAATGTTTACCAACCTATACAAACAATTAAATATATTTTCTAATTTGTACCCATTTGGATGTCTGAAATATTAGAAAGATACATAATTTACGTGTTCAACTAAACTAAGATTAAAGAAAACAGGTGTTGTTGTTTGTCTGAGAAGTATATTGAGATACTATATAACCTACATAGAACAGTTCTATGACTGAAAGAATAAAGTAAGACATTAACTGAAAAAACTGAGCCAGATAATGCAGTAGCCCAACTTGACTCTTTTCAGTTCTGCATAGCATGAACATTTTCTGATCAAAAGTATACATAAATATATGTAAGAAAGACGAAATAAATAAGGATCATAAAAGCTGCTTAATTAATTCGGTCAAAAGAATTTTAAATATTTTGACAAATATACATATTAAAAACAAAATTTGCAGGGAAAAATATCCGAAAATTAAAAGACACAAATAAAACAAATAATAAAACAGCATCAATAAACGAACAAACTGACCAATAAACAAAACATGCAAACACATCTAAGTCTCATAATCCCAAAATTATTAGTAAAATGAAAGTCAGAACAATATACACATTATACAACTTTTCCTCGAGAAAACTAGAACGACATTCGCTCTCAGCTGGAAACTTAACAAGTATTTGAACAGATACTATTATATGAAATACGAATAAGAAGACAAAAGTAAAAGTCTTAGTGACTCACCAGTAAGACAAACATACTCTTTAAGCCGGTCAGTTCATCCCTATGCTTTGATAGACCTACAATAGTTTGCAGCAGCTTATAAAAGCTAGAATTTCATATGCCAAAATCTTAAAACATCGATATCCTTTTGTTGTAATTAGAAAGTACTTAGATCTAGACATTTTTGGAAAGGTATTTTCCATCTGTATACAAATCACACATAACAAAACATGTTATATCAAATAAAGTTATAAAATTTCTTACCTGTCTTAAATTTTCGAACAAGGCTTACATCAGACGGTAATCTCCTATAACCCAAACTCTTTCTACATTTTGTAAATACATGTAGTTCAGTGCTTGAGGGAACCGTGTCAGGCATTTTGTAAACATTGTTACACGTTAAAGACAAAGATTGTATGGTCAGGGATATAACCGTCTATCACAGTAAAATCTGTTACATGGTACGTGGCATTCCCTGTTTGATATTATTTTTTTTTTTTTTTTTTTTTTTTTCCACCAAGCAGTGATCAATACATCAAATGCAACAAAACGTTTTGGTATAGGGGACTATCTGTATCTGCAAGCCTTGTTAAAATTGACGACAGGTACAGTATTCTATCATATTTAATGTGCGACGTCTTTTTTGTAATCATGAGCACCACTACCGGGGTATGAGTGGTCAAGAATCCATCTGTTCAAGTTCAAACTTCTTGAGTTCAAATTTTTCTCCATGGGGCGATTTTTTGCTAAGGGTTTCCAAAATGGTTTTGATTGGTGTTACAACACAGGCATAGTCTGTAAGTATACCAATAGCCATCCCAATACAGTGAAGTTTGTTATCCTTGTCGACAAGAAAAACTGCAGACCCAGAGTCACCACACTTGAAAAAGGGATTGACTGCATAGGAGTTAATTTTTAATTGTTGTTTCATGACTTTCTTATGCATCTTTCCGTTGTAGTAAATGCTAAGCATTGACTCGTCTTTTACTTGCACAGCCATCTCATTTAGATCTAGTGTACCCTTTGTAAGACCTGTCTCCTTACCAAATTTAATAACTCGCTCTGAAGCATGGTCGGATACGGTGAATTTAGTAGCATCCACCATGATTCCCTGGTCAAATGTAGGGAAATTGGACTCACTGAAACCTGTAAATCAGAGGAGACCCTGCGTTAGATTTTATTTAAAGCACTTATTCAGATTCTTGGTTATGATTGTAATGATTCTATCATACAGACAGGAGACAATATATACATTTTTCTATAAACAGATTGTATAATCCCGAACATTTCGAAAATATCTCACTCCTGTTTTCATAACGTGTAGCTATTTTCTTATGCAATGTATAGTAAATATATATCTCTATAAAATGCAAATAACTATACTTTCATTGAATAAAACACTTAATACTGGTGTATTATTTTGATGCTCTTACTATAATACAAGAAAAGTAAAAAATTGTAACAACATTCACAAAAATACTGATAGTCCTTGCTGGCCTGCTGACATTACTAGTATTATTTGAAACATCCCTGGAGCTACTCACTACATGTATTCGACCTTACCTGCGAAGCTCACAGCATCTTTAGTGACGCTAACAAAGTTTCCCCTTTTTGGCATCCGGTCCGGAGATATCTTGATGACAGCAGCATCAACTTTGTTATCAAAATGTGACATTAATACTTCGCCACACAGTCTTTCTTCTACAGAACAACTTCCGCTTGCGCCATGGGAGCCAACAAGTATATCCCCTTCTGAAGGCTGGACAACCTTTGTTCCACGTAATCTTAAATCATCTATACTGAGTGGCTGAAACATATGTCGCACAGTCAAGAAACACGTGGTATCGGTACCGTCAATATTAAGAAAAGGACCAAGCGTTGCGCTGAAATTCCCTTCCTTAGGTCCAATGCTGCAACCCATAGCAAGTTCCTGTTTCCAGTCCTTTGCCCCTTCAGTTAAGGAAGTTCCGTTTGGTCCTAACACAAAATACCCTTCCCGTATATCTGTCAAAAAGCTGTGCTTACTGCTAGGGTCTTTAAGTACTTTAGGGAACTCTCTTTCTCCGTAAGGAACCATTCCTTTCCATCGGCAGTAGAGTACGATGCAAGGAACTGATTTTTCAATGCCATCCTTTCGTGATCTTACAAGACTCCCACAAACGGCTTCCAAATTGCTGTGTTTCCGAAACAAATTGTCGATATTAGATCTTACAGTTCGAGTAAGCACTTCCTGATGGTCATTATAGTCGTATTTTATGTCATTTTGTTCAGCCTCTGCTTTAACTGATTCTGTCGAAACCAAATCGTGAGGTTTGTACAAAACGGGGAATCCTGTATACTCTTGAACTTGTGTACTGCATGAGTTAGCTTTTGTATAACACACAATTGATAGTTTTGATGTTCTGTCTTGCCGTTCTTCACACACATCAGCCTCAATTATTTCTTCGTTGGATGTCACGATTTTATGGCAAATAGCATCTAAAATAATGGCTTTTACAAACACTGACCTTTCAGAATCGAAGTCACTCTTTTCAAAATCGAACTTGTGGAGGTATGGCCCAAACAGAGCAGAGCAAGCATTCCTAGTCGTTTTTATGTTCCTATTGTTTTTTACTTTATCGATCATTGACCGTTCTACACACTGGTTTATATTGCTGTGTTTTCCTATGGATAAGTTTCTGAGTTTTATGCATTGTAGATGTCGACATTTATCCACAGAGGCTATTATTTCTTTAGTTATGAATTCGTCAAACGTGTGACAGGTTTCCCAATCTTCGTGTTCCCTTTCGAAACACAGATAAAGAGTGTGTAATTTGTGAGAACCCGTCAAAACTTTGTCCAAAGTTAGAATGGACTGTCCACGCAACAGAAGAGTATGAGCTTCATGAGCAACCACAAAGGAACAATGGGAGTTGGATATTTCCACAACTTCAACGTGAGCGGCTTCTGTTAGTGCAACCTTTACGGTTTCGTTTCCAGCTTTAATATTTGCAAAACATACGCTATGACAAGCTTCACTGGAACTCCGATCTGCTAAATAGCTGTTTATCCACTTTTCAAGTTCATGTCCATCTTCTCTCGTAAAAACATACCCATCTTTTAAGTCTATATTTACTTTTCTGTTTCCTTGTGTGACGAAGTGTTTTCTTAATTCTGTCTCCTCATTGATGGCACAAATGACGGAATATGGGCTTTCCGCTTCGATTGTAGGCAAAGACGATGGTGTCACGTTTTCTAGTAAAACTAAAATTCTTCTGCTGTTTGAAAGACCATTTCTGCATTCTTTGTCTGATAATCCTAATTTCGTGGAAAGATTGTGACAGACGTAGTTGTCAAATTCTTCGCAATATGTTTGGTCTGGTGAATACTCGAAATGAAGTACTAAATCATAGTTCTCATGGTTTGTATAATCAGGACGTGAAGTAGCCGCATAGCCTACAGAGTCGATCCACGTCTTCAATATATCTATGAATGTTTTTTTGACTACCTCAGTTTTGCCTGTAACAGTTATCAGTTTCCTTTCATCGGGATCTGAGAACAAATACTTTCCCCAAGAAGCAAGACTATGGCATATTTTTTCATCAGGCCGACATGAACTCTTCGGTTTGTCCAGTTGTTCAAAATTTGGAAGCAGTTGTATACTTAGTTTTCCTTTAACCCCCTGTAACGCGTCATTTAGTGTGACAATTTCAGGCATTTGTTGGTAGTGATGAAGTAGGCGGCCTAGGAGGAATTCTGCAAAAATACCATTAAGAGCTGTTAACATTTTGAGAGCACTTTGGTTACACTACTACATACTTTAGACATTTCCATAGATACAAAATGCACTACATGTATATCTCTTACAAGTATAATTATAAGTACTGCTGTTTAATTGCAGATAGGTAGACGATTAAATTGTTGTTTAGCCGTTCATTTGCGCATACAAGTTTGAGGAGAAAATGCGGTCACTCTGATAAAATTTAATGTACAAAGAGATAAAAAGTAATAGGATTTTATCGAATGCGCTTATTTTCATGACGGGAAAATATTGAAGGTCAACACAGTTACTATTATTAGGAAAGACTTTTGTGATAAAAGCATCAATCTGTTGTTATTACCATTGTAGTCGTAATTAAACCGTTGTAACAACATGGATTTGTTTTGTTTGATCAAGGGAACGGTTTGTGATAAATTTCAGATGCTATGGAAAGCTGGTTCCGAATAGAATGTAACCCGTAACCGTGGCATAATACTTCAGGACACTGACATGCAATCACTAGAATATCCTTAAGAACCGAGTGTCGTTGGTTCGCTTATAAACTGATATTTACGATAGAATGTGGGCAGTTTCTAACGAAGGATAGGTTATAACAACTTCGAGTCCTTCCCAGGGATGATGGTAAGGTGGTCCGACCGCATGCACATATATCTGAAATATTGTCGAACGGGCGTTAAACCAAAAGATCAGAACATAACCTTGAACAGTGATTCAAATATATCGATATAAAAGGTAGCAGCAGTGATATTCGTCGTACTCTTACCTCTTGCTTCTACTGTAGATGCTTTGTCCATGACTGTGTAATCGAGTCTTGTGAGTTTCACCGTTGAAAGGTTTACTTTACACTGACAACTGAAAGGAAACACAATGATCTTCACATCCATGTGTTAGCTGACTACTATAAATAGTTGTAAAGTAGGAAGTTGGTTAACATGCATGAGGAGGAATTTTCCTAAAACATTATGTACTTATATATCGTCGGACACATACCCCATTTATAGTAAATGTGATTAAGAGCATTCAGCAACACTAAGTGTCCGGAAGTGGTGTAAAGAATAAAGTTAAAATATACATCAATTAAGCACAATGGTAATCATCTTTTGTAAGACATCTTAAATTGCGAAGGTTATGACAGGCCACTAACACTTAAACCTTAAAAGTGTTTAATATAAAAAGCAGCAAACCTGAATTCTTCTTCGAATCTTTTACAATAATCAGAGACGTATTTCATTTCTTTATTGTCCAAGATCCCGTAACTCATACGTGTCTGCGTTTCTTGTAAATATTCACTTGCAGTTTCAAACTCCAACTTTAAGTGATGTAGCCTTGTCATGCAGTATGTATAAGAGAGCCTTTTTCGTGGTGTGGCCGTAGCAAGGTATTTATGGGCACTTCTTAAAACTTTCTCAGCGGCCGAAATAGTAGCTATTGTTATGAAGTCAGAATCAAGAACTTCAAATTCATAGGTGATATGTAGATAGTCTCCGGCCTTGTAAAGTAAAAATAACAACGCACAGTACATCTCGAAGTCACCGTCTTCATCTGGAATGGGAAACATATCACACCCTATGGTACATTGCTCGAGTGCTCTTTGGTGATTAAATTCATTTTTTTCACGTAAGTACAATCTTCGATGAAGGAAGAAATAACTGTAGTGTGCTAGGATTTTCGCAGTTTTGTCGTAACATATTTCACTCAAATACTTTGCTTTGCTGGCAACATCTTTTGCACATTCTAAGTCATTTTCAAATTCTAAAGTCGTTGCCATCTTACTTAAGAAAACGATTTCGGCGACAGTTCTGTCAAAACCTTCAGGAATTGAGCTCAACATATCACGGAGAATACGTTTTCTTTCCTCACACTGGTCTTCGTTGTATTGTTGAACTTGAAACCAAGTCGTGATGGCAAACCTGTCCACGGCATCTTGATCTGCTTCATTTTTTCGCATTTTCTCTCGGAAATATTTTGATAGAAATTCATAACACGGACGGTATGGTTTGTCGTTTCTAGAGTCGACAAACTTTTTAAAAGACAGCCATAACGTTCCGACTTCTTTGAAATCTTTTCTTTGTCTTCCGACGGGTGAAGGAACATTTCCGGTATATATTAAATCTAGAAACATCGGAAGATACACTTTCCCTTGTTTTTCCTGATTTTCTTTGATGTTAGCTACAGAACAATTTGATAGTTCAATCTGAAAATAATTGATAATGGCAATGTAGACATGATATATAGTATATCTGTCGAACACATTAATAACTCCTAAGTTCCTTTCATTGGAAATAGAAAATGATGATAACATTTTAATTCCAATGTTCTTTTAGAATGAAACTTTGCAGTACAAAGCGAGTTAGGCACTACACGCAGTTGCAATTAAATTTGTTGTGTTTGGACGTTCCATGGATTACATTCAACAATGATTTTTCGAAGAATTCCGTTGCGTTTCTTCTTAATCACACTATTTGTTGATATTTAGATTGCTTCGATTGTGCAAAATCAATTAACTAGACAAAGACACATACAATCATAGACTGAGATAATTTAAAGATAACTTATATTAAATGACAGACGTATTATACAGTCGTCTATCGTTTTGATCTCGGGCTGTCTTTATGTTGAAACAATGCAGAGCCGGACACTTTGACAAAATGCAATTATAATAGGTAGTTTAAATGGTATGTGTTTGAGTTAAGGGAGCTTTATCAACGAAACTACAACTACAAAGCTAGTATCGAATACTCTTTTTAACAGCATTTTTAATCATTCATTTTTTATAAAGTGTTGCTTATCACACAGAACCATCGCACCAGCGCAGGTGTTTACTGTAAAACATCAACCTGTCTGATGAAAACAGAATTCCACATAAGTGTGTTTGCTTTGTATGCTGGTGTGTGTTGGTGGTGTGTGTGTGTGTGTGTGTACATGATTGTGTGTGCGTGTGTGTGTGCATGTGTGGGTGTGTGTGTGTGTGTTGGTGGTTGCACTTCTGGGTGCGTGGGGTTCGTTTTGGGAGGCGCGTTTTTGGCACGGGATTCCCGTTTGATATATTTGTTTTTGTGGTGTATTGCTGGACCGCCGTATATCTTACTAGAGTCTTCGAGTATTTATTCTTCTAAAGCGCAATTTGACCGCGACTTTATTTTGTTAAATTACGCTTGTCATAGATCAGAACGTTATTCTGATTTTATTACAACTTTAGTTATTACTAGTATGTTCGAAGAAGTTTCATCTTAACTTTTCTATGCTGTAGGCAAATGATCCAGTCTGTGAGACTAGTGCAGATATAAACTGTTTGCTATTCATTGATAAATGCCAACTAAGCAAGTAATGATACTATCTATTCTTAAGAATGAACAACCCCATTTTCGAAATTTAGTAGATTAAGTGTTTATATGGAATGCTCCTAGCTGATTTAATGTGGAAGGAGCGCTCATTTTTTGTCTGTTTCTGAAAAAATGTCTTTGAAGTTGATACAAAAAGTTCTGCTTTTTATAAAATCAATATCAACACTTGCGTAAAGTAAAATTCAATTTGGAGAGAAAAAATGCACGCTAATCTTTAATCATTTTTCACGAAAACGAATTGCGTGTGTTAGAGATTCACCTAGCAGGGATTACTTTTATTTACACTGTCCTGTGACTTTGGAACATGGTGGGGGTAAGGAGGGGTGAGGTTGGGTGCGCACCATAAACCGGTTTAAGCTCCCCAGTGGTGTTTTTGCCACTGACCGTTCCAAGGCGGTGTCCCACTGTGTTCCTTTAATTGTTCGTTTTGTCCTCGTGTGTTTGCTTTGTATGCTAGTGTGTGTCGGTAGTATGTGTGTGTGTGTGTGTACATGATTGTGTGTGTGTGTGTGTGTGTGTGTTGGTGGTGTGCACTTCTGGGTGCTGTGGGGCTCGTTTTGGGGAGGCTGCGTTTTTGGTACGTGGCATTCCCTGTTTGATATTATTATTATTTTTTTGTTTTTATCCCTTTTAAGCTTATTTTTAACCACGTGATGCACGTCAGTCTCCGTGGTGTAGTGAATATTTCGATGGCCGTCTAATTTTACGAGTCCAGTTAAAATCCCGGTCAAAACCAATTTTTAAAGTATTTTTTCTTCTGTTTTTTTTTCTTATTTTTTCAGCTTTAAAACCACGTTTTAAACGTTTTCTGCAAATATTCATAAAAAATCGTCATTCATATCAGACTAATAAGGATAATTAGTATAAATAAATAATGGAACAATAGGTGTAATTCAAATATTCAGCATTATATTATTTCCCAATCTTTAGTACGTAATTAATGCATGTCATAAGGAAAAGTTAATTTCTTAAATCATTGATGTATCATAATCATGTACATTGTCGCATTCGTATATATTTTAAAAATGGCGTATCTCAGAAGTAAATTGATAGGAAAAGGTAGATACTCCTTTTTCAATGAGAAAAAAATAATGACACAAACATACACACTTAAGGAATTAATTCAATGACTTCAAGACTTTGTGCTCTTCTCCTTTTTTCCTACATGTCAATATACAATCAGTAAGTGCTCAAATTTAGGAATTTAGGAACTTTATGACTTTCATTCCATGAAAAAATGTAACATGACTAAACGTAATTCCGCTTTACTGTTATTGCATATTTTTACACAGTCACTTAAAATATCAGTTTGCTTCTTCACGTGGAGCAAAGACAATGTTAACATGCGTTTTTAGAACAAATGTAACATTTGTATTCGATACCAACGCATTGACACTAAATGTTTGTGTTATAAATGTAATGTAAAGTTTGCGAAACTTGGTATCCCTAAAACGCCGACCTCAGTCTGACACATAGTATTACCCATTTAGTAAATACCGCGATTTCAATTGTGTTAATAAAAGCAAGGCTTTACTATGCTGGAAGCAGTAATTGCAAATAGGTAGTATGACCATGGTCTACGCTATGCGTTCATCAGTGTTACTTAGAGCCACTGTGAGACTCAAAAATAAGATGTGTGGTTTCAGAAAACCAATCAACGTTCCCGTAGATTACTAAAATATCTCAAAAGACCTCTTGCACTGCTATTTGTTTGAAAAGGACAAGTCTGATGATGATGTTGGATTGTTTGTTGTCACGGCCGGACCTATGATTTCTCCTCAGCTGAAACTGCTAAGACTCCTCACAGGCGCTGACAAGTTGAAGAGACAGATGCAGAAACAATGAAGTCCGGGTACCAGACCATAGCTTTTTTACGAATATACCCCTTGGTTCTTTAATATACCCGTTGTTTAGCACCGACAACCACAAGACTACCGCTGGGTTTCTAAACTTTCTAACCAATTCATCTTTAGATGAATAGGAAGCACTGAAAAGCGTTTATGAAATTTCGGTATTCGAACCGGGGACGTCCGGATTGGTTGTCCAGAGCGTTAACCACTCGATCACCGCGCCACCTAAAAAAGAAGTCTACTAGTATTATAAGAACTATTTTGAATAAATTAGTGCAAGTAAAAGCTAATGATTTTGGTCCATATAACAGCTAGGGTAGAAAATGAAATTCAAGTTGATACATCTCGTATCAATTATGCATAACTTTAAGAAAGTCTGATTTAAACATATCTAAGATAAAATAATCATTAAACTAACATAAAACCTGCTGCATCAGTTGCATATCTGCTTAATAGCAATCCATATGCACAAAACTTTAAGACATATATTTACAAAAAAAACAGATTGTAGAAAGACAAATCCAGAAAATAAGCACTTAAAAAGCCAGCCAGAAACATACAAAACAAAAAAATACACTTAAACTCAATAATCCAACAATTATCAGTCAAATGGAAGTTGATGACAATAAATATACATATACAGTATGGCTTGAAGAAAGCTACAACGAAATTCAATCTTAGCTGGCAGCTTAATCACATATGAAAACGTGTTGGAAGAAAAAAATTAAAATCCAAAGTGTCTTGCCATTAGAAAAAGTACCCTTTTTTACCGGTCATACTCTATTTTCAATATCCAACCAATACAAATGTCCTAAAGAAACAAGAATTTCAATTACTGTGCGATTATTTTACCGAAATATTTAGAGATACATTATCTGTGTATAGTATGTTTAGAAGATTTTGCCTTGCATGACAATTTTCCTTTCATTATAACTTTAATACTTCCTTCTGTACCAGAGATAATACAAACATTCATTGAACAAACAATTAATTAAGTGAAAGTGACGACTGTGACGTGTTCAGCCGTAAACTCACCATAATCAACGGTCTTCTTTTTAAAAATAGAAACTAGCAACATCACTCCCTGCAATTGTTACGTTTCATTAGGTAATATCATGTTTTTAAAAAGTTTTTTATGTTCCTTAATGTGTCTTTCATGTACATGTATAACTTTAAATTTGATGAAACATATGGATTGCTCAGATATACGAGTTCGTTGTAAGTCCGTGTAGTGCTAATATTTGCCATAAGTTATTTTTAATCTTGATTAAGGATTGATGTGCATAAACTCACTTACCAAAAGTCAAAGCACAGTCTTTGAAAGCAACTGAAAGGCATTAGTTCCAGTTTACTATATTATTTTCTCACCTTGCACAATGCGGTTCTGCGTAACAATGATTTATGGCTAGCAATTTTTTTTTATAAAAGCATATTTTTCTGTCGCTAACTGATATGGTAGACAAGGTACGTTTAATATTGCAGTGAAGACATTGTCAGTAGTATTCACACGTGATTTAATACAGAAAGGCATTCTTAATTAAGGGCTGATTTTTATCCAACAATCTATATCGGTAAGGTAGTAATCTTGTTTGATCACTGTCAACATTTTTATAATTATTTCGTAATATTTTGATAGTACCTTACTTTAATCATTATAAAACTATCATGGTTACATATAGGCAACACATAAATAGCACATATAATACGCCTGTGGTAAGAACTAATTTAGTAGAGTAAAGTTATGGACGTATAAAACTCTCAAGGAGTAAAGGTAACATATAAATAACACGGACTATACTAGTATAAATATACATATACAGTAAACTCTGCTTATAACGAACTCCTCGGGACCTATCAAATTTGTTCCTTATATCCGGAGTTCCTTATATCCGTATATCGAACAAGTTCCTTATATACGATGTATATATATCGAACTAAAATATATATCGAACAAGTATTTTTACAGTCAAATGTAATAAAATCCAAACCATCAACTTTTGATTTTTTACCTCCTTTTGAGGAGTTATAAAGATATATAATCTATGTAAAATAATTGCAAGAATTTATAAAACATAAAAAAGACAGTTCATGTTTTCATTGGCAATACTTAAACAAATACAATTGAAGAACGCTGATTTTCGCTCACTTGCCATAATTTGATATATTTTACAAGGTATTTTTCCCAAAATGGGAGTTCATCCGGTCTGCATGCTAGAAACGCTCAACATTATTAACGTAAAATATTATCACTTGAATATCGTCTTAGCAATTATGTTTGTACTCTCATTTAACTAGTTTACCAAAACGTTACACATTTGTAATGATTTACTTTTATGAATAATAGCTACAATTGTGCTATAAAAATACAATGCAGATGGCAAAAGAAAAATGCAAAATCAACAGATTTTTTAAAACTTTTCGGGACATATTTGCAGTTCGATATATACGATTACTTTACTATACATTTTGCATTGTTGGGCCAGAAAATAGTGTTCCTTATATCCGAAGTTTCCTTATAACCGGAGTACGATATAACCGTACATTTTTACATTAAACGAAGAAGGGAAAAAATCGGGCCCAAAAAAACTATTCGTTATATCCGAAGTTAAGTTATATCCGGAATTTACTGTACTCATAAATAGTCGTAAGGAATTGAGATACATTTACACGTTGTCCTCAAAAAGAGAAATGAATAGAGTCCTTTTGTCACAGTCATGGCGCATTGTGTAAAACAGTTATAATGAAACAATTCTAAAGCCTTTTATACCATTAATCTTCGAATTGGTACGCATGTGTGGGCATGTGTGATTTTTTTAGTATCAAAAGCCAATTTACTGTACAGACAAAAGTCATTTTCGGTCAACACATCTGTGTTTTGGACACATAAAACGATTTACTAGTATCGTTTTCGACGAAACTAGAATTTTGGCAAATAATTAATGAATAGACAATACTTTAATCCTCGTAGGGGTTACTTCCCTTACCGCGGCGAATACCTTTAAAACACATCGCTCTTCGGAGACTAAACATAGGCTGAAACGATAGGCTGGTATGAATGAAACATTTAGAATTAGTTATACGAGCTTGATAAAGCAAATCACAAGGATAATTTGGTTCCTAATTTGAACACTTTTTTTCTCTATGGTTTACTTAAATATTTTTCTATTTCATTAATGTCAACAGTCAAGAATCCATCTGTTCAAATTCAAACGTCTTGAGTTCGAACTTTTCTTTTTGGGGCGATTCTTTATTAAGCGTTTCCAGAATGTTTTTGATTGGTGTTACAACACAGGAATTGTCTGTAAGTAAACCAATAGCCATCCCAATACAGTGCAGTTTGTTATCCTTGTCGACAAGAAACACTGCAGAACCAGAGTCACCACATGAGAAAAATGGATTGCCCGAATAAGAGTTAACTTTTAATTGTTGCTTCATGACTACCACATGCATCTCTCCTTTGTAGTTAATGCTGAGCTTTGAATTGTCTTTTACTTTCACAGCCATCTCCGTCAGATCGAGTGTACCCTTTGTCAGACCTGTCTGCTTTCCAAATTTAATAACTCGTTCTGTGGCATGGTCGGATACGGTTAATTTGGTAGCATCAAGCATGCTTCCCTGGTCAAATGTCGGAAAATTGGACTCAGTGAATCCTGTAAAATAGAGATCTAACGTTACATTTTCTTTATGGTACGTATTTAGATTGTTATAGATGGTGACAATGTGTTCTTTTGTCTAAAACAGATTCTACCATCGCCGAAAGGTATGAAATATAACAATTTTGTTTACTTAACAGCAAGCTATTTTCTTATATAATGTATAATTACTATATAACTTTAGAAAATGAAAATAATTAAACTTGGACGGAATAAAACATTAACCGTTTGATTTCATACTCTTACTTCAGTACAAGAATGGCAGAAAATTGTTACACTATTTACAAAAGTAGTCCTTGCTCCGGACATTACTAGTATTATTTGAAACATCACTAATGCTTATTCGACTTTACCTGCGAAACTCACAGCATCTTTAGTGACGTTAATAAAGCTTCCTCTTTTTGGCATCCGGTTCGGATATATCTGGACGACAGCGGCATCAACTTTGTCATTAAAATGAGACATTAATACTTCGCCACACACTCTCTCTTCATCAGACTTACATTTGCTAGCACCCTGGGTGCCAACAAGTCCATCTCCGTCCGCTGGCTGGACAATCTTTTTTCGGCGTAATATTGAATCGTTTATACTAAGTGGCTGAAACATATGTCGCACAGTCAAGAAACACGTCGTATCGGTACCGTGAATATTAAGAAAAGGACCAAGCGTTGCGCTGTAATGACCTTCCTTCGGTCCTATGCCGCAGCCCATTGCAAGTTCCTGATTCCAGTCTGTTGCCCCTCCAGTTAAAGAAGCGCCGTTTGGTCCTAATACAAAATACCCTTCTCGTATATCTGTCAAAAAGCTGTGAGTACTGCTTGGGTCTTTAAGTACTTTAGGAAACTCCTTTTCAGCGTAAGGAACCATTCTTTTCCAGCGACAGTAGAGAACGATACAAGGAGCTAATGTTTCAATACATGTACCATCTTTTCGTGATCTTACTAAACTGCCACACACAACTTCCAGATTGCTGTGTTTCCGAAACAAATGGTCGACATTAGATCTAATAGTTCGACTAAGCACTTCCTGATGATCGTTATAGTTGTATTTTATGTCATTCTTTTCAGCCTCTGCTTTTACTGATTCTGTGGAAACCATATCGTGAGGTCTGTGCAAAACGGGGAATCCTGCATACTCTTTTGTGCTACATGAGTTTGCTTTAGTATAACACACAATTGATATTCTTGATGTTTTATGTTGGTTATCTTCACACGCATAAGCCTCAATTATTTCTTCGTTCGATGTCACGATTTTATGGCAAATAACATCTAAAATAATGGCTTTTAAAAATTCTGACCTTTCAGATTCGAAGTCAACTTTGTCGAAATCGAGTTTTGAAGGCATGGTCCGAGTAGAGCAAAGCAATCATTCCTTGTTGTTTTTATGTTTGCATTATTTCTTATTTCATCGATCGTTGACCGTTCTATGATGATATTTATACGTCTTTGCATACCAATGGATAAGTTTCTCAGTTTAATGCATTGCAGGTCTCGACAGTTCTCTACAGAGGCTATTATTTCTTTAGTTATGAATTCGTCAAACGTATGGCAGGTTTCCCCATCTTCGTGATCCCTTTCGAAACACAGATAAAGAGTGTGTAATTTGTACGAATCAATCAAAACTTTGTTCAAAGCTAGAATGGACTGACCATGCAACAGAAGAGTATGAGCTTCATGAGCCACGACAAAGGAACAATCAGAGTTGGCTATTTCCACAACTTCAACGTGAGCGTTTTCCGTTAGTGTAACCTTGACGGTTTCGTTTCCAGCTTTAATATTCGCAAAATACACGTTATGTCGAGTTTCACAGGAACTGTGGTCTGCTAAATAGCTGTTTATCCACTTTTCAAGTTCATGTCCATTCTTTTTCGTCAAAACGTTATCATCTTTTAACGCTATGGTTACTCGTCTGTTTCCTTGTATGACGAAGTGGTGTTCGCTTAATTCTGTTTCCTCATTGATGGCACAAATGACGGAATATGGGCTTTCCGCTTCAAT